>JAJJWW010019397.1:0-523100 GCA_023531295.1 Papaver armeniacum
ACAATCTCATGATTCAGTTCTTCTTGCAGCCAATAAAGGGATCCATTTGCATAGATTCCTGTTGAATCAAAATTATAACTATCGTAACGGCGGATAAATCCAATGTATCTCCACTCACCGCCAACGGTATATACTTGCACATGACCCTTACTTTGCCCCATCATAGTAATATATTGTGACAACCTTATAATCATTAGTTGAAGGACAATAGCCAAACCCGCTTGTAAAACGACCATAAGGATTTAGACTTGTGCTTGATATATCCCTAGGCAATTCGGAGTAACCATATTTCGGAAGAAAAACAGATTCTCCTGTTAAGGGGTTGCAGATTAGAAATAATGGAAAAAAAATATTCTTCCGATATGGGGTTGCAGATTAGATATAAAGGATCCACACCTTGAACATCGTCATTGTATTTGTACAAGCAAACCAAACCATTGCAAGAACCAACCATGATTTCTGTCCCAAAGGTTTTCATGATAAGTGTGCCGTGCTCCATCTTCTTAAGTGTGTTGCGAGAGTGGTAATAGTTCATCTTTGAATGACCATAATGATCATACTCGTCTTCGTAGATAAGTTCCCGTTCATAACCACTACCACGAGTAAAAAGAAAACCTGTATTTTGATCAGTTTTGTAGCGAAGGATTTGCCTCCAAGTTTCGGATACTCCTTTGGCATGTAAAGCTACCTCAAACGGTAATCGAGAAAGTATTGTGATAGCGACTTGGGTATTGTATTGCTGACATGAAGAGTACATCGGGTTATGCTTTTTCTCTTGGTTCGGGTATATTCACATGGGCATCGAAGAAGCAAGAAACCGTAGCTCAATCCATGGCGGAAGCGGAGTACATTTCGGCATCAATAACTACATCTCATGTTGTATGGCTAAGAAGAATCATGGAAGACATTCAAGAGAAGCAAGAAGAAAGCACCGTAATCTTTTGTGACAATAAATCGGCAATTGCTATGTCCAAAAATTCGGTTGAGCATTGTAGAGCAAGGCACATCAAACTCAAGTACCATTTCATTCGTGAAGCGGTTGAAGATGGTGAGATAGAACTCAAGTATTGCAAGACGGAAGACCAATTGGCGGATATATTCACCAAGGCACTTTCCAAAGGAAAATTTCAACATTTCCGTGAACTACTAGGAGTAGAAGAACATCACATTAAGGAGGAGATTGTTGAGTAATGTAATGTTAAGAGTGTATTAGGAGTGTTAACTTTACATTTAGTTGTGTGTTATCCAAATGAGTGGATATTAGACATCCACACATTTTCCTTGTAAGGTCTGTTATAGACCAAGTAGAAGAGAGAGTATCATCTCTCCAACTAAATGAAATTAGAGAGAGTGAGAAGAACCAAATAGGTTCCCACTACTCCATTAACAAAATCATCCACAAATATCTATCTTTAATCACCCAAAAATCCAACAATTGGTATCAGAGCTAGGCCCGTATGAGAATGGAATGAGAAGTATGCCCAAAGGGCTGCCCGTCCACCCGTACAAAGGTCCACGTTGTAGTGGCTTAATCTCCTCCGCCCTACACGTGGAGGGGCGTGGAGGGCTAGATCTTAATATTAAGGAGAAATTCTATTAAGATTCCACACACTTCATGATTCTCCATGTTGATTAAATTCTTCAGTTATTTTTCTCTTTTCTAGACTTTTGCCGTTGCTATGGAAAGACGATTTAACATCGACACTTCAAATTTATATATTTGTTGTACCCTAAAAGGTTAAAATTTCTTTGAAAATTGACGACAAAGGAGCTGGGCCCTCAATCGTGAGGCCCATTAAAATTGGTCCAGTAATTGGAACTTTTTACATGCATACCCTTGGAAACCTTACCAAGTTAAGTTCCTTACCCCCACTAAACCAAACTGTTCTCTTCATTTCACACTCAGTCTCGACTTCTCTTGTTGCTCTCATCAAACAAAGTAGGTATATTCTAAGTAAATGGGTTAAGTGCCATTTTTCCCAACATTAGTGTTTGGTCTAACATTTGTCCAACTTAGCGTTTGGTACTTGAGAATGACGTTGACCAGTATTGACTGTCTTTGACAAAACTTTAATTAATTTGTAGAATAAAAATACTGTAAAAACATTTTGTTTACAAATTCTTAGGATACGGCCATAATAAAATTTTTTCTTTTAAAATCAAACGTACAGACTTTTGCTTTCTCCGCCTACATTGTTCTTTATCCACTTATGGAAAGACGATTTAACATCGACAGTCAAATTTGTTATTCAGAAAATTTATACTCTCTTTATTTGTTTTGTACCCTAAAATTTTTGGGATTTACCTTTAAAATTTCTTTGAAAATTGACGATGGACAAAGGGACGTTTGCGATTGAGATATGCTTTTGCAGCTCTAAAATTTTGTTGTTCGATTTCGTCGCTCTTCTATAATTTCATTGGCGTTGGAGGATCTCTTCTTTATTCATTTTGTACTTGATTTAATTTTTGAATCTTCAAATTGGATTTTCCCAATTTTAGAACCCTATAAATGAGAGTGGGAAAAGAACTGGAGAAAATTGGATTCCACTGTTGATTTAACATTTATTTTGGTAGTAATGGAGACAGAGAAAATGACGAAGGTGGCTGTGGTGGTGGTTGCAGTGGTACCGATAGGGAGACAGTCAGACAGAGAAGGTGGTCATGGCGGTGATGGTTTGGAGAAGGTAGCAAGGATTTCTTACCCTGTATAAGGATAACTATGTGTAAATTTTAGTAGAAATAAACCAAACTGTTCTCTTCATTTCACACTCAGTCTCGACTTCTCTTGTTGCTCTCATCAAACAAAGTAGGTATATTCTAAATAAGCTTTACTAAATATTTTCAAACTATATTAGACTTCTCATTCCAAACCATAATTTTGCCATTCTATTCAGGTTGACAGAGAGACACAATAATGCATCTACAGCTGAGAAGTCTATGAAACAAGCAATGGAAGGTGGAAGTTCTTCTTGCAATATTGTGGATGCCGCAGAAGCTGTTGGTGAAGTTCTCGAGGCTCAAAGTGTGAGGACTTGATCAAGGTGGTGAAGGTGATTCATGTTAATGTTAATAAGGAAGTTGGGAAAAAAGGTTTTAAAAATCGTACTAAGATTTTGGCTCTTGTTGATGCTCTTAAGGGTCATGGTGTTAAGCTTGTTCTTGATGATTTTTTTTTTTGAAGCATGATGTTCTTGATGATGATGATATCTCTTCTGGTCCTCTACGATTATAGGGAGTTTTGCTGTTTTTATTTTTAGTTTACAGATGAACTTTTAAGGATTGGACAAGGCTTGAATGAAGTATTTGTACCATGGCCCTTGCACAAAAAATTGTGTTTGTAAGTCTGTTAAACCCTTGCGGAAACAAGAAATGAAAATTTGAATAGTTATGCTATAGTTACTAATGTTCTCCAAAAATTACAGAAAGCACTAAATCATTTTCTCCTCATTCCCCCCCTAAGCAGTGTCACAATTTGATTACTTTCGTAATGTTGGGTCTATAAAGATTAATTGTTTGTTTCTTTGTATTTTGAAAAAAGAATGTGAAAACGTAAATGTGAAAATGTGAAAAAGCAAAAGAATGTGAAAATGTAAATTAAGAAAAAGATTACGTTTCTTAATGCGTGTTCAAAATGCAAGCAACTGATATGCGTATTAGAAAGAGTTTTAGCAGTAAAAATTGAGAAGATGCACTTAAACTAATCAATTGTCAAGGACGAACGAGCAAGGAAACATAAAACCGATAATAAACTTACTTGTTATGAATGGATGTTTAACAATTTTTCAACTTCTTAGCATCATTTCTGTCAAAAACTTTGGAAGTAACATGTAACAGCGGTTTCTCTATATCTTTCAAAGAAGTAACGTTTGTTTCTCCCAAATCTTTTAAAGAAACAATGCTCTGCTTGTGAGGAATTGCCTGATAAATATCCTCCGAACCATCCCAAAGTTTGTTTAAGGTCGAAGTTTTAGGGTCATAGCAATAGAGTCTCTTGCCGAAACCTGTGTGGTACCACAGTAGAACTTCGTTGCTCCTTGTGATTGCGAATGGAGCAAAACAATCATATGGCAGGTCCGCCCGTATACTAAACTCTTTAGTCCATATTCGCTGCTGGTCCAGTTTTATGCTTAACTCCTTAGTCGGACATGAAGAACTCCCGCACTCTTTCACGGCGTAACTAGAAATTCCAGTGTTCCTTTTCTCTCTCTTGCATACCCATATGTCAGTGGGAAAACTTCTATCAACCAAATACAAATTATTATTCCCTCCTCGCAAGCAGAGTGGAGAATGACAGTTGTGTTCATACAGTGTAGAACTTGGCAATGTGATGTAATGGAACTCCTCACGTTCCAAATCAAAGGCCACAATCTCATGTTTCAAATTAGTGATGTGATGGTACCCCTGACTATTCAAAGTTTCATGCAGCCAATACAGTGTTCCATTTGCATAGATGCCTGATGAACGATACAGCCTGTAAGTGTCATAACGGCCAATATATCCAATGTATCTCCACTCACCCCCAACAGTACATACTTGAACATGTCCTTTTTTTTTCCCACTGAAGCAATATATTGTAACAACCTTGTACTCATTGGTTGAAGGACAATAGCCAAACCCACTTGTTAAACGACCATAAATTAGATTTGTGCTTGATATATCGCTAGGCACTTCAGGGTAACTATATTTTGGAAGAGAAAAAGATTCTCCTGTTAAGGGGTTGCAGACTAGAAATATAGGATGCGCACCTGGAACATTTCCATTGAAGTTTCCAAAACAAACCAAACCATTGCAAGAGCCAACGATGAGATTTCTCTCGTAGGTTTTCATGGTAAATTTGTCGTCTTCTATCTTCGTTCGTGTGTTGCAAGAGTGGTAATAGTTCATCTTTGCATGATCATAATGATCATACTCATCTTCATAGAAAATTTCTACTTCATAACTACGACCATGAGAAAAAAGAAAACCTGTCTTTTCAGTTTTGCAGCGAAGGATTGCTCTCCAAGTTGTGCATACGCGTTTGGCATGTAAAGCTACCTCAATATGTAGTCTAGAAAGTATGTTTTCTAAGATATCACTGTGAAGATTCTCCATGCCGCTATGGTTGATGATTAGATTCTTCTGTTATTTTTCTCTTCTAAACTTTTGCCGTCGCCATGGAGAACAACGCCACTTGAGTTTACGTACTTCTCGTACCCTAAAAGGCTAGAACATCCAAAATGGACGAAAGAAGGTCTAGGTCCATTTAACGGCCCATTTTGAGGCCCTTTACAATTGCGTTGTTAGCCCAGTATTTGGAGCTTCTCGCAGAAATACCCTTGCAAAATAAACTGAATCTCATCTATAACCCCAGTCAGCCATTAAACCAAACTGCTCTCTTCATTTCACTCTCTTCAGTTTCGGTATCTCCTCTTACTTTAATCAAAAAGGCTTAAAATCAGGTATTTTCCTAATCACTATATTAATCTTTACTAAATGTCTTTAAACTATATTTTAATTTTTAATACCAAACCCTAAATTTGCTGTCTAATTCAATCAGGTTGACAGAGAGAATAATGACATTAACAAAGAGATACATACTTAGACTATTCATGTCACTGAAATACATATCAGCAAATGTAATTGATAGAAAACGTGGACAGATTGTAGTCTCAGCATCTACAGCTGAGAAGTCTATGAAACAAGCAATGGAATCTTCTTGCAATGTGAAAGCTGCTGAGGCTGTTGGTGAAGTTCTTGCTATGAGGCTCAAAGTAGGAGGACTTGATCAAGGTGGTGAAGGTAATGGAATTCATGTTAATGTTAGCAAGGAAGTTGAGAAAAAAGGTTTTAAAAATCGTACTAAGATTTTGGCTCTGGTTGATGCTCTTAAGAATCAGGGTGTTAAGCTTGTTCTTGATGATGATGGTAATGATGATGGTGATACCTCTAGTACTCGTCAGTTTTAGGGGGTTTTGCTGTTTTTATTTGAAGTTTAGAGATGAACTTTAAGGCTTGAATAAAGTGTATGTGCTTGTTGCATAAAATTGTGTCTGTAAGTCTGTTAAACCCTTGCCAGAACAAGAAATGAAAATTTTTCTGAAATGGAAAATACAAGGAAATATGTTCCAAAAGGCAAAACATATACCATTTGTAAGTTTGATTTTTTTTTCATTCTGCATAACCGATACTGAGATACAGATATTCACAAGAGAAATAGGGAAGAAAAATATGTTATATCGCTGAAAACTATACCATACAATACTATGTGTATCACTCTCTTTCTCTCTGTCCTTGTTACCGCACAAAACTATGAAGAATAAAAAAGAGTCATTCTTGTTTAACCATTGGTTTCCAAGAATGTCTCCATTAAACTGTGTCCATTCACCATTTTTGTCGTCCCAACAATCAAGTCATATGCCATTCCTTCCTACAAATACAAAACAGCAAGCCTACTTTAATAGCTTTATCAGAGAAAAATAGGATACGGAAAATCAACTCTCTTTAACCAACTTTCTATTTTTCACTCCAAATTTCCACATTTGAGGTAAAACCTCCTGCCCTCTTTGCTTTTCAGGTGTTCTTAGTGATAGCACATAGAAAAGGCAAAACAGTTCACAGTAAAAGGGTGTTCTGCCACAAAATACATAGTATAAAATACCTGAGCACTGAGATAACGAAGAGCAGAAATCTCTGCAAATGTAACTCCCCCAACAAATACAACCAATACTAGGGAGCGCCTCCCATCTGCAACTCTGTGATATGGTACGAAAATGTCAGCAACTACAATGATCAAAAAGTATGCCGACATGAAACTGACCAATACACTTTATTCCCATCAGATAACATGGACAGATTACACAAACTAGGTGCGTGCAAGATTTCGAAGTGAAATTGTGCTGGCTATGTGAGGGACAAATGTTTTACGTTTGTCCAGTAGTTAATAATTAAAACTTAAACCTAAAAGAAATTGATCTGTGCAAACATTCAAGTTAAGAGAACAGTTCCATGGACATACTTGTCAATACTGCCTGGAGCACCTGGAAGCGTGTCAAATGATGGAGTGCTTGAATATCCGCCCTGCAAGCGAAGTAGGACATCATATTAATAGGAAGAACAGAGAAAAACGCTAATTGAAAGGTGAATGCTTGATGAAAGTAGAATCTCACTCTCTTAATTTCAGAATGTGGTCCAGGCAGCAGCTTCAAAATCTCTTCAATGGGACGCCTGAAAGCCAATTTATACCATAAAATTAACCTTTTAACCACATACAGGATCTAATTAAAGCAACTGACAACTATAACCACAGCGGACAGTGTTAATGTTCCAAATGCATGCATTCAGAGGTAAATCAATTCATATGATCAAGTGAAGGGATCTAACACGGTCAGAACTGGATTTCCAAAAAAAAAAATACAAAATATGCAAGTAACTAATAAATTAAGAGACACTGTGGAGCTAGCTACAAAGGTATATTTCATATACTACCGGAGTACTGGGATCTATGTTCTCTGTAGCAAGTATTTTTAGAATTTTGTATTCCATCAACAATGCATCCCTTAGATTAGAAAAATATCATAATTAGGGGACAGATTACTGCAGAAAATTTGCATAAAGTGGACGAGAACAAACCAAGAGGTGTTAATTGGAATCATGCAATTAAATGCTGTACAGAAAACCTTACCATCCAGATCTAACAGCATGCTGCACAAGCCGTATGCTAAGAGGAGCATATCCCGAGAAGACATAGGCAATATCATTGGGGCTGTTAAGAGAGCAATTCAAATGTTTAGCAGCAAATTCAAATGAATTATGAGTGTTGAATGTTGCGTTATATAGAATAATCAACAATACTTATATATCAACCAAATCCCAGAATGACAGAACTATTACAAGCGATATAAAATAGACTCATTGAAAATGTAGACAGGTAGTATCCATACATAAGGTGGCACCTAACATTGGTTAATTTGCACAAGAATGAAAAGCATGACCATGTTGGATGCTACGGGCCGCTGAATGGTTAACTTAAGAGCCCCGCGGTTAATTGTTACATGATCTTCTTCTCAATTAATAGAAACTCAAGCCCTCAGATACCTCAGATATTACATATTAAAGACAACTTCATCAACATAAAGAACGATTAATACTTAGCGGTATCAATATCTTCAACGATAAGGTTCAATGCACGTTTGATCATCAGCCAGTTGCCTTTAACCTCCTGCCAGAAAAAAGAGTACAGTAATACGTACCATGAAGATATTAAGTCAGCGTGTATAGAACCGCTATGTGGAACAGTAAATTTTAAAGAAACATTTGTATACAAGACTGTAAATAGCCAATAGTGTCTAGAGGATGATAACATATTGGCACAAATTTCAAGTCCAATGCAGTACCTGTTTTTTGAACAGTCCAGCCTTTTCCAAATTACACAGAGTAGCAATATGTTCAAATCCATAGCTGTGCAGAAACTCTCTCCTACACCAAGAGATAAAGATGAGAAGAGTAAATAGAAAATAATTTCATGAATATTGTTTTATGCATCTGCTAGTGACCTCTACAACTCAATGAAATCCAAAGAAGAGAGGAAGATCTTTGATATTTTTGAGTATTACCTTATATAATCAAATTGCTTTTTAGGTAAACCTGAGTTCGTAACCGAAAATAAGACAAGAAGACGTAGAACGTTGACAATGGGCTCCTGTTTGTGAATCATTTCTTCAATGTACTCGAAGCATCTGAATCATTGTGCCACATTCAAATTAACAAGATACTTCCCATTAGAAATATTTCTCCTGCATTAGCTTGTAAACTTGTGTAACTAGATATTAACAAAAGACAGCTCAATCTAATTATGTATAGAACCTTTTAAAATTATTCAAATGGATCAGTAAGTTGACAACCACAATGTAAACTTATATTTCTAATGTTATAGAGTCTTCTTAAATGGCTCTTGGTAAATGCTACCAAGATCCTTAGAACCCTCCAAACTACTAGTATGCTGCTCCAAGCCCGTGCTCATGGACACAAGTATATCTACATCTTCGATCGTCCTTTTTCACTTTCAAGTGTAATGTAATGCTTACACGCTCCACTAGCCTATAAATTTCACCCATGGACAAAAAGTTCCAAATGGTGATAGTCAAAATGCCCACATTGATTTGAGGGCACATATGTGGAGGACTCTGACTGAAAGATAAAGAAAATCTATGATTTTATTTAATTTTTCTTTCCCCCTTCTGCTTTTGCCACAGGATCTCCTCGTTATTTATGTCCCACAGACAACACAATTAACATACCAAATATATAGAAGACAAACACAGTGCATGTAGAGGCCTCTAGTTGGATGCAAATATGTATTCTATCAGAAAATTATTTAGAGTTTGCAGGTATCACCCGACCTTAGAACTCAATTTTGAAATGTTCTCTATCCATACTATTTCTTCTTAGTCAGCTAACATCCTACCCGATAAGCCTATACAGACGTCTCGTTTGGATATTGTGTTTCTCCTCTTCCAGAATATTAATAGTAAGTTCTCAAAAGTGACATAAGGGGCATCAACATCCATCTTGCAGAACATTTTTGAAAAGGTAGTACCCTTGAATCTCAACTTACATGTCATAACTCTCTCCCTCCACAATTGTGTGCTCCATGTCCAGTTTCCCAGAGAATGATGGTTTTGATGTAAATGTAGTCAAATGCTGAGCCAGATTAATGTGCCTCTGAAATAACAATCAGCAGAAAGATGCAACATTAAAAAATGTCATTTGTCTCCTAAATGATCATTTTAGAAGTGTAAAAAGATATACTTACAGTAACTTCTGGCAGCGAGTTGAGTTTTTTGACAAAATCCTTTAATTCTGAGACTGATTGATTCTGAAAAGTAACAACCAAAAAGTCTCAACAAACTGTTCCAAATATAAAAAGCAGCTAAAATTACTGACGTAAACTAGCAGCGGAAGTTCTAGATCATTTAGAATTTAACTAGACATCACCTGAAATTTCACAGATAAAGAGTCCTACTTGAAAATATATTTCTAACCCACACGTAGCAAACCTCTTATTTGTGCTTACAAATGCATGCTCTTAGATAAAATGTAGTTTCATAGGACTATATGGTCTAGAGTTTTGCTTAACTCATACAACATCTGACTGAAATCCAACAAGTAACTGAGTATGAGATATAGGTGTTGTCCAACTAACTTACAGCAGTCTGTATTTCCTTATAATCCTGCCTCATATCTGTTGCTTTTTGACGAAGAACCTACAAGGGGATAAGATGGTGAATATATACAACAAATTCCAGAGGAAAACAATGAAATAGCAAAGATCGAAGTTGGACAATGCACATCAACAAAATAAGTAAGCAAGGAAAAATAGACAAACCTGAACTACAACTTCGAAGTTAAGATCACGAGTCTCCTTGAATAGCTTATCACTGAGGTGCGGAGTAGAAAAGAGTCAGTGGACTTCAACTATCTTGAAAAGAGATGCTTAGATAATGATATCAGCTTACGTTGAATTAAGTGGAACCTTTGTCTTTTTTCCTTCTTGCTGTTGGTTGCCCATAATAGATGCATCGAGCTCAACAGAACCATTATTGACACGCAGAATCTGCACTTGGACTATTAGAGAAACTCATGACAAAATAACGACTCATATCCCAAGCACGAGATATTGTCAAGAGAGATAGCATAAAAGATACGTGTTAAGTGGTTTAGATCACCAAGAGTTTGAGTATATCTATGTTATCATATACAGTACATTCTTGTTCTGCTGGAAAAGACTGGGATCACCATAAAATAAATATGTCATGGTTATCGCAAGAAGACATGACAGATATGAAGATACATGACACAGTAAGAATAAAGAAGCACTATGATGAAACTCATTTCATGTGAATTCAACTCTTTATCATGTGGGTCAAATAAGTGGAAGAACTATAACTAAAGCAGAAGAATTAAATATTACACATGATCTATGTAGTTCAGTGTCAGCTCCAATTGTACCATATGCATCACAGAAAGTAACAAAATCACGGGTTATTTGCACAGCATACCTCATCCATTAGGCCTTCATATGTCAACTGGAAACACATAGGTGTAACCATGTCTACCTGCATCCATAATATATATACGAAAAGGTCATTATCTCATAGCAAAAAACTCAACCGGTTATTCGTTATAAAATGACCTAAGTTAACTACAAATGACTGTTCAATGTTCATAGCAATTGCTAACAGTTAATACCAAGGTGCACAACTTCTACCCTATGGGGGCTATTCTTATATACTGGTGGGAAATAAATGGCTACCTCTCTATCCAAAAGGATGAGTGTATTTATCTCCGGGATTCCAACCTGGAATAACATGAAAACAACTTTATCAGTAACATCAAAAAGTCATGTCACCGAGTAATCAGGTTTTGTCCTACGTATAAGTGAAAAGCGTGGCTTACATCTGATGTGCTGACTGGCTCTTCAACTTGCATACGCGTCAGAATTTCTGAGATACGTGCTGAAGCTTTGCCTTTAGCCCTCACATTTGGTATAACTCCAAATGAATACTACAAACATCAAAGGTCAAGTATGATAAGGAGACAATACAAAAGATCTGACTACTAACTTCTTGGAAGAGTGTTAGAATTTAGAACCTAGAATATCAATACGAACATCACCAAGATAACAATTTATTAAACAAAGTGATAAACCATGAGGTACCATTATCTCATCCATAAGATTTTGGAAACAAACCTCCAGTTTATGTATAGATTTTGCGATATGCCAAAGAGCACTTGTATCACCATCAACCAGGTAGTCCTATCTTGCAAAAGAAACATAAAATCTGGATGTTAATTAAGTAATATAAGGAAAATCAGATTGAATTATGTATAATGTTATTCAGATATTGGAATTACTCTATAAGCTAGGTCAAGCTCAAATGAAAGCACATCCTCGTCCAACGGAATCATGTATAACGGGTACTCCCCAATAGTGAGTAAGTGGTGAACTTTTTCTTCCTCAAAAATCTGCATAACCATAAGCAACCCCATCACATAAAAAATTGTAAGAAAGAGGGAAAAATCGCCTCATTAACAATACAAGTATGCTACAAAATTTCCAGTAATTATTTAGTTACTGAGTTACATGCTAGTGAAATTTGGATTGTTCAGAGACAACATTGAATAAAAAATGCAAGAAGTCGTCCACAATACCTAAGAGTTTTACAGAGTGGTAGATCTCAGGAAAAGATATTTACTTCTGTGTGTTAGTCTTAGTTGACTTGACAATCAACCTGTACTGGTTTAAGCCTTAGAAGATTTTTTGTGAAACAACACCACAAAGCATAAAGCAACTCTAACTTATACCAGGTCGTAAATCACATGCCACTCCTTATCTTTCTATCCCAGTTTCAAGCAACAAAAGTTTTTGATCAGTAAGGTTCTTTTTCTCAGTCAAATTAACCAAAAGATCTGCAAAATAGTACCAGCTATCTACAAGGAGGTGGTAAACAGACTATCTTTAGCTAAGATAATTTGCGATCATGATATTATCATTAGCATCACGCACCTCGTGACTGTAAACCAAAAAAGAGGCTACAATTTAGCTCAAATGCACACTATGCCACATTGAACATCTTTCAAATCACTCTCCACTTAGAACTTCACAAAAATGATATACAAGTAAGCCTTCTTTAGAAAGCTAATATAGAAACCATCTTCAGAGTCCAGAAAAGTAACTATTTTATATGCGTAATATACATCCCTAGTATTTCAGTCACATAATACATGATCAATCTTTCAATAGGATACTAACAAACAATCAAAAGTTTAAGATATCTCACCTTTTCACACGCAACAGTACGCCGAGGAACAAAATAAACTGAATACTCTCTTTGAGTTCCTTTAGATATGTCATTTTGAATGTGAGCAGAAATCAACTTCACTAAATTCAGCTGTGACCTTATAAGGTAAACCACCTTCGGGCATTCCGTTTGTACAGGTTCCGACGACAAATGACGTAACTCTACTCCGTATTCCTGTGGGTAAAAGTGATCAATCAAAATTTTCTAGGGCAAAAAAAAAATGAGTTACAATATAACCAAAATGTACCTTGAGAATTGATGTTTTAATGATTAATGAGAGTGATCCACTAAGTTTTTGATCCACAATCAAGCACTTGTTTCCACGAATCTATCAAAAGATAAAAATTCAAGAAAACGAAGTCAATTCTTGCATTCAATTTGGAGAAGAAGATGAAAAAGCTTAAGTGTTATAGTAAACTCACGTTTCTGAGGATGTTCAGAAGATCTTTCTGTGATTGTTCTCTGAATTCAAAACAAAACACTATTAAGAAAACAAAATTCAATTTGGTACCAATTTTAAAGAATTTATTTCAATTTGGGAAAATAATGAGAAATTTAGGGTTTAAGATTTACCTGAGAGCAGTGAGATTCAGAGGCGCATTATCCAAATTTGGAATTTGCGCCATTCAGATTCAACAAAGTATTCGGGAGAGGAAGAGAGAGAAGACTACTTTCTTCTGATTGAATGAATGATGATCAAAGAAAAATCGAAAGTGAAAATAAAAGTAATGATCTTGTGTTCGTAGCTAATTGTTGGGTCCCGTATTTTGTGATAGCTTAACTAATATGGGCCTTAGAAAAAACGATATGGGCCTTCGATACCGAAAATTTTAGTGGAAATTGAATTATTGTCCCTACTTCTAAAAGGCCTTCACAAATATCCCTAACAGACTTTATAAATGCCCCTGATGGCATAATTGAAATTTTCATTAAAAACTTAATACTAGTAATTCCGTGTTTAACCTTCCTCCTCATTCACACCCACACGGATTCATCTTCTTCTTTATTTCTATCTAACAAAACCGACTTTATAAATGTCCCCGATGGAGATAAATCTCCATCGCCTCCGTCGCTCTCACCACCACCATCTTCATCGTTCCCATCACCACCACCATCGATTCATGGTGATCGAGAGATCTGGTTTTCTTTGGTTTCTTTGTGTGATGAACTGTGAAGAGATCGAGAAGATGAAGCTATTTCTGAACTGAGATTAAAGATGAGGAGGCTGCAGTCATTTGAAGCAGAAAATAGGATTTGATCGCCACCACAACTAGCACGGCCACTAGTATCAACAGATCTGTCATGATTTGCTTTTTTGATTTCAACTGATTTCATATAGATTCAGAGATCGAATTGCTTTTGATTTCATACAGATTCAGAGATCGGTTTGAGTCTTTGGTTTTCAATTTTTGGTAATTTCGATTTTGGATTCAATTGCAAGTGGATTTTGAGTTAGAGATTTGAACTCAGTGATTTAAGCTCCAGATTTGTTGATTCTGAAACTGGTAAGGTTCGACTTTATTTTTAGGTTTAGGTTTTGCAACTCCTTTGCTTATCTTCTCTGAATTGTGTGGTGAATGGTACTATAAGCATGATTAGTGGTGAATGGTACTACCCATATTTCTTTTTTGTTTTTGTGATCATAATCTTCATCATATATTTGCAATTTATTTCTTCGGTTATGGATTGTGTTCCTTAACTTCGTTTAGAGACTTTTGCGGCGATCTTTGTCAATATCAAGGAAATTAATCAGTGAAGTGTGAATTTTAAGTTGAGGATGTAATAGATGGTGGAAGAATGGGTATGTTGTGCAGATGCAGATTCAAAATTAGATGAATGTTAGGGCAGTGACAAATGTGCTTGGTATGTTGTAAATCTGTGTGTTGCAGTGGTGTTTGTTGCGGCTGAAATATAGCAAGCAGAAGATGATGTTGGTGGCTACTGCAATGAAGGAGATGAAGTTGTTGTTGTTTATGAAGCTATAGGTGATGATCAATTGTTGTTGTTTATATGTTTTTACGGGATCAATTGTTGATGTTGATCCAATTTTTTATTGGATCAACTACTGTTGTTGATCTTTTCAACTCCTATTGTTGACGATATTTCCTTGGATAAGTATAATCATGCTTGTAGTTTAAATCATGTAAATTTCTTCCAATGTCGAACTTGTGGTGCAATGGTAGCATGACTGACTCCATGTCAGATGATGCGTGTTCGACTCACGCCAAGTTCACTCCATTTTACATGGATCAACTTTCATTGTTGATCCAATTTTACATGGATCAACTTTCATTGTTGATCCAATTTTAGTGGATCAACAATGGAAGTTGATCCACTAAATTGGATCAACTTCTAATGTTGATCCTTTTTTTTTTGGATCAACTATCGTTGTTGATCCCTAAACTAGATCAACTTCTACTGTTGGTTCTATTTTTATTTGGATCAACTACTGTTGTTGATACAAAAATATCTGAACCAGTGGTGGCGGTGGCGGCGACGACGGTGGTGGTGGCGGCGGCGGCGGTGGTGGTGGCGGCAGCAACGAACTAGTGGTGGTGGCGGCAACAGACTAGTGGTGGTGGAGGACTGGTGGTGGTATAATGGTGGTGCTTAAGGAGTGGTGGTATTAGTGGTGGTGGCGGTTGGTAGGTGGTGGTTGTTGAACGGTGGTGGTGGAATGGTAGTTGAATGTTGGCGGTGGTGGTGCTAGTAGTGGTGGTGAAGTGGTAGAGGAAGAAATTTGTTCCATTTTTAAATAAAGAAAATATTAGGGATAATTGGAGTTTAGTACTCAGGTTTTGACCAACACTAGGCTTTGGTCTAACATTTGTCCAACGTTAGGGCTTGGTACCTGGACTGAACGTTGACCAGAGTTGACTGTCTTAATATTTGACTTCTGTCAAGATGTTATTAAATAATTTCAAAAAATGTAAAAAAAATTAAATTACCAAACAGGTTACAATCATGCCCTTAATTTTATCATCATTTATATCATAACCATACAAGGCCAGGAATCATCTTCTTTAACTTCTCCAAACCCATCACCACCATCGGTCAATCACCATTTCTGTCTCTCTATCACTACCAGTAGAACCACCATGTCTATGACAATTTCTGCCCACATGACCTTATACATAGGGAATTATTTTTTCTTCATAACGATTTCATAGATATGTTGCTGTAATTATCCCTAGTTGAGCCATCGATTTAGACTACCAATAAATTCGAACGACCACCATTAACAACCATTCCTTGAATAAAACATCCCCATATAATACCAATTAAGCCAGCAATCAAAATTAATCAACGAACCCATCTAATTCCTTGCCAATAAAAATCTCTAATCACGATCTCTTCTTTCTTTGCATATAGCCAACGATCGAAGAGAACCAACATCAGTTTGAGACTTAGAGTATTAAACCCAATTTGAGACCCAAAGTATTAAACCCAATCTATTCAATTTCTTCACCATCTCTACGCTCCATGAAATCTCCATCTATAATTCAGATGCTGCAGAAAACGACGGCTGTTCAACAAAGAACAGATTATCCCTTAGCATCGCCATATCCGCCTCCAATGTAACAGCGTGGTTTTGATTCAGCAACATTGGGGTATAAATTGGGGTTTTGGTTTTGATTCGATGAAATTGAGATTATGATATAATCATTAAACTAGGGTTTTGTTCGAATCGCTAAGTAATGGTTTTGTTTGATTCGGAAATTAGGTTGAATGAGATGTTGATTTGAATCACTAAATTAGGGTTTTTTTTTTATTCGGTAAATCCGGGTTTTGTTTGATTTAGAAGCTGAGGTTTCGATTTATTGAAATTAAGGTATTCATTTGGGAGAGTAACTGATCCAATAGCTTTGTGACTGAAGAAATCAGGGATGAAGTTAATGGAGATTGCGGCGGTTGTGTTCTTGATAGCATTCAGGGAAACTAAATTGATCAAACTTAAACAGAAACAAGTTAGAGTAGAAAGAATAAGAGGAAGCAATACCTAGTACACGAACCTTGGATGGATTCTAACCTCTAATTGACATGTGAGTTGAAAAGAGTGAGAGATCCAGAATTGAGGCGGAGGAAGAAGATGAATATTGAGTTGGGTATGAAGGCTGAGGAAAAAGAGTTAAGTGTTAGGGTTATTGGTCTTTTGCATGCATCCGAGCCATAGATTAACTGATTTTCTTTTTAATCGTTGGATCTTAGACCCACCTCAGGGCTAGACTTGTAATCTCAGTATTTTACATATTTTTATTTTACAAAATTAATTAAAAGTTAGGTCATAGACAGTCAACTCTGGTGAACGTTCAGTCTAGGTACCAAGCCCTAACGTTGGACAAATGTTAGACCAAAGCCTAGTGTTGATCAAAACTCAAGTACTAAACTCCAATCAAGGTAATCTAATATTAAATGGATAAGATTATAAAAAAGTAGGGACATATTTATTGTTAAATAAGGATATATTTATTGGGTGTCAAAAGTAGGGACATATAAATAATATACCCAAATTTTTATCACTTTTTTATTGAAAGATTTTCTGGGCACCGCTCTTGGAGGATATTAATAAGACATTTAGAAGAAACCCGAAACATCCCGTATCCAAATATTTATGTTAATGATAATATTATCCTTTCCAATTAAGTTATTTTTTTTTATCAATATTTAATTAAGTTAATATATGGTTAGTTGAATCATTAAGGTAAGCTTATTAATGATTAGTGTAAAAAATTTCTTAGTAAGATTAAATCAATAAGTTGGTATGTTTTAAAATTAAATTATTGAGAGAGAATAAGAAGAAGGAGAATAAATTTGGAAAAACTTTCATTCTTTCTTTTTACTATGAACCTTCAAACTACTTAGGCATACTTCAAATTTAGTTTTTTGTTGCTTGAATTGACCAAAATTTCCTAAAAGTGAGAAATTGTATAACTTGATTTGGGTAAGTTCAAACACGTTCGGCTACAAGACCTGAGGAACATGTAACTGAACTTATCTGTAAATGTAGTTCGGCTAATTTTCTGAAGGCATGGGTAGCCGAACTTAGTTTAAATGGAGTTTTCACTTTGTTCGGGGACATGCAACCCAACTTTTATTATGGGGTATAGGGAGTAATATTCGGGTTAGTCGATTCCACCATTTTTATAGCTGAACATTCAGTTTAAAATAAGCGGAAAAACATGAGTTTGGTTGGGAGAAAAACTTGCGACGTAACCGAACTCAATATATAGGTTTTCAAGAAAAGGTTCGGTTAAGAGAAAAAAAATTGCGACGTAACCAAACTCAACATATAGGTTTTCAGAGAAAATTTTGGTTAGGAGAAAAATAATTCGACTTGACCGAACTCAACATTTTTTTCTTACAAGATTTTTGATTAAGAGAAATAAAATCGACTTAAACACAATATGATTCCTTGATTAAATTTCGACTGAACTTTTTCATTTTTTACTTTCTTATATAGTGAAAAAAATTTAAATGAAAAAAATTTAATGAAAATTTTAAAACAAGAAGAAAAAAAAAATGGGTGAGTATGTGGCGAGTGCACTGAAAATGCAGGGGTCAAACAACCACACCCAACAATTCGTTTGGCAATCTGAGAGGACTTACTCCAATACACTTTCTAGAGAATCAACTAGACAGTCAGACTCAATCTAGAGTAAAGTATATCAAAGAGTTTTAATATCTCTGTTTCACAATGTAATCAGCAAATCAAACAGATAGAAATCCATGAGCCTGATTATTATGTGTAACAACTTGAACGTTACCAAAGACCAATGTTCAAGTGTCAATCAATGTAAATCAACAACCAAAGGTTGGATATTCTAATTGATTGATCTAAACGCACAACCTGTGATATTTCAATTATATAACAAAAAATAATGCGGAAAAGAAATAACACAGACACCAGAATTTTGTTAACGAGGAAACCGCAAATGCAGAAAAACCCAGGACCTAGTCCAGTTGAACACACACTGTATTAAGCCGCTAAAGACACTAGCCTACTCCAAATTAACTTTGGGTGTGTAGTTGAACCCCAATCAATCTCACACTGATCCAAGGTACAATTATGCTCCTACGCCTCTGATCCCAGCAGGATGCTACGTACTTGATTCCCTTAGCTAATCTCACCCACAACTAAGAGTTGCTACGACCCAAAGTCGAAGACTTTAATAAACAAATGTATCACACAGAAAAGTCTATGGTAATAGATAAATCCGTCTCCCACGAATATACCTACGAGTTTTGTTCTGTCTTTTGATAAATCAAGGTGAACATGAACCAATTGATAACCTGGACTTATATTCCCGAAGAACAACCTAATATTATCAATCACCTCACAATAATCTTAATCGACGCAACGAAAAAGATATTGCGGAATCACAAACGATGAGACGAAGTGTTTGTGATTTATTTTCTATCTTGCCTATCGGAGATATAAATCTCAAGCCGATTATTCCAATTGTACTCGTATGATAGAAACAACAAGATCAGATCACACAACTACAAGAAAAGTAGTATGGTCTGGCTTCACAATCCCAATGAAGTCTTTAAGTCGTTAACCTGGTTTAGAGAAGAAAACCCAAGGTTAAAGGAGAAACGACTCTAGCTTATGCAACTAGTATCACACGTAAGGTGTAGGGATTAGGTTTCCCAGCTGCTAGAGTTCTCCCTTATATAGTCTTTCAAATCAGGGTTTGCAATCAATGTTAGCTTGGTAACAAAGCATTCAATATTCACCGTTAGATGAAAACCTGATTAGATTCATGTTAATATTTCTCAACCATTGGATCGAAACCTTAGCTTGTTACACACAAATGAAATGTCCAATTTTGGGTTTATGTAACCGTTCCCAAAAATTAACATTTTTTGGTTCAACAATAGTTAACCAAATGGTTAGCCATATGATCACTTTCATATCAACCATATTCTTCTCCACCATAACTAGTTCAAATGACTCAAATGAACTAGTTAGAGAGTTGTTCAATTGCTTAGATCTTATGTAACTACACAAGACACAATCGAAGCAAAAACGGTTTGATTCACTCGAATCGGTTCATGAACTTTATAGCCACGGTTTGCAAAAGCATTCCTTAGTTTGTATAAACATGAGTTCAAGAACAACCGGTTTTAGATATAACCTACTCAAGTTCGCGGACTGGGTTCGCGGACTTAAGCTCACGAAAGGAGTTCACAAACTCCAGCAGAAATTCTCGGGTCGAGAACTTCCGCCAGTTCGCGGACTTGGCTCACGCCACATTCCGTTTCTCTTGATCAACAAAGTTCGCAAACTTTGGTTCAAGGAATAAGGACTTATACATATATGTGTTTCCACAACAATGCTTATATCCTACCAATGGTTATGTAATCTAAACTCTCATTTCAACCATTGAAACATTCTCAGAGAACGTTATATAGCCGTTATTCACAGACCATTTTTCGTCAGAGCAATTTTCAAAGTGATTGAAACATAACATGACATTTGTCACTAGGTAAAGATGAATTTGGCTAAAGCGAAAGCTTACCAACACATATTTCGAGAAATAGATAGGCGAGATAAACTCGGCTCGAAATAGCAAATGTGTATAATGAAAGTCTATATATCAAAACGACTTTTGTCTCAAGAATAAGAGATAGAGTAAATAGACTTTTGAGTGACAGATAAGTTTAAGTCTCCACATACCTTTTATTCGATGAAGTTCCACCAGTTCCTTGAGTATTCCTTCGTCTTGTATGATGATTTCCATGGAGTCTTGAGCTCAAATACACTTTTTATCCTAGTCCGAGACCTTTAGCTATAGTAGTCTAGAAATCAAGACTTATAGTTTTGATCACTAACATTAACAAACATGCTTGAGATAGCAACGCATGCGAGTTCGACCGAGCAATGCTCTAACAATCTCCCCCTTTGTCAATTTTAGTGACAAAACTATTAATACATATGGAATACAAAAAATAAATAAATAAACTTTTGTAGCTCCTATTCCACATGCCTAATCTTCAACATTACTCGAAATCTTCGTCACTTCCAAGTACTCTAATGATCCCAAAGGTTGTAAGTTTAGCATCATCGTTGTTGAAAATCCGTAGCTATAACAACAAGAAAACAATAGTTCTCAATCATTGTTATACAGTGTCATAGTATCATTACACAACGTCAAAGTTCAATTGTATCACAACTTTAACAACAATAATATGGTGATATGTATCACTCCCCCTTAGTCAATACTCCATCTCGCATGGAAACCACTCCCCCTTACATAATGATCCGAAAACCATATGTATTTGTAGTGTGAACTACATATTAATTCCCCCCCTTTTTGTCAATAAAATTGAACACCACGCTGTATTAAACCGCTACAGACACTAGCCTACTACCAATCAACTTCGGACTGGACTGTAGTTGAACCCTAATCAATCTCACACTGATTCAAGGTACATTTGCGCTCCTTACGTCTCTGATCCCAACAGGATACTACGCATTTGATTCCCTTAGTTGATCTCACCCACAACTAAGAGTTTCTACGACCAAAGTCGAAGACTTGATAGACAAATCTGTCTCACACAGAAAAGTCTATATGATTGAATAAATATGTCTCCCACAGAAATACCCAAGAGTTTTTTGTTCCGTCTTTTGATAAATCAAGGTGAACAGGAACCAATCGATAACCTGGACTTATATTCCCGAAGAACAGCCTAAAATTATCAATCACCTCACAATAATCTTAATCGACTAGCGAAAGAAGATATTGTGGAATCACAAACGATGAGACGAAGTTGTTTGTGATTACTTTTCTACCTTGCCTATCGGAGATATAAAATCTCGAGTCAATTATTCCAATTGTACTCAACACGATAGAAACAACAAGATCAGATCACGCAACTACAAGATAATAGTTGGGTCTGGCTTCACAATCCCAATGAAGTCTTCAAGTCGTTAACCCACGGGGTCTCGAGAAGAAACCTAAGGTTAAAGGAGAATCGACTCTAGTTATGCAACTAGTAACACACAGGAGGTGTGGGGATTAGGTTTCCCAGTTGCTAGAGTTCTCCTTTATATAGTTTTCAAATCGGGGTTTGCAATCCAAGTTACCTTGGTAACAAAGCATTCAATATTCACCGTTAGATGAAAAACCTGATTCAACCAAGCTAATATCTTTCAACTGTTAGATCGAACTTAGCTTGTTACACACAAATGAAATGTACCCTCATTTAGGTTTATGTAACAATACCTAAACATGTACACCATGTTGGTTCACAAATAGTTAACCGAGGTTAGCCATATGATTACTCTCATATCAACCTTATTAATCTTAACCATAACTAGTTCAAATGACTCAAATGAAACTAGTTAAAGAGTTGTTCAATTGTTATATTCTCATGGAATTATACAAGAACACAATTGAAGAAAAATCGGTTTGATTCACTCGAATCAATACATGAACATTATAGCCACGGTTTGCAAAGATTGCATTCCTTATTGATAAATGTTTAGGTTCATGTACAACCGATTTTAGAAAAGTAACACACTTAAGTATGCGTAAGGGTATGCGTACTTACTTAACCGGATTTGAGTTTGTTTTATTTTTCAAACTCAACAGAAATTCACGGACATGAACTTTCCTCCAGTACGTGTATGGGTACGCGTACTTTAGGTAACCGGATGAGTTTGGTTTTGGTTTTCAAACTCAGCAGAAATTCACGGATGTGAACTTTCGCCAGTATGCGTATGTGTACGCATACTTACCCAGTCTCCTACAACCTTTTTGTATACACACAAGTATTCATACTTTAGGTTCCCAGTTTTGGACTTATACACTAATGTGCGAACACACTATGCTTATATCCAAAGATGGTTACAAGATTCTAAACTCTATATTTCAATCATTGAAACATTCTTCTAAAATGATAATAGCCGTGTTCACACACTATTAGCATCAAAGCAATTTTCAAGATATTGAAATAATCATTATCGAAACATTTTCAATCCTACATCAAATGATTGTATGACACAAACCATGTAAGATGTTACTCGGCAATTTTCTCATGATATAAGATGAACTTGGTTGAAGCGAAAGCTTACCAACACATATTTCGAGAAATATGTAAGCGAGATATACTCAGCTCGAAATATCAAATGTGTATAGAGAAAAATAATATCGTAACACGAGTTATGTCTCAATATAGGAGATTGTAGAAATAGACTTTCCAAGTGATATATGCGTTCAAGTATCCACATACCTTTTGTCGAAGAAGTTCCACAAGCTCCCCTTAGTAGTTCTTCGTCTTCAAATGATGAACTCCGTGAAAACTAAGCTCAACTACACAATATATGTCCTAGTCCAAGACATCTATAAATAGGCTATAAATCAAGACTTATAGTTTTGAACACTAACATTGACAAACATGCTTGAGATAGCAACGCATGCGAGTTCGACTGAGCAGTGCTCTAACAATCTCCCCCTTTGTCAATTTTAGTGACAAAACTATCAATATATATGGATTATAAAATAGATAAAAAAATTATAGCTTCTCATCCAAATGCTTGATCTCCTTGGCATCTTCAACATGACTCAAAATCTTTGTCACTTCCAAGTACTCCATGATCCTAAAGGTTGTAAGTTCAGCATCATAGTTGTTGAAGATCCGTAGCGATAACAATGAGAAAACAAAATGCTCTCAATCATTGTTATACAATGTCATAGTATTATTACACAACATCAAAGTTCAATTGTATCACAACTTTGACAGCAATACTATGGTGATATGTATGCACTCCCCCTTAGTCAATACTTCATCTCAACATGAAAACCACTCCCCCTTACATAATGATCCGTAAACCATATGTATTTGTAGTATTACACTACACATTAATTCTCCCCCTTTTTGTTAATATAAATTGGCAAAGGTAAGAAAACTAGTGGGATCCTCATGAAATTTTCACAGAGATACTTCATGACCAAAAGAGAATACCATATCAACTTATTTAGATGCGATCATAAAGCCGAAGCTAAATGCATTCATCAAGGAGTTTATAAAGATACAAGATAACCCCTTAAATATTCCACAGCCGCACTCCCCACAAAGATTTGGAAATTAAGCACAAGTTCAAAAAGAACCCTCCCCCATAACATGTCATTCCCGAAGGAACAACAAAGGCGACCTTGCTTTTACAAGAAAAGAAGGATCTCTTTTGGATAAAATCAAATCACATGAAAACATGAATTTGTATCCAAAATATTCAATTGAATTATTCACAAGAGAACCCATGATTAATTCAATCGAAGTACATAACTAAATTAACCACAAGAAAGTGATCAATTCAATTGGTCATGCTCGTCATAAGAGAACTTACGGACCTACATCTAACTTGACCATAAGAAAATGATCAACTCAATTGGTCATGCTCAAACATAAGAAAACTTACGGAGCAACACAATATATGCACAAAAATGTGGATCGGAGATCGACCAATAGTGCGGAATACACAAGGATTCATTCTATTTTCCATCACTATTTGCACAATGACATATAATAGACTTAATCCTTGTAAACAAAAGTTTTATCCTTTCTTTTTATCAATATGATGACATAAAGGCTTTAACTTTTGTAATGTCAAAAAGTTTATTCTATCTTTTATCAATACTTTCATACCGACATATGAAAGACTTAACTTTTGACCATGTATGGTACAATCATAGTTCACGGACGCAAACACACATATCCCATAACAAGTTGCAATATATGAAATCATAAAGATTAATACTGCAAAAATTAACCTTTGTCCTTAGAAGGTAGAATCGATCTTTTTCGCACGGATTTACACCAAGAATAGCTACCAAAGGCGTATAAAAAGATTTTCTTAACAAGGAAGAACATACAAAGTCATTAACGACCATGCACCATAGTTCACATAAGATGGTTGTGAACATTCAAGAATCCCATAACAATGCGTGCTACTGCCCATTCTTGAACTTCCATCTTTGTGATTCACCAACAACATTCTTGTAAAGTTACAAAAGAGCTTATAATAGAGGTACTCCAAGAATCCAAGTGCACAAGTCCAGGAGAAATGGAACAAGTGCGACGAAATGGAGCAAAACACTCAAAAACAAAAGACGGGACAAGGACCATTCTTAACTCATCCAAATTCAGGAATTCTCATATGTATTTTGAAGAGAATTCAAAGAGGAAGAAAATGCAAAAAGAATGAGGTCATTCCGAGTTCAGACGAGAAGTTACGGCCAAAACAAGTTTACCGAATATCGACGTTAAGTATGCATACCGGGTTGCAAACGAATTTTCATGACATGGGGGAGTATGCAAAATGGTATGCGTACTTACACCCCTGGATTTTGATTTTAAATGATGTTATGCATACATGGTAGGTGTACCATGAAGTCCAAACATCCCGAACTACTATTTTCAAACCTAAACGTTTAAGAACCTTAAACACAAATCAAGTTAGGTAGAAATGAACAATAAGAAAGGTACAAGGATAATTATAAGTACTCTAAGCAAATAAAAACACAAATCTTGCTCAGGTTTATAGACATACCTTTTTAAAAGAATACACTCGAATTCTATAGCCTTGCCGAACATAATCTGTGTGCCCCAATTATCGTGCTTCCCTCACCGTATACATAGCAGGGCATTCCTTGGTGAGGATGCACTTACAACACAATCAAGTTGTGTTGGGGTGAACAATGTCTTGCTCACCACAAGTGACCTTTGGATTATCATGAAAGAGATCGCTTTTAGAACCTTTCACATCCAATTCCATTTTTCCAAAAAACTTGTTAAGTTCCAACATCATGGATACTGCCTTCTCCATAGTCATGGAATTTTCTGGAAGATCATTCATTTTCACACTCAAAGCATCATTGGATTTCTTTGGTACCCACTTCTGAGTGCGTTTAGGAACAACCGGAACCTTCTTCCCATCACTCTCTTCAAGATTTCTCGGAAGAGAATTGGATTGGCTATTCTTTTGCAAGTTAGTATTTCTCCAATTGGGAGCATCGGATCTTGTCTTAGACTTTAATAAGTTATCTTTTTGATAACCATTACGATTGTGAAAAGAATTCGTATGACGTTTATAGGCAAATCTAGATTTATCACAACACTGATTCATTTGCCTAAAGGTTGGACAGTTACAACCTGTAGCGTTAAGGGGATTAGTCTTAACATATGATCTTGGTTTCACAACTTCTTGTGATTCCCAAACAAGAACATCATGAAGATTCTCATTCCTTATACAGAAACGACATCTCCTTTCCAGGTGACCTTTATTTCCGCAATAGTGGCAAACATAAGGAATGTTCTTACCTTGATCAGTGTGTGCTGACTTTGGAGGTTGATATACTTTGCTCTTTCGAACCTTAAACACCGGTAAAGGTATTTCACTTTTGCCATCAGTGGAAATCTTTTGTTGAGAAGAAATACTAGCCTTGAAAATTTTTACCTCTTTGCTAATACTTGGAGCATCTATTCCCTTGTAGCCCAATCCTCGTGTATCAAGGTGATTTTTACTTGCTCCTAGCATAGTGGTTAATTTGCTTGAACTAGTGTTGAAATTTTTCAAGTCATCTTCTAACATCTTGATTTTATCAAGAACAACATCTAATCAACCTCCAGGCATTTTTCTCGAGCGAGATAAGCACTTTCTCTGTCATCAAAACTAATTTATTGAGAGTTAATCCTTGCTTCAGATTTTGCAAGTTTCTCTTCCAACGAAAAGTACTTTTGATAAATATTATCACATTCAAGTGACTTCACACGTAGGTTTTCCTTAGAATCCTTGAGGATCGATTCGTTAGAACGATTCGACACATAAATACCTGCGTAACATCTTCTCAATTTCTTGTTTTCTCGACAGAGAGGAATCAGAACAGGTGTGACATGAGAACTTCTCATCTTATTCTTTTCCACCGAATCCAATAGCTTAACATACTTTGAGACTTCCTTATCAACATCTCTATCAATATCTGAATCACCTTCATCAGAAAGTTTATCCAACTGTTTTTCTAGGCGTGCTTCCCAGACTTCAACATGTGCTACATAAAGAGAATGTTTATATACTGACCTAGATGTGACAGTTCTCTCAGGTGAATCCAAGCTTTTAAAATCATCTGGTAATTTATGAACATGTACGTTATTATAGATAGACTCATCCATAAAGATCAGATTGCTTCAAACACATACTTATGAGGTCTTAGCGTGTTTGCCTTCTCTGATACCAATTGAAAATGCGGGGGTCAAACAACCACACCCAACAATTCGTTTGGCAATCTGAGAGGACTTACTCCAACACGCTTTCTAGAGAATCAACTAGACAGTCAGACTCAATCTAGAGTAAAGTATATCAAAGAGTTTTAATATCTCTATTTCACAATGTAATCAGCAAATCAAACAGATAGAAATCCATGAGCCTGATTATTATGTGTAACAACTTGAACGTTACCAAAGACCAATGTTCAAGTGTCAATCAATGTAAATCAACAACCAAAGGTTGGATATTCTAATTGATTGATCTAAACGCACAACCTGTGATATTTCAATTATATAACAAAAAATAATGCGGAAAAGAAATAACACAGACACCATAATTTTGTTAACGAGGAAACCGCAAATGCAGAAAAACCCCGGGACCTAGTCCAGATTGAACACACACTGTATTAAGCCGCTAAAGACATTAGCATACTCCAAATTAACTTCGGTCTGGACTGTAGTTGAACCCCAATCAATCTCACACTGATCCAAGGTACAATTATGCTCCTACGCCTCTGATCCCAGCAGGATGCTACGTACTTAATTCCCTTAGCTAATCTCACCCACAACTAAGAGTTGCTACGACCCAAAGTCGAAGACTTTAATAAACAAATTTGTATCACACAGAAAAGTCTATGGTAATAGATAAATCCGTCTCCCACGAATATACCTACGAGTTTTTGTTCTGTCTTTTGATAAATCAAGGTGAACATGAACCAATTGATAACCTGGACTCACATTCCCGAAGAACACCCTAATATTATCAATCACCTCACAATAATCTTAATCGACGCAACGAAAAAGATATTGCGGAATCACAAACGATGAGACGAAGTGTTTGTGATTTATTTTCTATCTTGCCTATCGGAGATATAAATCTCAAGCCGATTATTCCAATTGTACTCGTATGATAGAAACAACAAGATCAGATCACACAACTACAAGAAAAGTAGTATGGTCTGGCTTCACAATCCCAATGAAGTCTTTAAGTCGTTAACCTGGTTTAGAGAAGAAAACCCTAGGTTAAAGGAGAAACGACTCTAGCTTATGCAACTAGTATCACACGTAAGGTGTAGGGATTAGGTTTCCCAGCTACTAGAGTTCTCCCTTATATAGTCTTTCAAATCAGGGTTTGCAATCAATGTTAGCTTGGTAACAAAGCATTCAATATTCACCGTTAGATGAAAACCTGATTAGATTCATGTTAATATTTCTCAACCGTTGGATCGAAACCTTAGCTTGTTACACACAAATGAAATGTCCAATTTTGGGTTATGTAACCGTTCCCAAAAATTAACATTTTTTGGTTCAACAATAGTTAACCAAATGGTTAGCCATATGATCACTTTCATATCAACCATATTCTTCTCCACCATAACTAGTTCAAATGACTCAAATGAACTAGTTAGAGAGTTGTTCAATTGCTTAGATCTTATGTAACTACACAAGACACAATCGAAGCAAAAACGGTTTGATTCACTCGAATCGGTTCATGAACTTTATAGCCACGGTTTGCAAAAGCATTCCTTAGTTTGTATAAACATGAGTTCAATAACAACCGGTTTTAGATATAACCTACTCAAGTTCGCGGACTTAAGCTCACGAAAGGAGTTCACAAACTCCAGCAGAAATTCTCGGGTCGAGAACTTCCGCCAGTTCGCGGACTTGGCTCACGCCACATTCCGTTTCTCTTGATCAACAAAGTTCGCAAACTTTGGTTCAAGGAATAAGGACTTATACATATATGTGTTTCCACAACAATGCTTATATCCTACCAATGGTTATGTAATCTAAACTCTCATTTCAACCATTGAAACATTATCGAGAGAACGTTATATAGCCGTTATTCATGGACCATTTTTTCGTCGAGCAATTTTCAAAGTGATTGAAACATAACATGACATTTGTCACTAGGTAAAGATGAATTTGGCTAAAGCGAAAGCTTACCAACACATATTTCGAGAAATAGATAGGCGAGATAAACTCGACTTGAAATAGCAAATGTGTATAATGAAAGTCTATATATCAAAACGACTTTTGTCTCAAGAATAAGAGATAGAGTAAATAGACTTTTGAGTGACAGATAAGTTCAAGTCTCCACATACCTTTTATTCGATGAAGTTCCACCAGTTCCTTGAGTAGTCCTTCGTCTTGTATGATGATTTCCATGGAGTCTTGAGCTCAAATACACTTTCTATCCTAGTCCGAGACCTTTAGCTATAGTAGGCTAGAAATCAAGACTTATAGTTTTGATCACTAACATTGACAAACATGCTTGAGATAGCAACGCATGCGAGTTCGACCGAGCAATGCTCTAACAATCTCCCCCTTTGTCAATTTTAGTGACAAAACTATTAATACATATGGAATACAAAAATAAATAAATAAACTTTTGTAGCTCCTATTCCACATGCCTAATCTTCAACATTACTCGAAATCTTTGTCACTTCCAAGTACTCTAATGATCCCAAAGGTTGTAAGTTTAGCATCATCGTTGTTGAAAATCCGTAGCTATAACAACAAGAAAACAATAGTTCTCAATCATTGTTATACAGTGTCATAGTATCATTACACAACGTCAAAGTTCAATTGTATCACAACTTTAACAACAATAATATGGTGATATGTATCACTCCCCCTTAGTCAATACTCCATCTCGCATGGAAACTACTCCCCCTTACATAATGATCCGAAAACCATATGTATTTGTAGTGTGAACTACATATTAATTCCCCCCCTTTTTGTCAATAAAATTGAACATCACGCTGTATTAAACCGCTACAGACACTAGCCTACTACCAATCAACTTCGGACTGGACTGTAGTTGAACCCTAATTAATCAATCTCACACTGATTCAAGGTACATTTGCGCTCCTTACGTCTCTGATCCCAACAGGATACTACGCACTTGATTCCCTTAGCTGATCTCACCCACAACTAAGAGTTGCTACGACCAAAGTCGAAGACTTGATAGACAAATCTGTCTCACACAGAAAAGTCTATATGATTGAATAAATCTGTCTCTCACAGAAATACCCAAGAGTTTTTTGTTCCGTCTTTTGATAAATCAAAGTGAACAGGAACCAATCGATAACCTGGACTTATATTCCCGAAGAACAGCCTAAAATTATCAATCACCTCACAATAATCTTAATCGAATAGCGAAAGAAGATATTGTGGAATCACAAACGATGAGACGAAGTTGTATGTGATTACTTTTCTACCTTGCCTATCGGAGATATAAAATCTCGAGTCAATTATTCCAATTGTACTCAACACGATAGAAACAGCAAGATCAGATCACGCAACTACAAGATAATAGTTGGGTCTGGCTTCACAATCCCAATGAAGTCTTCAAGTCGTTAACCCACGGGGTCTCGAGAAGAAACCTAAGGTTAAAGGAGAATCGACTCTAGTTATGCAACTAGTAACACACAGGAGGTGTGGGGATTAGGTTTCCCAGTTGCTAGAGTTCTCCTTTATATAGTTTTCAAATCGGGGTTTGCAATCCAAGTTACCTTGGTAACAAAGCATTCAATATTCGTCGTTAGATGAAAAACCTGATTCAACCAAGCTAATATCTTTCAACTGTTAGATCGAACTTAGCTTGTTACACACAAATGAAATGTACCCTCATTTAGGTTTATGTAACAATACCTAAACATGTACACCATGTTGGTTCACAAATAGTTAACCGAGGTTAGCCATATGATTACTCTCATATCAACCTTATTAATCTTAACCATAACTAGTTCAAATGACTCAAATGAAACTAGTTAAAGAGTTGTTCAATTGTTATATTCTCATGGAATTATACAAGAACACAATTGAAGAAAAATCGGTTTGATTCACTCGAATCAATACATGAACATTATAGCCATGGTTTGCAAAGATTGCATTCCTTATTGATAAATGTTTAGGTTCATGTACAACCGATTTTAGAAAAGTAACACACTTAAGTATGCGTAAGGGTATGCGTACTTACTTAACCGGATTTGAGTTTGTTTTATTTTTTCAAACTCAGAAATTCACGGACATGAACTTTCCTCCAGTACGTGTATGGGTACGCGTACTTTAGGTAACCGGATGAGTTTGGTTTTGGTTTTCAAACTCAGCAGAAATTCACGGATGTGAACTTCCGCCAGTATGCGTACTAGTACGCATACTTACCCAGTCTCCTACAACCTTTTTGTATACACACAAGTATGCATACTTTAGGTTCCCAGTTTTGGACTTATACACTAATGTGCGAACACACTATGCTTATATCCAAAGATGGTTACAAGATTCTAAACTCTATATTTCAATCATTGAAACATTCTTCTAAAATGATAATAGCCGTGTTCACACACTATTAGCATCAAAGCAATTTTCAAGATATTGAAATAATCATTATCGAAACATATTCAATCCTACATCAAATGATTGTATGACACAAACCATGTAAGATGTTACTCGGCAATTTTCTCATGATATAAGATGAACTTGGTCGAAGCGAAAGCTTACCAACACATATTTCGAGAAATATGTAAGCGAGATATACTCAGCTAGAAATCTCAAATGTGTATAGAGAAAAATAATATCGTAACACGAGTTATGTCTCAATACAGGAGATTGTATAAATAGACTTTCCAAGTGATATATGCGTTCAAGTATCCACATACCTTTGGTCGAAGAAGTTCCACAAGCTCCCCTTAGTAGTTCTTCGTCTTCAAATGATGAACTCCGTGAAAACTAAGCTCAACTACACAATATATGTCCTAGTGTAAGACATCTATAAATAGGCTATAAATCAAGACTTATAGTTTTGAACACTAACATTGACAAACATGCTTGAGATAGCAACGCATGCGAGTTCGACTGAGCATTGCTCTAACAATCTCCCCCTTTGTCAATTTTAGTGACAAAACTATCAATATATATGGATTATAAAATAGATAAAAAAATAGTCAAAGTAGACATGAACGCAGGAGAAGAGAGGCGGAACTAAAAAGACCAATAGATTCAAGTTCTGATGTAAATGAAAAAATTTTGAGCGAATTGGCAGAAATGAGAGGAATGATGAACAGTAAAAGGGGAGGAGGAAAGAGACAGTTGGATGAAGCCATAGAAGAAGCTGCGAAAACTCCGTTCACACAAGAGATACAATTAGGAGGAATACCACTGAAGTGCAACTTACCGACATTAACCAGCATTTTCGATGGAACAACTTGTGCGATACAGCATATCAAAGCTTATATGAGATGTATGTTACAATGGGAGAATCATGATGCTATATTGTGCTATTTTGCATCAAGTCTGACAGGAGAAGCTTTGAAATGGTTTGAAGGGCTACCGAAGAATACAATAACATCTTTCAATCACTTGCAGGCTATATTTTTAGGGGCATATATAAGTAATAATTCCTCGCGACCAGGTATTGAAGATGTATTTGGGTTGAAACAAAGGGTTGATGAAAGTTTGAAGCATCTAACTGTGAGGTGGAAGACAATGTGTAGAGAAATGGCTGGCCGTGTGGAGGAGAGATATCTCATCTTATCATTTATTAATGCTATGTTCGCGACAAATCTGTTGTATATTCCAATTTTTAGAGTCAAGAATACAATCACAATGACTGAGTTGCGAGAGCTTCAGGAGGAGTATATTGCTTTAGAGGAAAAGCAAAATGAGATGGAATCATACCCTGTCGCGAATACAAGTTCAGGAGCTGCGAGTGCAAGTTTGTTACCTAAATTGATAAACATTGTAGCGAGTACCTCGCAAGGTCAACAAGGAATGAAGACACCAAATGATGGTCAGCAAAAGTTGGTAGCCATGGGAAGTCGCGATCAGGAAGAATTTGAAAGAGAAAGAAATTTCTACAACCGTGGCGGAAATAATAAAATTCAAAGACTTGATCAGCCGCAAGAAACCTATGGAGGTCAGAGGCATAATCCGCAAGAGACTTATGGAGGCCAGAGGCAGAATTATCATAGAGGGCAGCGAGGTCATAGAGTCGTATGGGAAGAAATCAAGATGCCACCATTAAACGCTAGCGAGGAGAACATATGGGAAGCTATAATCCTAATGGAAAACATACCCGCACCATGGAACATGGGGAATGAACCACCTCCAGGTGATAGAAGTCATGAATTCTGTTCTTACCACCATTTTCATGGACACCAAACGAATGATTGCAGGAATATGAAAAGAATCATCCTTAGAATGATAGACCAAGGGAAACTAAATCAATTCTTAAAATGTGAAGAGAAGACTCAACCATTACCAACACCTCCAGAAACTCACAGAGTAAATACAATAAAAGGGAAAGAAACATTTGTAGTGGAAGTTGGAGCGAAGGCCAAAAACTTGTTCTGCAACTCAATCGTACATTCGTACAGGACAATTGAAGATTTCCATGATAGTGTTCTCAGTAGGGTTTTCACAAGAGATGCTGACAATAGAGAAATAATGAACATCGCGAAGACATCGCCACTAAAAGAATGGCAAAAGCAGATTATTTATTTTACCGCGGAAGAGGTACCTGAGGGTGGCGAGATGCATGACAGTCCATTAGTGGTAAGATTGGAAATTAACCCAAAATCTGTTCATGATGAAGACGATGGGGCAGAAAATTCATGGGCTATAAATAGAATCTTAATTGATATTGGAAGCTCTGTAAATATCCTTTTTTACCACACTTACAAGACTATGGGTGGGAAAGATGAAGACTTGATACCTTCAACCTATAAGATTTATGGTTTTAATGGTACTGCCAATAAACCTAAAGGAGAAATTCATATGCGAATACCACTGAAAGGATTATCAACCGAAATTTTGTTTTGCATAGTCGATGTGGAATCCCCCTATAATGCATTAATTGGGCGACCCTGGCTACATGAGATCTTGGGTGTAGCATCAACTTACCACCAGTGCATCAAATTTCCTCATCCCAGTGGTGTTGGAGTTATAAAAGGAGATTGGGCTGAGGGGCAAAAGTGCTATGAAGTCGATGTGGAGTCTTGCGAGGAAAGGGCTGCTCAAAAGAAGAACTGGCAGAGGAATGTCAAAGAAGACCAAAGAAGAGAAAGACTGATGGTGGACACAATAGAAGTGAAAAATGAAGATATATTGCGAAATCAGTGCTTGAAGACAATGGGAAATTGCGATGGTCTCGCAAAAGGGAAGGAAATATCTGGAAATTTGAATGAAGAAACAGAGAACAGCAGGAGTAAGAAGTGTAAGAAATAAATAATTGATTTTAGAATTGTGTAAAAAAAAAAAAATGAATGACAAAAACATGTCAAAAATACAAAGAATGTAATGATCGAAGAAGGAGTATGCGAAAGTCTCGCGATTCATGAATATAACGAAAGTTTAGTTAAATAATTACAGTGAGATCACAACAAATGAAGCAAGATTATATGAAGACTTCACAAAGAAGATGAGAAGAAATAATCAAAAATCAATGAATGATTACAAGAATTGACAGAAATGAAAGAATGAGTGAATGGGACGAACCTTTATGGCGTACACCCTAGTTCGCGAATGATATTTCGCAAGAGGCAAATGTAAGACCTAAAGTGCGTCATATAGGGGGTATCTCTTGACATGGCTCGGGAAAAGGTTACACCGCCCCGGAACCCGAGTCATGAAAATTTGGGGTCAATAAAGCCCATCCGGGGAGATACCTTGGATTTCCAACTATATATATAAGGTTATACCCTGGTTGGACGACCGAGGGTCTCTTCCAAGGAGTCAGTGTATGACCAAGGCGCCGAGGTACATGGTTGAGCCAAGAGTGCAGGGCATTTGAAGTGTCTCGGCCATTCTTGGCAAGTCTTGGCACATACCGCACTCGGCCGAAGAAAACTCCACTTAGGGTGCAGTCTCGTAACCATAAGCCATATATGTATAAGGGATAAGAGGATGCGAAAACAAGCTGGTTGTTGTTAAGACCGGATGGGAGGAGCTAGTCTTGTATGGCCGATGTACGCCTCCTTGAAGGGGCAACCAGGGAGATGATAAGGGCGGCACCCTCCATTAGGGAGATGATAAGTGTCTTAAGACGCAAATGTCATGAGGCTTTATTTTCGCAAGAAAATTTAGGCTTGTCATATTTGTGCGATGATCCTGCAGAGGCAATAATACTAACGCGAGGGTAAGACGAGATCAATGGGTCTTTACATGAAAGTGTAAAGATGTCCTGCGATTTCGTCGCAAGACGGCAATGTCATGGGGCTTTACGTTCGCAAGAACATTTAGGCCTGTCATATTGTCGCAAGAGAAATATCCTACAGAGGCAAAAATACTAAAGAAATGATAAGACAAGATCAATGGGTCATTACATGAAATTGTAAGGACGTCCTGCGATTTTGTCGCAAGACGGCAATGTCATGGGGCTTCAAGTTCGCAAGAATTTTTAGGCCTATCATATTGTCGCAAAAATGAGGGGTGGCAAAATAAGACCTTTAACTAGGAAGGCAAAATAAGACCACACAAAAACAATGATAAGGCAAGATCAATGGGTCATTACATGAAAATATAAAGACGTCCTGCGATCTTGTCGCAATAATGAATTTCAACATAAATGAAGATAAGACAACACAAGAAATTGAGTAAGCAAATAAGCTTGCGAAAATGGCTATATTTCTTCATTTATTTGTGAAGGGTTAGCAACAAAAATTGCGAAAATAAGAAGTATTATTGCTTAAAGATTATCGATATAATCTCTCATGTGAAAATAAATAACAGAGGCAAGTATGGGAATGATTAGAGTAAAAACTTGTTATTTATTTTCATATGATAGATTTACAGTAACTGATTACAAAAATGGAAGGGTAGAAGGATAAATGTACAACTATCACAAAAAGAGAAAAAGGAAAATGGAGCTATCTCTCAATTCATTCTTCTTTTTCATCAGAATCTTTGTCAGACTCCTCCTCTTCTTCGCTTGCATCACTATCAGAGACGTCTAAGGAAGGCATATTTTCAGGAACTTCATCAAGAAGACAAGGATATGAAGAAAGAGGAATACTATGGTCATTGCAAACTGTTGTGATAGTTTGATTACGAAAAAGGACAGCATCATTATTGAAATTCGCTACAGTAGTTTGTAGTTGCTTTTTTAGCTTAGAATATTTGTCATTGCGAAGAGAGAAGTCTTTTGCAAGTTGTGCTTTCTCAGATTCAAGTTCCTTGATTCTAGTTTGAAACCTCTTCTCAGATTATGCGAACAAATGACAATGAGTCAGCAACTTAATAGCAGTTTCACAAAAAAGAGATGATAAAGTAATGAAGAACAGTAAACAACCTTCTCTGTTAGAAATCATATCTTTAACCAAGGCAGTATGCTCAGCATGAAGACTGACGTTAACACCTAAGTTATTTCTAGCATTATCTAAAACCTTCGCAGCCCAAGCGAATTCATCATCACTATTTATGACAAGAAGTGAACAAATTTGATTTTCTCGCTCATTAAGTACGGCATTTTGGCGAAGAGATTCATCTCGTTCAATTTGGACTTCAAGAAGAGTTTTTTGGAATTTCGCTAATGCCTGTGCACCTTGATTAGCAATGCGATCCTTGTCATCTATAAGGCTGCTAATTTTCTTCCTTAGAATATTATTTTTCTCGTGGGAACTAAGGTATAGGCGTTTAAATCGGTTGGCTAAACCTAAACTAGATCTATGCTCAATTTCTAAGAGATGAAATTTGGTTCGTTCATTTAATGAGAGAGAGTTAGTTTTGTTTGATGAACTACTTAAAGAGTCGTTGAGATGAGCGAGAAGAGCATCATCATCCATAGGCTCAGGAAATGAATGGAGAAGGATGGCTTCGTCAGAAAGATTATAAATGTCTGCGAAAATGATAAGTCAGGCAAAGAAAAATAAATGACAAAGTAGAAACGAAGAAAATAGAAGGGTTTATACCATAAAGTTGCTGGTTAGCACTTTGAAGGGTAGATATTTTGTTCTTCTGGGTAGAAGACTCAGATTCCAATTGTTGAATTCTTTCGCGAAGAGCGATAGTCTCATTTTCATCCTTCTTGCGAGATGTCGCAACTTCAACTTCTAATTCTTTGTTCTTCTCCTTAAGTTGAAGATTTTTCTTTTCAAGATTGTTGCGCCTTTTCTCGAGATCTGAGGCAACAACAAAGTAAGCTCTCCCAGACTATAAAGGAAAGTAAAGAAATTGTTAAGATAAGGTTTATAATCGAAATCACAAAGAAATAAAGAAATATGAACATACCAAGGCACTAAGTGCATTTAAGAAACTGGGAGTCATTGTCCGGGAAACTCCACGAAAAGAATCATTATCCATTAGCAGGGGGCATCGCAGATATTTGCGAGAGCTTCGCAAGTAGCAGAAAAACGATCATCTCCCAATCCTTGCATAGAATCAGAGAAAACACTAGACAGTTGCGCCATAGCAGATTCGACTGAATGATTCTCCTTCGCAAAAGAAGTATCAACCTCATTATTATCATCATCAGAGTTCTCGCTGGTTTGGGAATTAGAGTGAGAAGAGGGATGGATTTTCCGTTTTTTAGAAGATGGAGCAGAAGATTTATCCTTGCGAAGAGTGATTTTATTCTTGCCTTTAGCCTTCGCAGCTTCAAAAATATCATTCTCTTCAACGCCAACCTTCGCACACGAATGAAGATAAGAAACAGAGGCAACAATATTGTTAAAAATAATAAGGAAAAATATTTCTTACTTCATCCGTGATTGAACGAAGTGTCGCCAGAATACTCGCCTTTGGATTTCTTTTGTAGCTCCTTCTCAATTTGATGATCTGAAAAATTCGCAAGATTAGACATAAGAGGAAGTAAAGATTATAAAATAGGTAAAAGTTAGGAAGTATACCTCTTTTGCTTTCTCGGGCCAATTAAATACCCAAGGATGATAATTTGCGAGATTCGCAGGGAGTACATGGGAACCTGAAATGTAAGGTCCGTTCAAAAATAGCGGGAAGACACACCACTTCTCATCCTTAGAATAGCGAGGGACATTATTCTTGCCAAAGTGCCAATCAATATCTAACATGAGTATCTTATCATCGGGAACGTTCTATTTTCTTTCCAATCGAGCACCCCAGCGAGATTTATCATTCTTCATATTTATCACTTCATAATTTTCAAAAAAGTTTTCTACCGTGTACTTTTCAGCGACTATCTCTAAGTTTGCGAAATTAGGATCTTTGACGTTATCAGGATTTAGAGACCCCTTACCAGCGCCACGATTGGCGAATTCAAGCATTAGACGGATGCAATCACCACTTAATTGATAAATAGCTCGCGAGAATTTCTCATGAGCAAGAATTTCATAGAACAAGGGCAGTTCGGGATTGTAGAGAGGAATGGGAAGACCTGCGAGGAGTTGACCTAGCGAGATTATAATTTTCTGATCATCACACTGATGATCAGTAAACAACTTTGCAGAAAGAATAGATGAAGATTCTTGATTGGGAATAGTAGACAAGGTGAAACCTTTCTCTTGTAAATTCTTTTGAGTGTCACCCAAAAGGGTTTCATACCTACGACCGGGTGGAGCCATTCTTAGAATATGGGAATGATTAGAGAACTGAGATCAAGAGAAGGAAGAAAAGGAAGATTTACATTAGCAGAAACGCAAATTGCGGAGGAGGAGAATTGAAGAAAAGTTGCAGAGAGAAAGTAAAAAAAAAAGAAGACGAGGGTGAGAAAACTATATATAGAGAAGAATTCTCGAGAAGATAAATGCATTTAATGCGAGAGGGGATGTGAATGGTCAAGAAAAAACGGTTGAAAGAGACGTGTCAAGAAAAGAGTGGAAGAAGAAACATGTGTAATAAATTCTGTGTAGAAGTACGGGATTGTAACAGATGAATACGAACAGTTACGGCATTTTAAAATATTAATTCTCATGACATTCTCTTCTTCGCAGAGAAGACATGAGAAGAGGCAAGATGTAGGATCAGAATATCGCGACATCAATACCCTGCGAGATTAGTAAACGACAGCATTGTGAAGGCGTCGCAGAAGACTAATGTAAATGACGCAATGAATGAACGACAGCCAAAACACGAGAAAGATGTGAAGACCTAGCAAAGTTTAGGAAAGTTGCGATATTATATGTTTGTACACTTGCGATATTTCGCAAGTCATTCCGAAAATAAAGGATGACTTTTTTGTCATCCATTGTGTACTACCCTATATAAAGAGTCGAATAAGCCTGTTGTAAGGGGGATCTTTTTCGGAGTGTTAGACAAGTCATTAGGAGAGAGAAAGTTTGTGGTGATTGTAATTTATTTAGCTCTTTCTATTTTATCTTGTAAACATTCAAGGAATTAATCAATAAAATCATTGTTATTCATCTTCAAATGTCTTAGTTGTATGGATTATTGTGAGGGGTGTAGTGTAGGATTTCCTGCAACTACAACAATTAAACCAAAATCGGTTTGATTCACTCGAATCAATACATGAACATTATAGCCAAGGTTTGCAAAGATTGCATTCCTTATTTATAAATGTTTAGGTTCATGTACAACCGATTTTAGAAAAGTAATACACTTAAGTATGCGTACTTACTTAACCGGATTTAAGTTTATTTTGTTTTTCAAACTCAACAGAAATTCACGGACGTGAACTTTCCGCTAGTACGCGTACGGGTACGCGTACTTTAGGTAACCGGATGAGTTTGGTTTTGGTTTTCAAACTCAGCAGAAATTCACGGACGTGAACTTCTGCCAGTATGCATACGTGTGATGAGTGCCAAATAGTGCATATTTATACACCTTTTTATTGGCATTTTAATCATCTTTTGCGCTTAGAAATCAGATATTATCCCAGATTCTGTGTTTTCCTTGTTTTCAAGAATAAATATTTGTATTAATTAATTTTGTATTTTTAGGTAGTAAATAAAGCTCGGAGAAACTGAGGAGCCCAAAGAGCGAAGAAGTGGAGTCGAGCATCTATGGAGCAGAAAGCCAAAGCCCGCGCGCAACAGTTGCAACCCAACAAGTAGCAACTCATCTCAAGACATGGGCTTGAGCTAGACCCAACCCGCGACCCGGATCCGGCCCGTCCATCACGAGCCGTCGAGATCTCTCCCACTGCATCCCTCACGGTCGCTCCATCACTATACATCATCTCTTGATGCTCCGTGCAACACCAGATCGCTCCAAAACCGCTTACCATCCTCGACCGTTCGAGATCGCTTTTGGCTTCATCCTACGCTCGCTAGGACGGGCCCATCAATTCTTGATGTCTCCGCCCCACAGCAAAACGACCCATACCCTATACCCTAGTCGACTACCCCATTCCCTTCTCTTTCTTTCTCTTTCTTCTCTTCTCTCGTCTCCATCAGTTGCAGAGCAACTCCACCCCCATTCCCCGACCAAACCCTCTGCAACACCACCTCCGACACCACCATCTCCTTCCTCTGACAGAGCCGCAACAACCATTCCATCTTCGTCACCTCTAGTTGTATTTATCCCTTTCCTAGCCTCTCTCAACAACTCTAGAGGCTATGAAAGAGATAAATGGAACTAGAGTTAGGGTTATGTGTAAGCAACCGATTCAGAGGTCAGAGAAGCATGAGTAGAGCCAACAACCGAGATTCAGAGTATGGGTTCGATTATTTTTCATTTAATTTCTATTTTAAATTGAAATTAGGGTTTGAGATATTTGCTCTCTGCATGTATAAAAGAGAAGGAGCTGTGAGTGTTTGAGGGACGCCTGGATTAGCCAGTGCAGTCAATTAGGTTTATTTTTTGTTTTTATGATGTTGTAAATCAAGTTGCTAGGGTTTAGATGAAACCCTAACCTCTCACTTTGTGTGTCTCATACTCCATATGTTTTCTTGAATGCTTAACTATTTTTAAGATGAAATTTGATCTTAGCTTGTCAACCCTTAGCTCTCACGGTGCATACCAACGCCATGGATGACTGTAGTTAGAACACCTCCCGAGTTGATTATGCTACAACTTGAGCTTAATTAGATTATTGTTTATCCTCGGATTAGTTGTACTTTAGTCAGACAGTTAATACTTAGGATGAATACCTCTGTTGTGATCAAAATTATCAAGTGGAGAAACAACTTAGACATAGGGCAGAATTGACACCTCTCCCTTCTCTGTCATAAGGATAAGAATCATACCATGAGTTGAAGGCATAGTGTAGATTAGTGGTGGAATCAAAGACCCTAGTATCCCATTGTCACCATTTGTAGTTCATTTTAGGTTCACCCATTACATCTCAGCCGTTTCGGCACAAAATATCTTTTGTTACACTCTGTCACTTGTTACTTGCTAGGAAACTCAGTTTAGCATAGCCATAGATCATTGAAAGCACCCCTCGTCTCTGTGGTTCGACCCGTACTTTCCGCGTCTCCGATAGACGCCGTGCACTTGCGGTATTACCCGTAGGCTCAAATATAAACATCTTTCGAGGCCTACCAAGTTTTTGGCGCCGCGCCGTGCACTTGCGGTATTCCCAAACTCTGTTGTGTCTGTGTGATGCTCTGTGTGCATGTTGCTAAGAAATAAGAGCTTAGCCAAACATGTTAATGACCTGTTGAGACCCTGTGCATGTTAGTGATTTGCTTCATTGATAAATCTGCCATTATTCTGTTCTATTCAATATCTCAGAGCTCATGACACCCATGCTTGCATAATATTGATACTCTCTGACCTATTGAGAGTTGAGCTGCCATCTGCACCCTTGTGTGAGCTGTTAAGCAGATTATTTGCTATAACCACCTTAGTCTCATCTGCCCTGTACCTGTGCATTGTGTGTGCTGTTAAACCTTGCCTTGCCTTGGCTGAGTGCACAGCCCTGTTGACCCTGCCACTATGACCCTCTGTGTGTTTTCAACGGGGCTATACATTGTTCTTCGTTGCATCGCTTGAACCAGGTGAATCGAATCAATGACGAACTCCAGCCCCGGAAAGCCGTGAGTTGAGCTGTGGTTGAGTCAATTATGCTCTAACTCTCCATTTGAGGCTGTGAGTTGAGCCGTGGTTGAGTTTCTGAATTATGCTCTAACTCTCCATCCCCCGAAGCCGCGAGTTGAGCCATTGTCTATCTGTCTTCGTGCAAGCATTAGGTCGCAAGCACTAAGCCGTGCTTTGCCAATCTGTCGAATGGTGTGAGTTTGTCTTCTTTGAGCACTACTAGACGAGCATCTTTGTGCTTGTTCTTCCGCCAAACTGTGCATTCTCCAAAACATCTCGTGTGTGCTTAATCCGTGTCTTCTTCTTACTTTTTGTGAATTGTATCTCTTTGTCTTTGTGAGATACTAAGTCGTTATCTTTGTGTAGTTTCCAGCAATAGAAGCACTTAGGTGCTTAGTCCTGTGAGAAAATCTCACAATTTGTGCTAGTCCGTGATACCCCGTGTGTGAATTTGCCAACATGTGGAGAGCTTGAGCCGCTCTCGATCGTGCCAACTCGCCAATCCTCGGGTTGCCAACGACCAAACTAAACCCCAAATTAATGGGCTTTGCACATAACAATTGAGCCCAATAAACAAAGCTGTGCATATGAGTCGAAACCCAACCCTTGGGCTCAACATAACCGAACCCGCCGAGCCCATAGTCCGCCGGGCTGATCAACACAACCACGGGCTGCACCAAACCGAGCCTGCAGTCTCGGGCTGTACCCCTTTTCACCTGGGCTGCACATGTTAACCTAACTTGGGCTTACACCAAAACTCAGCCCAACTCAATTCAGGGCTACACTTGTAAATGTTCAACCCAGGTTATGGGCAGTGGGCTTAAACCAAACTGAGCCCACAAGAACACAAGCACTCTGGGCTGAACTTTCTCACTGGGCTGCTTAGGCTAAACCTATTAGCTGGGCTGTGCAGCCAATTGAGCCCACAAAACCTAGGCTTTGCACACAATTGCTGGGCTTCCAACAAAACCAAATGAAACCCAATAAACCAAACCAATCCCACCAAAACCAAACTTAGTCCACTACAACTGGGCTTTGAGTTCAATTTGAGAGCTAGACCATGTCAGGATTTTGGTCTGCATCTGGGGATGGAACAAATAAATCCCTTAGAGAGCTTGCTTACGGGCACCTTTCACAGGATGAACACCCCACATACCATAGTGACTTTAGGGAATTTTATGGGCCTTCTCGTGGCCCCGATCTCACATACCCTAATCATTATGATCACATACATCATCCACCACAGGTTGAAAACGAACAATTTTCTCACACCCAGTCATCACTTTTAGATCAATTAGAGGCTCGATTATACGCATTTTAGATAGGCAATCTGCTTTAGAAAGACAATCTGTCGAATCTAGTTTCTCTAGGCAATATGAAATGCATGCTTGCACCTTATGTGGTGGCTTAGACCACCCTGTCGAAAGTACTTGTTATATTTTGCATGCTTTTAGACAGTCTAGGGAAAACCATGATAATCCAATGTACGAAGTGTCTAGAAGTGACTATTGGGACCATAATCAACCTGCACACATGCATCATTCACCACAGTGGGGAGATGAACAATTTTACAATCCCCCAACTCCTAGTTTGCAATCAATAATGGATACACTCATGGAGCAAAATGCTAGGCTTGAAATGAATGCAATGCATGACCATCCATATAGCAACATGTCTGAATTTCCCTTCTCTAGTGAACCTCATGCACAACCATACAATGAATATCCATATGAGGAATGCATACCCACTAGTGAAAACTCTCCTTTCATTGAACAACATAATGAATTTCTAGAATTGAATCAAAACCTTGAGCAAAGGTTTGAGAGTTTAGAACTCAAATTGAGTCAAATCTGTGATGCACTAAATGAGGAGAGGGAGGAATTTGTGGTGAAATGCATTTCTATGATGATGATGATGAATATGAATATGAAGAGCATGTGTATTTTGAAAACGTAGTAGAATCTTTAGGTTCGGAGACATCAAGTGTCTCTTCGTGAACCCTATGAATGATGCTTCTTCTAATATTCATATATGTGATGTTGATATGGAACCTGTGCAATTATCCTGTGAAAATGAACATGATTTACCCTCTTCTGACTTTAGGAAAGTATGTGATGGTACAAATGATTGTATACATGAAAATAACTTAGATGTACCTAACTCTCTCCTAAGTCACAAATTGAAACTCCTTCACCAAACCTAGGTGTAGTTTGTCACAAAATTGCAAAACCAACTTTTCTGAAAATGCCTAACTTAGGCCTAGAACTTTGTGCTTCCCAAGTCCTCTTGGACTATTTTGCATCAAAGTATAACACTCTTAAGGAGCCACAGTTGGAATGTGTATGTCTGCCTGTTCTTAGCAAAACTCACTTTGAGTTAGACCTTTTGCATGACGTACCTTTAAAATTGCAAGATTTTGTGCTCCCAAACACACCCGTTCACAAGTTTAGGTTTGGGGGAAACTCATTCCCATTTGTAGTCTTACTTGCACTCTCATATTATATTTGTGTAAGGCTGTTAATGCGTGTACATATCGTCTTTTGGGTTGATCCTCAACTCTTTAGACTGTTGGTTTATGGTGCATTTTCATTGTATATATCCAGTAGGACTTGTTAAAATTTTCTTTTCTTGATTCGGTTGAGTCTTCTTGCACATATATTATGCTAATCCGATATGATATCCGTTGAGAATATTGGATTCTAGCCTTGACGAATGAAGCTCAACCTTGCTCTTGCCGACATCCGGTAATCTCTTCCCTTTTATCTTATCAGCATAGTTCTCGTGGTACGTGACTGTTCAAATTTTTCCTATCTGTGACACATTGAGGACAATGTTTGATTTAGGTTTGGGGGTGCATTTGCATTTAGAGTTTTTAGTCTTTTATTTTATCTTTTATTTCCAAAAAAAAAAAAATAAAAAAAAAAAAAAATCGAAAACTCTTTTTGTAAAAACCTCCAACTCTTAGAGATTTTAGAGTCACTAGCATGCTTCTAGCTATGTTTACATAGAGAATCTGACCGAAACAACAGAAATTGGAAGTACCGGAGAACGCAATCGGGTTCCTTAGTTGATTAGAGCGTTAAAGTTGGATTTAACCATCCGGGAGAGCGAATTAGGTGCTGTTAGATATTCGGTAGTAGAATTGTGATCACCCATAGTGGAGACTACCCATTTTACATCAAGTGAGGCACCAACCTTCAAATTTTTGCAACTTTCTAGAAAAGCTGTTAGAGTGTGTGTCACCGTACGTAAATTCCGGGTAGGAATGGTGAGCTACCCAACTTCGCACCATTTTCAGCACTACTTTTGATCTCTTGAGTGCTAGTTTTTGTCAATCATGAGGGTGACGTCTAAAGATGAAAACTCCTTCTAAATACCGATTTGTAGTTAGCATCATTCTCTCTCTCAATCGGCCAAGACCCATAGAAACACATCATCGTCACAACCGGAGCAGAATCAGAATATTGAAAGAAAAGTTGAGATAGTCCAAGGTTTTTATGCAACAAAGAAAAGAAAGAAAATAGGATGAGAATTAATGAAGTTTGTAAAAAAATGAGTTTATCGTTTTATTGTAACTTAAAAAAAAATAAAAAAAAAATAAAAAAAAATAAAAAAAAATTGTGTGTTTATTTTCGTTTCATGTACTATGATAAAAAAAAAAAAAAATTATTAAATTATTTTGTCAAGTTTTTGTAAAGTTCAGAAGTTCGTCATCAACATTTGAAGACCGAAGACCGAAGATTGAAGACGTTTCTATGGTTTCTTATGAGAGAGTGATATTAATTACCGATCGGGTGAGAAGTGAGTGAGTATTCCCACCCCTTGCTAATGGTTGATTTCCTTTCTTAGAGATCATCGAGAAAAAGATTCTTTTTGTCCACATTTCGTGGAGTCTCAGATTTTATTTTCGGAAGGTTATCCTTCTTACCTACAACGTGTGCAGGATTTCTCTCTTTATTCCCGCTCGCACACACATGAGAGACTAAAAAAGCGATCTTTTTTGAGTGCAATTATCATAAAACCCTAATGGTGAGGCGAGAAGTCGAGGCTTATGATCACAATCGAATCCGAATTCTTTCATATGGTATGGTTACTTCTCGCTCAAAGCACTTAAGGATGAGAATGCGTTCTTCGATAGTTCTAACCACGTTACTAGCATGCGAAACTCTATGTCCTCATAGCTTCTAGGATGCTTGAGACTCTTTTACACTGAAGTTGGAGAAGGTTTTGTGGGTACACCTCCGGTAAACCCTCACGAGACTACAACTCGTCCACTAGGGACACCTAGGGGTTTAAAGGCTTAGTGCATACGCTAAATGCATTCGAGAGACTGCGACATGGGTATAGTTAGGATTTCTTATTTTCTGCTTTTCACTTGAGGACAAGTAAAATTGTGTTTGGGGGTATTTGATGAGTGCCAAATAGTGCATATTTATACACCTTTTTATTGGCATTTTACTCATCTTTGCGCTTTAGAAATCGGATATTATCCCATTCTCGTGTTTTCCTTGTTTTCAAGAATAAATATTTGTATTAATTAATTTTGTATTTTTAGGTAGTAAATAAAGCTCGGAGAAACTGAGGAGCCCAAAGAGCGAAGAAGTGGAGTCGAGCATCTATGGAGCAAAGCCAAAGCCGCGCGCATGGCAGTTGCAACCCAACAAGTAGCAACTCATCTCAAGACATGGGCTTGAGCTAGACCCACCCGCGACCCGGATCCGGGCCCGTCCATCACGAGCCGTCCAGATCTCTCCCAGCTGCATCCTACGGTCGCTCCATCACTATACATCATCTCTTGATGCTCCGTGCAACACCAGATCGCTCCAAAACCGCTTACCATCCTCGACCGTTCAGATCGCACCAGCTTCATCCTACGCTCGCTAGGCGGCCCCATCAATTCTTGATGTCTCCGCCCACAAACAAAACGACCCATACCCTATACCCTAGTCGACTACCCCATTCCCTTCTATTTCTTTCTCTTTCTTCTCTTCTCTCGTCTCCATCAGTTGCAGAGCAACTCCACCCCTATTCCCCGACCAAACCCTCTGCAACACCACCTCCGACACCACCATCTCCTTCCTCTGACAGAGCCGCAACAACCATTCCATCTTCGTCACCTCTAGTTGTATTTATCCCTTTCCTAGCCTCTCTCAACAACTCTAGAGGCTATGAAAGAGATAAATGGAACTAGAGTTAGGGTTATGTGTAAGCAACCGATTCAGAGGTCAGAGAACCATGAGTAGAGCCAACAACCGAGATTCAGAGTATGGGTTCGATTATTTTTCATTTAATTTCTATTTTAAATTGAAATTAGGGTTTGAGATATTTGCTCTCTGCATGTATAAAAGAGAAGGAGCTGTGAGTGTTTGAGGGACGCCTGGATTAGCCAGTGCAGTCAATTAGGTTTATTTTGTGTTTTTATGATGTTGTAAATCAAGTTGCTAGGGTTTAGATGAAACCCTAACCTCTTACTGTGTGTCTCATACTCCATATGTTTTCTTGAATGCTTAACTATTTTTAAGATGAAATTTGATCTTAGCTTGTCAACCCTTAGCTCTCACAGTGCATACCAACGCCATGGATGCACTGTAGTTAGAACACCTCTGAGTTGATTATGCTACAACTTGAGCTTAATTAGATTATTGTTTATCCTCAGATTAGTTGTACTTTAGTCAGACAGTTAATACTTAGGATGAATACCTCTGTTGTGATCAAAATTATCAAGTGGAGAAACAACTTAGACATAGGGCAGAATTGACACCTCTCCCTTCTCTGTCATAAGGATAAGAATCATACCATGAGTTGAAGGCATAGTGTAGATTAGTGGTGGAATCAAAGACCCTAGTATCCCATTGTCACCATTTGTAGTTCATTTTAGGTTCACACCATTACATCTCGGCCCGTTTGGCACAAAATATCTTTTGTTACACTCTCGTCACTTGTTACTTGCTAGGAAACTCAGTTTAGCATAGCCATAGATCATTGAAAGCACCCCTCGTCTACGTGGTTCGACCCGTACTTGCCGCGTCTCCGATAGACGCCGTGCACTTGCGGTATTACCCGTAGGCTCAAATATAAACATCTTTCGAGGCCTACCAACGTGTACGCATACTAACCCAGTCTCCTACAACCTTTTGTATACACACAAGTATACATACTTTAGGTTCCCGGTTTTGGACTTATACAATAATGTGCGAACACACTATGCTTATATCCAAAGATGGTTACAAGATTCTAAACTCTTTATTTCAATTATTGAAACATTCTTCTATAATGATAATAGCCGTTTTCACACACTATTAGCATCAAAGCAATTTTCAAGATATTGAAATAATCATTATCGAAACATTCCAAGCCTACATCAAATGATTGTATCACACAAACCATGTAAGATGTTACTCGGAAATTTTCTCATGATATAAGATGAACTTGGTCAAAGTGAAAGCTTACCAAAACATATTTCGAGAAATATGTAAGCGAGATATACTCAGCTCGAAATATCAAATGTGTATAGAGAAAACTATATCGTAACACGACTTATGTCTCAATATAGGAAATAATAGAAATAGACTTTCCAAGTGATAGATGAGTTCAAGTCTCCACATACCTTTTGTCGAAGAAGTTCCACAAGCTCCCCTTAGTAGTTCTTCGGCTTCAAATGATGAACTCCGTGAAAACTAAGCTCAACTACACAATCTATGTCCTAGTCCGACACATCTATAAATAGGCTAGAAATCAAGACTTATAGTTTTGATCACTAACATCGACAAACATGCTTGAAATAGCAACGCATGCGAGTTCGACCGAGCAGTGCTCTAACATGCACCCCTTACACCACTTCTGAAGTCGAGAGGAGGACTTAAACCCATTGCAGTTGGCACCATTTGGAGGATATTGTTGTCTAAGCTTGTTGCCTCTTCAGTTGGGAAAGAAATGGCAACATACTTGGGAAACTTCCAGTTTGGTGGTGGAGTGCCTTGCGGTGGGAAGAGTATTTTACACTATGTGAATAACCTCTTGGAGCTAAAAGGTATCGAATCCAACATGTCTATGTTATTAATCGATTTTACCAATGCTTTTAACATAATGGACAGAACTATCCTAATTAGAGAAGTTAGGCATCAATGCCCTGCCATCTCCAGATGGGTAGAGTTTTTTTATGCAAAACCTGCTAGATTGTACTATGATAACTTCATCTTGTCCTCTGCCTAAGAGGTTCAACATGGTGACCTACTTGGTCCACTTTTATTTTCCTTAACTCTACATCCACTTGTTAAGAAGATTGCATCTCAGTGTGTGTTGGATTTGCATACCTGGTACTTGAATGATGGCACCATTATTGGAGATATTGTTGTAGTGTCAAAGGCCTTAAACATAATTCAATCTGATGGGATACATAAGGGCTTGCATCTCAACATCAGCAAAACAGAGGTTTTCTGGCCGACCGATGATGTTAGAAGTACTACTGAGGGTGAGTTTCCACACAGTATTAATAGACCTGTTGGGGGAGTGAAGCTTCTTGGTGTCCCTGTGAGCTTAGACTTACAATTCTGTAGTGACATGGTGCTTACTAGAGTCAACAAAACTATCCAGTTAATGTCAGCTATTAAAAAGCTCAAGAACCCACAGGGTGAGTTGATTTTATCACGTAACTGTGTAGGTGTCTCTAAATTATACTTCACTATGCGCACTACCAATCCCTCTGCTTTGCAGCAAGCTACAACCATCTTTGATTATCATCTGGTGCAATTTCTGAGACACTTAATAACATAAGATGGTGTTGGGTTTGGCCCTTTGCAGCAGCGCGTCACCACTTTACCCATTGAAGATGGTGCCCTTGGTATCTATATTATGGAAGACACGAGCATCTATTATTATCTTGCCTCCCAATGCCAAACTAGGTCAGCGCAGAAAATTATTCTTAATAACTTACATTCTGCAAGTTGTGACCATAGACCCACTTACCAGCAATCTTTACAGACGTTTATTCAGGCTTGTGGTTTACCTTCCACTTACAATATTAATGACACTGCCCCTCAATCCATGCATACCCTGGCAGTTGCGTACTTTGATGCCGTGAAGAAGCAAATCCCAACCCTTTTTTATATGTCTGCAAGAGACTATATTTTGTGGCTGATACATGTGTATCTTTCTCTCTCCGGGAACTAGTGATCCTCAAGACGGATTGAGGATAGATTTCTACTTTGGGAAGGAATACTGATTTTTTGAGAAAAAGAATATTTCCTAGATAAGGAAATATACCTAGACAAGGAATTCTTTCTAAAAAGGAATTATTCCTAGATAAAGAAATATACCTAGAAAATGTATTATTCTTAGATAAGGAAATAGATTCCTAGAAGGTTTTTGGGAAACCATTAAAGTTATAAATAGAGATGTTTAGCTCATAGCCTAGACATCTAAAGTGTGGTTTGTGATATAGACACACCTAGATCAGAGAGGGAGGTTTGTGAGACAAATCACCTTGAGAAAAGTTTGTGAGAAAATACTAGATTATTGTAAAAGCAAGCTTAGAAACAGTTTAAGGTTATTTACCTAGAGAGATTGTGAGCGTAACAAATAGAGAATTGTAATAGTGTTCTTGTTCATAATCTAGAGAAGATATATTTCTTCGAATCTGGTTTCTAGTGTATTCCGTTTTCTAGTTTTCGTCTATTATTATTCTGAATTCCGCCTTTATAATAATAGTCACCAAGGTACAAATATCAATACGTATCAAGTTGGTATCAAAGCAAGTTCGTTTCTTTTCGGGAAGATTCTTGTGGTTTATGGTATTCACTAGATCTCTCTACAAACAGCTTGGTGAGTTACTTGAAAAGCTAAAAAAACGTTAGAAGAACAAGACGACCATGGTATGGTTGAATTTAGATAAGGAACGTTCGTATGACGAAGGTAAGAAGTTGAAGCCATTGAGACGTGGATCGTTTCGTATTTTCGGTAAGATCGGTAACAATGTCTTTAGTCTTGATTTTCCACCTAGTCTAGGAATTTGCTCGGTTGTTAATGCCGAACAATTGAAGTTGTTTGATCTATCGTTACGAGATGATGATGGAGATGACAAGATGATCTTGCTACATGTGAAAGACTTGTGGTTTGATAGAGAAGAACTACTCGAAGAGGATTGCATTATGGAGAAAAGAGAGACCAAGACAAGACAAGAAGATAAGGACGCTTTTCTAATTAGACGTCAAGGTCAAGTTTCCAACAAAGAGAGATGGTTCAGCAAGGTGAAAGGAACTCTCGGGTTCCCTAACTTCCAAATATAACTTTCACAGGAGTTCAAGTTCTTGAGTGGGGGCGCATGATACATGTGTATCTTTCTCTCTCCGGGAACTAGTGATCCTCAAGACGGATTGAGGATAGATTTCTACTTTGGGAAGAAATACTGATTTTTAGAAAAAGGAATATTTCCTAGATAAGGTAATATTCCTAGATAAGGAAATATACCTAGACAAGGAATTCTTTCTAGAAAAGGAATTATTCCTAGATAAAGAAATATACCTTGAAAAGGTATTATTCTTAGATAAGGAAATAGATTCCTAGAAGGTTTTTGGGAAACCATTAAAGCTATAAATAGAGATGTTTAGCTCATAACCTAGACATCTAAAGTGTGGTTTGTGATATAGACACACCTAGATCAGAGAGGGAGGTTTGTGAGACAAATCACCTTGAGAAAAGTTTGTGAGGCAATACTAGATTATTGTAAAAGCAAACTTAGAAACAGTTTAAGGTTATTTACCTAGAGAGATTGTGAGCGTAACAAAGAGAGAATTGTAATAGTTTTCTTGTTCATAATCTAGAGAAGATATATTTCTTCGAATCTGGTTTCTAGTGTATTCCGTTTTCTAGTTTTCGTCTATTATTATTCTGAATTCCGCCTTTATAATAATAGTCACCAAGGTACAGAGATCAATGCGTATCAGTGGCAATCCAACATGCTCCTACATACACAAGATTATTTGTTGTATATTCCCGTCAGTGGGATTCATCAGTGTCTCGCGCCCATGGAGTTTAGGATTGTGGTGAGTTATTGTCTGGGTATTCCGCTTTTTACTAAGGTAGCCTATGTTCTAGCTGCAATATGGAGATGAACATCTTTGGTGATCATGTGTTACACTGTGCGAGTGATGTTGGGCTCAAATATCTCCATGACCTTGTACGTGATGTTTTTGCAGATATGTGTTACAAGGCATGGGTGCATGCTCGGAAAAAAGGTGGCTTTGGGTTTTCTTCAGATGAGAATAGTTCTCTGAGACCTGCGGGTATCCTTATTTATAGCTGGGAAAATGGTTAGCATATGTGCCTAGACGTCAATGGTGTTTCCCTTTTTTTCCATTGGTTGTGCTCATTCTTTCACTCCATGGCATGCTATCTCCAATGCTAATTTACGAAAATGCAACAAATATCTGGACAAGTATGTAACTCATGGATATGGTTTTGGCATCCTGGCTTTCACTACTTTGGGAGAGCTTGGTGAAGATACTGTCGAATTTTTGAAGAGATTTAAGAATTTCTTAGACAATAATGATGTGAATAATGGTCATGGTAGTTTTGTTTTTCATAGATTAGGTGTTGCAACTCAAAAGGGTGTTGGTGCTCAACTTGTTGATAGACTACCAATCAATTCTTTATAGAAAAACTCTTTTCGCTTATCTTTTTAATAAAGTCCATTCGAGGTGGTCTTTTTTCTAAAAGAATAAAATAAAAAATAAATATAAATATTACAAAATAGTAATTTACTTAAGTAAAAGGACAATTTAGTCTTTTATTGTTACTAGGACATCCCTTATCCCTATAAATGTTCTTTTTATTTGCCCTTGTGTACTTGTAACTTGTAAGGGCCTGTTGAGATACCAACACCATTTTCGATTTTTAAATCAGTAAATACTACAGTTAACTTATTAGATTTTTTTTTTCTTTTTCTTTTCCGGATAACAAAATATTTTGTTAATGAAGTTAAGAGGTTCAAGCTCAATATGCTTGTATAACAAAGATTGAATTCATACAAAGAAATTATTATTCTTCAATAACTATTATTTCCTTCTTAATTTCCTTGAGATGTCATTCTGTTATATACTTATATTATTTCCTTCTCATCTAGAGCTACACATGGGTCGGTCGGTTTAGGTTTCACCTAAAACTATCGACCGACCCGCTAGTATCTCGGTTTTACAATTTAAAACTAACCCCAACTGACCTATTTTTGGTTCAGGTTTAAACCTCCCCGATTCGGGTCAGTCGGTTTTGGGTTTCAATGCGAGTTAACCTGGTTCATATTGTATCCAAAGAAAATATACCTACCATATGTTTCTTGACAAGACTATTTAAATATTTCCTTCCAGTTTTTCACATTCAATGTCAATATTTGTACCTGCCATATATTCAATGATCATTTATACACCCACACATATGTTTTAAAGTTTAAAACTGGGTCTTTTACTTTCTAGAGTATCAAAAAATGGAGGGCTAGGATTAATTTTCATCAACAACTCTACCTATTGTCTTACTACGGGCGGGTTTGGTCGGTTTTAACATCAAAACCATAAACCGAACCATATATATCAAGTTTTTAGATTTATCACTATATACCAAGCCGCTACCGGTGGGTTAGGTTTAAAACCCACGGTTTCATCGGGTGCGGGCAGGTTCGAATTGGTGGGTCGGTTCTTGTGCAACTCTTAATCTCTTCTAATATGCGAAATTTCCAAAAACTAAAAGAAGATAAAAGGAGTTTAAATATCTCTAACGAGTTTTTTATTCTCCCATATGAGACTAACTGTAGTTGCAGGAAATCCTACACTACACCCCTCACAATATTCTACACAACTAAGACATTTTTAAGATGAATAACAATGATTTTATTGATTATTTCCTTGAAGATTCACAAGATAAAATAGAAAAGAGTTAAATAAATTACAATCACCACCAACTTTCTCTCTCCTAATGACTTATCTAACACTCTGAAAAGAATCTCCCTCCACAACAGACTTATTCGACCCTTTATATAGGGTAGTATACAATGGATGAAAGCTAAGCTGTCCTTTATTTTCGGGAACGACTTGCGAAATATCACAAGTGTACAAGTATACAATCTCGCGACTCTCCTAAACTTCGCTAGATCTTCACACTTTTCTCATGTTTTGGATGTCGTCATTCATTTCGTCATCTATATTACTCTTCTGCGACCCCCTCGCAATGTTGTTGTTTATTGATCCCGCGAAGTATTGATGTCGCGATATTCTGATCCTACATCTTGCCTCTTCTCATGTCTTCTCTGCGAAGAAGAGAATGTCATGAGAACCAATATTTTGAAATGCCGCAATCGTTCATCTTTATCTCGTTTCAACCCGCACTTTTACACGGAATTTATTACGTGATGTTTCTTCTTCCACTCTTTTCTTGACACGTCTCTTTCAACCGTTTTTTCTTGACTATTCACGTCCATCTCGCATTAAATGCATTTGTTTCTTCGAGGATTCTTCTCTCTATATATAGTTTTCTCACCCTTCTCTTCTTCTCTTTTATCTTCCCTCGCAACTTTTCTTCAACTCTCTTCCTCCGCAATTTGCGTTTTAACCATCAGTAAATCTTCCTTTTCTTCTTTCTCTTGATCTTCAATTCTCTAATCATTCCCATATTCTAAAAATGGCTCCTTCTCGGTCGTAAATATGAAAACCTTTTTGATGAAACTCAAAAGAAATTACAAGATAAGGGTTTCACCTTATCTACTATTCCCAATCAAGAATCTTCATCTATTCTTTCTGCAAAGTTGTTTACTGATCATCAGTGTGATGATCAAAAAATCATAATCTCGCTAGGTCAAATCCTCGCAGGTCTTCCCATTCCTCTGTACGATCCCGAACTGCCCTTGTTCTATGAAATTCTTGCTCATGAGAAATTCTCGCGAGCTATTTACCAATTAAGTGGTGATTGCATCCGTCTAATGCTTGAATTCGCCAATCGCGGCGCTGGTAAGGGATCTCTATATCCTGATAACGTTAAAGATCCTAACTTCGCAAGTTTAGAGATAGTCGTCACGAAATACACTGTAGAAAACTTCTTTGAAAATTATGAAGTAATAAACATGAAAAATGATAAGTCTCGCTGGGGTGCCCGATTGAAAAGAAAAGAGAACGTTTCCGACGATAAGATACTCATGCTAGATATTGATCGCATTCTGGCAAGAACAACGTCCTCGATACTCTAAAGATGAGAGGTGGTCTGTCTTTCCACTATTTTTGAGCGGACCTTACATTTCTGGTTCCAATATACTCCATGCGAATCTCGCAAATTATCAGCCTTGGGTATTTAATTGGCCCGAAAAGGAAAAAGAGGTATACTTCCTAATTTTATCTTGCGATTTTTTTTTTTATTTTTTTTATTTTTTAGATCATCAAATTAAGAAAGAGCTACAAAAGAAATCCCAAAGCGAATACTCTGGCGATACTTCGTTCAATCACGGATGAAGTAAGAAATATTTTCCCTTATTATTTTTAACAATATTGTTGCCTCTGTTTCTTATCTTCATTCATGTGCGAAGGTTGGCGTTGAAGAAATTGACATTCCTGAAGCTGCGAAGGCTAAAGGCAAAAATAAAATCACTCTTCGCAAGGATAAATCTTCTGCTCCATCTTCTAAAAAACGGAAAATCCAACCCTCTTCCCATTCTAATTCCCAAACCAGCGAGAATTCTGATGAAGATGAAAATGAGATTGACACTTCTTTTGCAAAGGAGAATCATTCGGTCGAATCTGCTATGGCGCAATTGTCTAGTGTTTTCTCTGATTCTATGCAAGGATTGGGAGATGATCGTTTATCTGCTACTTGCGAAGCTCTCGCAAAATATCTGCGATGCCCCCGCTAGTGGATAATGATTCTTTTCGTGGAGTTTCCCGGACAATGACTCCCAGTTTCTTAAATGCACTTAGTGCCTTGGTATGTTCATATTTCTATATTTCTTTGTGATTTCGATTATAAACCTTATCTTAACAATTCCTTTATTTTCCTTTATAGTCTGGGAGAACTTCCTTTGTTGTTGCCTCAGACCTCGAGAAAAGACGCAACAATCTTGAAAAGAAAAATCTTCAACTTAAGGAGAAAAACAAAGAACTAGAAATTGAAGTTGCGACATCTCGCAAGAAGGATGAAAAAATTCAACAGTTGGAAGTTGAATCTTCTACCCCAGGTAAGGACAAAATATCTACTCTTCAAAGTGCTAATCAGCAACTTTATGGTATAACACCCTTCTCTTTTCTTCATTTCTACTTTGTCATTTATTTCTCTTTGCCTGACTTATCATTTTCGCAGACATTTATAATCTTTCTGACGAAGCCATCCTTCTCCATTCATTCCCTGAACCTATGGATGATGATGCTCTTCTCGCTCATCTCAATGAATCTTTAAGTAGTTCTTCAAACAAGATTAATTCTCTCTCATTAAATGAACTCCGAACCAAATTTCATCTCTTAGAAATTGAACATAGATCTAGTTTAGGTTTTGCCAACCGATTTAAATGTTTATATCTTAGCTCCCAGGAGAATAATAATATTCTAAGGAAGAAAATTAGCAGCCTTATAGATGATAAGGATCGCATTGTTAATCAAGGTGCACAAGCATTAGCGAAATTCCAAAAAAACTCTTCTTGAAGTCCAAATTGAACGAGATGAATCTCTTCGTCAGAATGCCATACTTAATGAGCGAGAAAATCAAATTCGTTCACTTCTTGTCATAAATAATGATGATGAATTTGCTTGGGCTGCGAAGATTCTAGATAATGCCAGAAATAACTTAGGTGTTAGCGTCAGTCTTCATGATGAGCATACTGCCTTGGTTAAAGATATGATTTCTGACAGAGAAGGTTGTTTACTGTTCTTCATTACTTTTCCGCCACTTTTTTATGAAACTGCTATTAAGTTGCTAACTCGTTGTCATTTGTTCGCAGAATCTGAGAAGTGGTTTCAAACTAGAATCAAGGAACTTGAGTCTGAGAAAGCACAACTTGCAAAAGACTTCTCTCTTCGTAATGACAAATATTCTAAGCTGGAGAAGCAACTACAAACTACGTGGCGAATTTCAATAATGATGATGTTCGTTTTGCAATCAAACTATTGAAACAGTTTGCAATGACCACAACATTCCTCTTTCTTCATATCCTTGTCTTCTCGATGAAATTCCTGAAAATATGCCTTCCTCAGATGTCTCTGATAGTGATGCAAACAAAGAAGAGGAATCTGATAAAGAATCTGATGAAGGAGAAGAATAAGTTGAAAGATTGTTCCATTTTCCTTTTTCTCTTCTTGTGATATTTGTACATTTATCCTTCTAACCTTTCATTTTTGTAATCTCTTACTGTAAATCTATCATATGAAAATAAATAACAAGTTTTTACTCTAATCATTCCCATACTTGCCTCTGTTATTTATTTTCACATGAGAGAAATTAAGTCGATAATCTTTAAGTAATGATAATTCTTAATTTCGCAATTGCTGTTGCTAATTCTCCACAAATAAATGAAGGAATATAGTCGTATTCGCAAGGTTATTTGCTTACTCAATTTCTTGTGTTATCTTATCTTCATTTATGTTGAAATTCATCATTGCGACAAGATCGCAGGACGTCTTTACATTTTCATGTAATGACCCATTGATCTTGTCTTATCGTTGTTTTTGTGTGGTCTTATTTTGCCTTCCTAGTTAAAGGTCTTATTTTGCCACCCCTCATATTGCGTCAATATGACAGGTCTAAAAATTCTCGCGAACTTGAAGTCCCATGACATTGTCGTCTTGCGACGAAATCGCAGGACGTCTTTACACTTGCATGTAAAGACCCATTGATCTCGTCTTACCCTCGCGTTAGTATTATTGCCTCTTCAGGATCATCGCACAAATATGACAAGCCTAAATTTTCTTGCGAAAATAGAGCCTCATGACATTTGCGTCTTTTGACACTTATCAGCTCCCTAATGGAGGGTGTCGCCCTTATCATCTCCCTGGTTGCCCCTTCAAGGAGGCGTACATCAGCCATACAAGACTAGCTCCTCCCATCCGGTCTTAACAACAACCGATTTGTTTTCGCAGCCTCTTATCCCTTATACCTATAGGGTTTATGGTTACGAGACCGCACCCTAAGTGGAGTTTTCTTCGGGCCGAAAAAGATGTGCCAAGACTTGCCAAGAATGGCCGTGACACTTCAAATGCCCCAGGCACTCTTGGCTCAACCGTGTACCTCGGCGCCTTGGTCATACACTCGACTCCTTGAAGAGACCCTCGGTCGTCCAACCAAGGTATAACCTTATATATATAGTTGGAAATCCAAGGTATCTCCCCCGGATAGGCTTTCATGGGCCCCAAATCTTCATGACTCAGGTTCCAGGGGCGGTGTAACCTTTTCCCTGAGCCATGTTTAAGAGATACCCCCTTATATGACGCACTTTAGGTCTTACATTTGCCTCTTACGAAATACCATTCACTCACTCATTCATTTCTGTCAATTCTTGTAATCATTCATTGCTTTTTGATTATTTCTTCTCATCTTCTTTGCGAAATTATCACATAGTCTTGCTTCATTTTCTGAGATCTCGCTGTAACTATTTAACCAAACTTTCATCATATTCATATATCGCGCACTCCTTCTTCGATCATCATGACACACACATTTTTTTTTTTTACAAGACTCTGAAATCAATTATTTATTTCCTACACCTCTTACTCCTGTTGCTCTCTGTTTCCTCATTCATATTTCCAGATACTTCCTTCCCTTTTCCGAGACCTTCGCAATTTTCAATTGTCTTCAAGCAATGATTTCGCAATATATCTTCATCTCTCACTTCTATTGTGTCCACCACCAGTCTTTCTCTTCTTTGTTCTTCTTTGATATTCCTTTTCCAATTGGCATTTGAACAACCCTTTCCTCGCAAGACTCCACATCGACTTCATAGCATTTTTGTCCCTCAAAGACAATCTTCTTTTATAACTCCAACACCACTGGGATGTGGAAATTTGATGCACTGGTGGTAAGTTGACGCCACACCCAAGATCTCATGTAACTGTGGTCGCCCAATTAATGCATTATAAGGGGATTCCATATCGACTATGCAAAACAAGATTTCAGTTGATAATCCATTCAATGGTATTCGCATGTGAGCTTCTCCTTTAGGTTTACTAGCGCATACCATTAAAACCATAAATCTTATATGTTGACGGTATCAAATCTTCATCGTTGCCCCCCCCATAGTCTTGTAGGTGTGGTAAAAAGGATGTTTACAGAGCTTCCAAGTATCAATTAAGATTCTATTTATTGCCCATGAATTTTCGCACCATCACTTTCATTATCAACATGTTTTGGATTAATTTCTAATCTTACCACTAATGGACTCATCATGCAACTCGCCACCATCAGGTACTTCTTCTGCGGTAAAAGAAATAATCTGTGCTTGCCATTCTTTCAGTGGCGATGACTTCGCGATATTCATTACTTCTCTATTGTCAACATCTCTTGCGAAAACTCTACTAAGAACACTATCATGAAAATCTTCAATTGTCCTGTACGAATGTACGATATAGTTGCAGAACAAGTTTTTGGCCTTCGTTCCAACTTCTACCACAAATGTCTCTTTCCCTTTTGTCGTATTTACTCGTGATTTTCCTGGAGGTGTTGGTAATGGTTGAGTCTTTCTTCACATTTTAAGAATTGGTTTAGCTTCCTTGATCTATCATTCGAGGATAATTCTTTTTATATTCCTACAATCATTCGTTAAGTGTCCATGAAAATGGTGATAGGAAAGAATTCATGACTTCACACTGGAGGTGGTTCATTCCATGTTCCATGGTGCGGGTATGTTTTCCGTCAGGATTATAGCTTCCCATATCTTCTCCACGCTAGCGTTTAGTGGTGGCATCTTGATTTCTTCCCATACCACTCTATGACCTCGCTGTCCTCTATGATAATTCTGCCTCTGACCTCCATAAGTCTCTTGTGGATTATGCCTCTGTCCTCCATAGGTTTTCTTGCGGTTGATCAAGCCTTTGAATTTTATTATTTCCGCCACGGTTGTAGAAATTTCTTTCTCTTTCAAATTCTTCCTGATCACGACTCCCCATAGCTACCAATTTTTGCTGACCATCATTTGGTATCCTTACGCCTTGTTGACCTTGCGAGGTACTCAAGCACGGTGTTTATCAATTTGGGTAACAAACTTGCATTCGCAGACTCCTTAACTTGTATTCGCAATGCAGGTATGATTCCATCTCATTTTGCTTTTCCTCTAGAGCAATATACTCCTCCTGAAGTTCTCGCAACTCAGTCATTGTGATTGTATTTTTGACTCTAAAAATTTGAATATATAACAGATTTGTCGCAAACATAGCATTAATGAATGATATTCACCAACCCTTTGTTTTAACCCAAATACATCTTCAATACCTGGTCGCGAGGAATTATTACTTATATATGCCCCTAAAAATATAGCCTGCAAGTGATTGAAAGATGTTATTGTATTTTTAGGTAGCCCTTCAAACCATTTCAAAGCTTCTCCTATCAGACTTTATGCAAAATATTTGCACAATATGGCATCATGATTCTCTCATTGTAGCATACATCTCATATAAGCTTTGATATGTCAGACGCACAAGTTGTTCCATCGAAAATCCGGTTAATGCCGGTAAATTGCACTTCGGTGGTATTCCTCTTAATTGTATCTCTTGTGTGAATGGAGTTTTGCAGCCTTCTTCTATTGCTTCATCCAACTGTCTCTTTCCTCCTCCCCTTTTATTGTTCATCAATCCTCCCATTTCTGCCAATTCTTTCAAAATTTGTTCATTTACATCAGAATTTGAATCCACTAGTCTTTTTAGTTCCGCTTCTCTTCGCCTGCGTTCATGTCTACTTTGACTTTCTTGTTCATCATTCTCTTCTCGCATTTCTCTGCGATCTTCTCCTTCATTTCTTTCGCGAATTCGCACACCATTATATCTATCGATTTCTCTTATTTGGTGCCTATCAGTTCTCCTTTGTGCTCTTTCGTACTCTTCATTAATATTATCATTGTTGCTATTTTGTTCTCGCCTTCTTTCTCGATTATCATGATTATTCTGCCGAATTGCCTCTTCTAACTCATGATCTTCCATTTCTGTTCTCAATCTTTCTCTCTCGCGAGCTATACGTGCTTGTTCGGCATAGTTCCTTTCAATTTCATCTTCAATTTCTTTTTTCTTCCTCCGTGCTTCTCTCGCATGCAATATTCTTCTTCCTTCTTCTTGATTTTCTTCATCCATTGGTTGATTCTGCTCCTGTCGTTGCCTATTTCCTTGGTTTCCACCATTCTGCCCATTTTGAAGAGTCTCGGGACGTGGAATATAACGATCTTCCATCATTTATCCTCTCTCGCAATGTTCCCGCTCGGATTTTGCGCTTCTCGTTTGGTTTTCTTCATTAGCATTTTCTCAGGTAAAATTCTCCTTCTTTCCTCTCTAACTGATCTTGAGCTTGAACTTGTAGTGCTTCTCGACCTTCTGTTTTGTAATCTCATGTTTTCCATCCTAAGCTCATGATTGTGTCTTGTCAAGTTTGCACGTTCCTCTGCATCTAATCGTCTCTCTTCATGTATTGTTTGCCTCAATGCCTCTAATGCTGCGATCTCTTCATTTCCATGAATTATTTCTCCATTCCCTTCTTGGTCTCTCCCCTCTTGTCCATTGTTTACCAATTTTTGTTCTTCTTCCCCTTCGTCCACAAAATCTGATCTCCAAGTATGCACACTTACCCTATCATAATCCACAATTCTATCTACTACTGGTTGAATTGGTGATTGAATTTGATTTTCTTCATCATTCCTTACGTTCCTTCTTGAGGATTCTCCCATTTCATTTCTCTCTTCTCCGGCAAGTCTCCTACTTCTCCTAACAGTTGTTGGTTGTTCAGATGCATTTCTCCTTCTAGGCATTTCTTAATTTTGGTAAATTGTTGAAAATTATATCAAATTTCTTCTCTACTACTCCAAATTCTTTCAAATCACGATGTCAATCCTTACTCCAACAGCCCTTTCTAGCGCCAATATGTAGTTGCAGGAAATCCTACACTACACCCCTCACAATATTCTACACAACTAAGACATTTTTAAGATGAATAACAATGATTTTATTAATTATTTCCTTGAAGATTCACAAGATAAAATAGAAAAGAGTTAAAGAAATTACAATCACCACCAACTTTCTCTCTCCTAATGACTTATCTAACACTCTGAAAAGAATCTCCCTCCACAACAGACTTATTCGACCCTTTATATAGGGTAGTATACAATGGATGACAGCTAAGCTGTCCTTTATTTTCGGGAACGACTTGCGAAATATCGCAAGTGTACAAGTATACAATCTCGCGACTCTCCTAAACTTCGCTAGATCTTCACACTTTTCTCATGTTTTGGCTGTCGTCATTCATTGCGTCATCTATATTACTCTTCTGCGATTTTTTAAAGATTTTTTTTAGTTTTCGTAGTAGTAATATAAGATTCGTTCTCTCGGATGTTGTTAAGATTAAATTAAAAGGTTTAAATAAAATAATAAATAAAAGAGAGTCACTAGGTCTTAGATTCCACCGAATTCACAACACGAGGTTCATTATTCATTCTCAACAATTATCGCTCAGTGAATAAATAAAACATCAACTCTTGTTTTGCCAAAGTAGATCTTCAAAACATTAATTGTATCCCCTAAGCATAGATTATCTTAATTCAAAGCATAACCTATCTAATTGAATCACAACTAATTTTATCAAACCATAATTCTATTATAAATTAGTGCAAAAGTCAAATAGAAAATAGAATAAATTCACCCATGTGCGAAAATCAGCTTCCTCCATTGACCCGCTGTAGGGTTTAACTCCTCATATTGTAGACATGCTCAAAATGGATTTTTATTACTCAAATGTGCTTACAAATGATCAAATGGAGAGAAATCAAATAAAACCAGAAATTTGCAACGCACATAAACGTCACAAACTCACTGTTACAATGTACGACAAAAGGAAAGTGTTGTAAACACTGTTCAACTATCATCTGAAAGCTTTGTTGCAAACCTGAATAAACCACGGTTTATTAACGATGTGCTTTCTCACTTTATGTTCTTGGTGATCTTGGAACAAAAAGAGTAGCAGTAAATTTCTCGCAACTTGATTCTCACGTCTCTGGTACCTCCCCCCAAACTCTCTATCTTTTCTATGATCACCGGAAATCTTTTTATACTCATGGCTACAAAATATCTCCTCATAACTGCTCCAAATCTTCTCTCTGTCAAACCATAACTCGATATTATTCTCCATGCAGGATACAAGAATTTTCTTTCCCTTTTTCTCTTTTTCACGAGTCTACTGCTGTCAACACGCTCCAATATTGTTGATTTCATCTTCCATAGACGATGATAGAGTCAGTGCGGACACATGACAACCACAAAGATCTTCCCAAAAATATCTCGTAAATAAACCGAGAATATATTCTTTTCCTTGTTTTTCTTCTTTGTACATGTATATGAGCCGTTGACATATTTTCAAACTCTTCCGAGGATAGGACGAAATCTCAGAGAAGATATGCTTCCCTTATTTTCACGTAACTTCCCAAACTAATCCACCATAAAACCCGTAATATTACTCTTCTCTGATTTATCGAGAATCAAAGATTTTCTTCCTTTTTATTCGATTCTACCAACCATACCCTCCCTGTTTAGGTAGAACAGGGTCAACCCAATCAAATTCCACGAACTAATCTCCCCGAAACACTCCGCAAATCAAATCCGTAAGTACGCGAAAAGAGAAAACATTTTTCCGCCAAAAACTGTTTCTTTCTGTTTTCATCAATGGGTGATTATCCATCCCAAGTTAACTGAATCATAGGACATTACCATCCCTGTTTAGTCTCTAGCAACAAACCCATTCAATTTCAGCCATTTAGTCTCACTCAAACACCTCCAGAATCTAAACCCTAATTCTGCTGCCATTTTCCCGCCAAACCGAGATTTGAATTGTTGAAGATGAAGTGCCCCGATCCAAGACAAGGGCGCCTTTAACAACCGGATGAGTGGGGTGCCCTTATCCAAAATTATAGTGCCTTTAACACTTTTTCTGGGTGTTTCCAAACATTTCTGGGACGCCTTTAACACTCCTTCGGGGTGCCTTAAGTACTTTTTTCGAGCAACTTTCTCCATAAGAGCTTATTTGACAAAAACACCTACAAACAAGATTATTAGTGATAAAATTGAGACCTAGCTAATATAAATATGGGTATAAAATAGTGCACTTGCGTGCTTATCAACACCCCCACACTTATATTTTGCTAGTCCCGAGCAAAACAAGAAAATTGACCCGCTACACAGCTGGTCATATAAAAAGAGACTTAGACCCGCTACACAGCTGGTCATGACAATTGCCAGATACACAAGACACACAATTTTTTTTTTTTTTTTAGAGACCCGCTCCACAGCTGGTCATGAAAAGAAAACAAAAGAATAGACCCGCTCAACAGCTGGTCATAAGAAAATGAAAAGAAAAGAATAGACTTTTTTTTTTGTTTTTTTTAGAGACCCGCTCCACAGCTGGTCATAAAGTGATAAGAAAGCAAAAGAATAGACCCGCTACATAGCTGGTCATAACCCTAACAATCATAATATTTATTTTTTATAGACCCGCTACACAGTTGATCATTTTTTTTTTAACCCGCTCAACAGCTGGTTCCTGAAAATAGTAAAGTAAAAAGTTAACCACTCCCCCACACTTAAACATTACATTGTCCTCAATGTAGTTGAGTCATCCAACGCAAAACTTAAGATGGGAAATTCAAAATAAAATAAACAAAAGTAAACAAACATAAATAAATAATTATTCCTACTGGACTGTACAAAAACGGATCCCCATACACTAATAACCTGAAAACTTGGGGATCGACCCAAAATACAATATATACAAATGACAGCTTCACAATTATTTTATGAAAAAATGGGGACAAAAAATAGTCGAGAAAACAAAATTTACCCTAAACCAAGTTTTTACTGCACATGGAAGTGCGTAAAGAACGAAGTATGGGGATTCTGGGAAAATTTCAACTGGCTCATGCATGGTATTAGAAATAGGCAAATCCTCCGGGTACTTAGATGCAAAGTAATCCAACAATACTTTAGAAGCACACAATTCTAACCCTAAATTAGGCAACTTTTGGAAGTCTAGTGGTCTAGAAACAACCTCTAAGTCGGGTGAATGATCTTGTGAGGTAGATTCATCTATGGAATTAGGCGAATCATCCACACAATCATCCACAGGGTCATCTATATGTTCTGTTTGGGACAGAGAGTCACTACTAGATTCATCATCATCAGCAAATAATCTTTCACATTCAAGAACTCTCAATCTTTGTTCCAAACTAGGCGGTGTGTGTTTGTAATACTTCTCATAAATAGTTTCATGTGATTCTTCACTTACCTCATGTGGAGCAGAAACTCCATACCATTGCCTACGCATATATTCAGCAAGCGTCATCTCAGATGAGGTTTCCTGATAATTTGACTTCCTACGCATATATTCCGCCAGCGTCATCGTAGGTGACGTCTCCTCAGAAGAAGTCATCATCCTCAAAAATTCCCTGAAAATAAATACAAAAAGAAACGCATAAAAAGGAAAAAGAAAATACTGTACAAAATAAAAAAAATAATAAAACTAAAAATTAATCTAAAAACAAATCCCCGGCAACGGCGCCAAAATGATTTAAGATTTTTTTTAGTTTTCGTAGTAGTAATATAAGATTCGTTCTCTCGGATGTTGTTAAGATTAAATTAAAAGGTTTAAATAAAATAATAAATAAAAGAGAGTCACTGGGTCTTAGATTCCACCGAATTCACAACACGAGGTTCATTATTCATTCTCAACAATTATCGCTCAGTGAATAAATAAAACATCAACTCTTGTTTTGCCAAAGTAGATCTTCAAAACATTAATTGTATCCCCTAAGCATAGATTATCTTAATTCAAAGCATAACCTATCTAATTGAATCACAACTAATTTTATCAAATCATAATTCTATTATAAATTAGTGCAAAAGTCAAATAGAAAATAGAATAAATTCACCCATGTGCGAAAATCACTTCCTCCATTGACCCAGTGTAGGGGTTTAACTCCTCATATTGTAGACACGCTCAAAATGGATTTTTATTACTCAAATGTGCTTACAAATGATCAAATGGAGAGAAATCAAATAAAACCAGAAATTTGCAACGCACATAAACGTCACAAACTCACTGTTACAATGTACGACAAAAAGGGAAGTGTTGTAAACACTGCATTCAATTGTCATTTGAAAGCTCATGTTGCAAAGCGGGAATAAACCACGGTTTATTAATGACAGGCTTTCTCAGCCTTATGTTCTTGGTGATCTTGGAACAGCAGCAGCAGCAGAAATTTCTGCAACTTGATTCTCACGTCTCTGGTACCTCCCCCCCAAACTCTCTATCTTTTCTATGATCACCGGAAATCTTTTTATACTCGACAGCTACAAAATATCTCCTCATAACTGCTCCAAATCTTCTCTCTGTCAAACCATAACTCGATATTATTCTCCATGCAGGATACAAGAATTTTCTTTCCCTTTTTCTCTTTTCACGAGTCCGTTCTTTTGTCAACACGCTCCAATATTGTTGATTTCATCTTCCATAGACAGATAGAGTCGTGCAGACACATGACAACCACAACAGATCTTCCCAAAAATATCTCAGAAATAAACCGAGAATATATTCTTTTCCTTGTTTTTCTTCTTTGTACATGTATATGAGTTTGTTGACATATTTTCAAACTCTTCCAGGGATAGGACGAAATCTCGGAGAAGATATGCTTCCCTTATTTTCACGTAACTTCCCAAACTAATCCACCATAAAACCCGTAATATTACTCTTCTCTGATTTATCGAGAATCAAAGATTTTCTTCCTTTTTATTCGATTCTACCAACCATACCCTCCCTGTTTAGGTAGAACAGGTCAACCCAATCAAATTCCACGAACTAATCTCCCTGAAACACTCCGCAAATCAAATCCAGTACGCGAAAAGAGAAAACATTTTTCCCCAAAACTGCTTCTTCTTTCGTTTTCATCAATGGGTGATTATCCACCCAAGTTAACTGAATCAGAGGACATTACCATCCCTGTTTAGTCTCTAGCAACAAACCCATTCAATTTCAGCCATTTAGTCTCACTCAAACACCTCCAAAATCTAAACCCTAATTCTGCTGCCATTTTCCCGCCAAAACTGAGATTTGAATTGTTGAAGATGAAGTGCCCACGATCCAAGACAAGGGTGCCTTTAACAACTCGGATGACGGGGGTGCCCTTATCCAAAATTATAGTGCCTTTAACACTTTTTCTAGGGTGTTTCCAAAACATTTGGGACGCCTTTAACACTCCTTGATCCTACACTAACAATGGTGCCTTAAGTACTTTTTTTCGAGCAACTTTCTCCATAAGAGCTTATTTGACAAAAACACCTACAAACAAGATTATTAGTGATAAAATTGAGACCTAGCTAATATAAATATGGGTATAAAATAGTGCACTTGCGTGCTTATCAACCCCCTCGCAATGTTGTTGTTTATTGATCCCGCAAAGTATTGATGTCGCGATATTCTGATCCTACACTAACAATGTCAGTGGTGATAGACAACATTACTACTTATGCATCTACAACTAAATGAATTTTGTTGTACATGTTCAGACTCCTAACTTAACTCAATACCTCCAATACTGCCATGCATTCTCCAGCTTCAGAATCAATCACTCCATATGCATAGGTGTGGAAATTGTAATTGCATTGTCAGTATTTATTTATTCTGATATATTAAAATTATATAGATGAAAATTTATTCTAGAGACGTCGGAATTAGAGTTGAGGGTTTTATCTTGGAAGATGCATTCACATATCTCTTTAAAAATTATCCAACAACCAACCTTCAACTAATTTTCCCATGGTCTACGTAATGTTTACAACTCAGAGAATCAGATACTAAGCAGTATTGATATCTCTGTTGAACTGATAATGCTAAGTAATAAAAGGTATTCAAGATCACAATTATAACGAAGAACACAAATACAATGTAAATGCTACTAAGTTATCATGAGACACAAGAGATTACGTGGTTCGACTTTTTTCTGCGTCCACGGGGTAATGAATGATTATTTGTATTAAGTTGTGGTGGTTACAAAGATCTTTGGGCTATTTTGTGTTTCCTCCCCTCCCAAGATCGCTAATTTGCGTTTCCTCCCCAAATAGATTGAAATAAGCGTTTCCTCCTCTCTTTACCTTTTCCATCCGATTTCCAGTTAGCTGAGTCAGCACAACTACACAGGTGGCATATATAAAAGTTATTTCGTCGAATTTCCTAAAATACCCTTATCTTCTTCTCTAAAAATTGCGCCGATTTTGGTTTCTCTGCTCATCTTGATAACTTAAACAGGGTGTCGCCATCCTTAAGCTGTGGGGAAGCAATCGACAAAGATAGATTTGGCAAGGAGATATGAACTGCTTGCTTGGAGGAGAGATCAAAATTTTCTATTGATATTTCCAATTTGATTTGGTAATACAAGACTTGCTTCGATGAACATAAGCAATACTAACAAGGGAAATAAAGTATGCAAAGAACAAATCTATAAAGAGAAGAAATCAATGGATGATAGTACTAACAGATCAGAAAATGTTTTTTGTGGCCACAAATTGATGAAGCTCGAGAAGTTTGTAGTCTCCCAGTTGGTGTATCTCATGCTTCAATTAATCCACCCAAATCCGCAACAACGACACCAAAATTAATCATTCGATTCTTAGGATGAAGATCGAATCATGACGAGCCAGATGAAGAACTCCCAAATTTCCCTAATTTCATTATAACACATACATTCTTTACCCTAAATTTCCCCCAAAATGTTTTTCCCATCGCTGATTCTGCAAATCCTAAAAGTTGTAATTAGATAAATTATCTTCTTCAACAGTGAGAGAATCGCAAGAAGTAAAATCAAGGGAATTTAATTGTTTTAATTGGGGGAACTAGGGATTTTTCTTTGGTTTTAATTGGGATATAACTGTTCTTTACTGCCTATACAATACAATTGATATCCACGAATTCATCTTAATTTTAGTTGCTGCAGGTATTGGACTATAATGTTAAACCACCATTGACAGTGTAAGAATCAGTTTGCTGGTTAGGATTATGTTCTACAGCTTGAACCAGAGGTATGTACGGGGAAGAAAAGACATAGTCTTTTGTGTTGTGAATCTTCATCATTCATTTTCTCAAGTTATCTAATACCTTTAGATTAAATTAGTGAATGAGGGTATTTCGGGTACTTCGTTTTGCACGTGCATATTTTTTCGACGTGTACAATTGTGCTGACTCAGCTAACAAAAAATTGGATGGAAAAGGTAACGAGGGGAGGAAACGCTAATTTCAATCTATTTGGGGAGGAAACGCTAATTAACGATCTTGAGAGGGGAGGAAACGCAAAATAGCCCAAGATCTTAAATGCTTCCCAAAGTAATAGAGAGAACTCAAGTTGAAGTAAATACTTAAGTTCTAAACATTAAAGAGGTATAAGCTTAAGACTAGATCTTCTTCTCCTAGATATTGAATGCCCTTTGTTTGTTGGTGAAGCTTGGTATTTATAGCCCCTTCTGCTCCGGATATTTCTTCGTTGTCTTTGGGTCCATCGTCCCCTGATATACCTTTCGTACAGATGGTACATTCGTTCACCACACGCTTTCTCCAGTCTGGCTCTGCCACCTCAGCTGACCCACGTTCCTTCGGGAACTTCCTAGCCTCAGTACAGATTGTACCTTTGTTCACCGCTAGCCTTCGCCAGTCAGACTCTGCCACTTCATCTCTCTCCACATGCTTTGGTTAAGCGTGTAGATAAGAGATTTGCGCATTTAATGCTGATTGGATATGTCATCTACCTATGTCCCTTCGCCAGTTGCCTCTCTCTAGACTAGGTTCTACTTTTCCATCTTAGCCGTTGAGGTATCCCTTCTTGGGATAAGATAACGTAGATTTGAGAAGGTGTCTTCTGCTACTCAGATTCCTCTGTATAGCGAGGGATACACAATTATCTTGCATGCGGCCACTAGAACCGTGACACGTGCTCCGCAGAATATTGATATTCATAGTTTGCCCCTTTTCTTTCATATTCTACTGTCTGGTAGGATTGGAAGAAAAAACTTCCATAACGCCGCCATTTTTGCACATACCGGTTGGGTGGTCCCCATGTGTCCTTTCATGCAATAACTCCCCCCCCCCCCTTGAATTTCGGGACATCCAAATTTTTGGATTCTAGAAAACCGCCTGTATAAGAGGAGAATAAAAGAAGGAATTTCATTAACTTCCTTTTCTTCTCACGAACTGTCGCTCTCCATCCCTTTCTCAGAGATTTTTCCTGCCTCCCTTGCTTTTAACTGTTGGTCTGCTCTTTGATTTCCAAAGTTCTCGCCTTTTGTCCATCAACCAGGTTAGCATATACTCGCCTTTGATTTTGATGTAGCTTTTCGTATCTTCCATGTTTGGTTCTTTTACTCATTTTTTGGCTGTTTGAAGTTGCCGTTGTATTTGCATGGGAGAGTTCCAACTCTTTTTCGTCTTTCCATGTTGTATGAGAACTTGGGTTTGTTTCCAATTCGTGTTTTCACCATGAACGTATCGTGATTACTTCTTGTTTGCAATTTTTTGAATGTGGTGATCAATCATACTCCATTTCGCTTTTTAGAAGAACGAGAGCATTTCCTTTGGTTGGCTTTTGTTAAACCCATGCCCAAAGTACTATTATTTTTGCCCCAAATGTTCTTTTGAGCCAACTGCAAATATATACACAAAAGTCACTCAAAGTCTTGAAAATAGGTAAGTATGTAAAGTCTTTGAATTTTCAAGTTTACAACAAGTAACACAAACTTTAGAAGACCTTTTGAAAATCTACAACCAGTAACATATACTTTGAAAGAGATTTTAAAAGTATACGACCAGTAACACAATACTTTGCAAATCCATTAAACTCTTTGGAAATCAATAAAAATATTTATTGAGTAAACCCCTATTAGCCTATACATATTACAAAGCATAATATTGTCTTTCCCTTTATTACATCCCATCTTGCATCAGTAGTAACAAAAGAAAACTCATTGGGGAAATTCTAGATTTCGTGAGATGCTATGAGGACGATTAATGAAAAAAGTTGCCACACCACACATTTGTCCAAAGAAAACCTAAGAAAGGTACATTTGATTTGAGGCAGCCACAACCAAAGTTCACTCAAAATTTTATTTCAGTATCCTCATCATGTGAAAAATAATTGTTGAGAAATGTGCAATGACAAAAAAATCAAATCAATAATTATATCAAAACCATCGAAAATCTTCCCCTCCTAGATCTTCAACAATGAACTTGATTGTTCTTCTGTTACAAGATAACCTTTAGTCGTGTATAGCCATCATGACATCAAGTGGTTAGATAACATTGGTGGGCTGCTGCCGTAGTGCCATTATTTTCTTCTTGTCTCTTTCCTCATTGTTTTTATCTTTCGCATTTTTGTTGTGTTCATATTATCACCTCCCTTCCTAGCATTCTGCTCGTATATCACTAGAAGATTGTTCTGGCTCATAATGGTGGCGCCCCTAACATTTACACAGACGTTGTTTGTAGAGGAGAAATCTTGACCGTACTCTTGACCGCCAAATTTGTTGACGAGATTCGGGCCCCACAAGACCATCAAATATGGGCTAAAAACATTTCTTATCTGACGGCTCTTAACAGTGACATCAATATTCTGTTCGAAGTTTGAACTGAACTGAAAAAACCAAACCTCAAGGGAAAGCTCTAACTTCGAATGTAGGTAGGGCCCACACATATGTATAGTCATTCAATACATCCATGCCATGAGTGTATGATATGATAGTCATGTCATGTACATAAAAGAGGCATGGTTATGCACGTGGAATTGGTATAACCCTCTCCCTCTGTTTCATCAGTTGTATCCGAGTCAGAGGCATGAATCATTCATCTCGAATACTCCACGCGCCCCAAAACTGATGTCCCTCTAGCAAACAAACATTATCTTCCTGTCACAATGCTAATTACATTCGAGAAACAGCCGGCCCGTGAGGTCATGCCGGCAATACTTTTAATTCTTGGACGTCGACTGAGTCACAGAAATAGCAACACACAACCGTCAAAATTACCATCTGACATGAGGCCACGTAAGCTGACGACTCACCACGTCGCATCACATAACTTATACCTGATTAACAGCTAATCCTGATGAAATTACCTTGACTTTTAGTTTAACCAAAGTCCAAGAGTATTAATTCGCTTAGAGTCAAAATTGACTTGGTCAAGGTTACAATTTCCACTACATTTGTTATGACTCTCACGTATAAATTGGCTCCATTTCTATGGAGAGGGATCAAGATTTTTAGTTGTCTCCCGAAAAGAAAACACCCCCTGGATTCGAATCAGTGAGCACCTTTTATGGGCGTTGAAGAGTTAGAATTTTTTCTGAATCCTCCCTTGAAATGGTGATGTTTTTCAGTTGTTTTTCATTTTCTTTCTTGTACTTTTATGGTCATTATCAGACCTGAGCTTTCATTTCTTTCCTAATCTAGTTGAATTCTTGAGTCGATCTTTGTTTAAGGTTTTTAAATTTGCAAGGTTTTTGGATCATGATGATGGTTAATTTGGTTGTATTAGGAAGAAGGTTAATTTACTCTTTCAAGGTTTTAGGAGCCAGTTTCACCAAAGTAGTAGGAGCTTATTATTTTTTCAGTATCTATATGCACACGCATTGCCATCATTTACACAACATATATGCAACATCCGAACTGAGGTAGTTCAACTTTCAAGAATTTTATCATTCTTAATCGAGTATATTAATTAGCATCATCTACTGTCGTGTGTCATTAGTTTGAACTTTGATGTACGAATATTAAAAATTAATTACCAAAAATATTTAATAATTATTTATCAATTGAAAAATCAGTTTTGTCTAACTATTAATAATAAAATTATTCGCAAACGTCATTAAGAGAGTTATAGTACAAACAGAAATTCCAAAATGCCCAAAACGGCAAGCGAAAATGCTTAATATATGTCTTTTAGGATATGATGAAATCCATATAAACTTGTATGCCCTTATAACTCTTCGATAAAAACTCCACCCTTTCGGCAGAGCAACTATTATCATAGTAGAATCACACTCTACGAGTCATAAGTAGGGTAGGAAATGTCAAGTACTATCGTAAGGAAAAGTCTGAAAAATTTGGCATTTTCTTGCTTTCACCTTTCGGTGGAAGCCCGGGGTAAACTCCCCCGTGGAAGGATACTCAGCATCCGGCAAATATCTTTTCGGATATATCTAAATTAATGGAATTTCTTGTATTTTATGGTTTTAGGGTTTGGATTTCCCAACCCTTAAATGCTTTTAGATTTCCAAAGAGATTTTTGGTAGTTTTTTTGCATCACAGATTTATGAAATCCAATCTCCAAAACCTAAACAATGAATATTAAGTATATCCAAAACCCTAATCATACCCCATACACCCGTCACCTTAACTTTTGAGGTGGTTAATGATGTGGCTCACCTTAATCCAAATGTGATGTGCCTAACCCAAATATATGTGGATGGTCTACGTGTGTGGAACTAATTAACACAGGGTCACTCAATTTTTAATTTGATTAAATTAATTTAAAATCATTGAAAAAAGCTACAAATAAAACAAATAATAAATCACAATGTGACATCGCTAATAAGATCAAAAATTTTGTAGCATGCGTCTTGAGCTGTAATACCCTTTACCTTATTCTTTGTTGTTTATCAATTGAATTTTGTTAATGGTTTCTTCATACCGAGAGCTTACTTACAAATATTTTAGTTTTAAGGCCATTAACTTATTATTAGAAGACGCAATTTGATTAGACTATTAGCCTATTAGGTACAAAGAAGGCTGCAACTTGCTAGTGTCTCTACTCTCTTTTGTTACTACCAAATCATCTTTATGCTCTGTGTTTCTTTCTTTGATGATGGTCCTTAAAATGCAAACGTGATTGCCTTTCTCAACTAGAAAGCTGTATGCAAAAAGTAAGTGGACAGTGGACTCTATTATTTGATTTTTTGTAAAGGTAGTGTCGTCATTTCTAGGAAGAAAGGGTAGCTTGCCCTAACTTACAAATATGCACTTGCGAAACATTTTTTCGTTGGAGTGGTACTAAAAGAGAATGCATTGCAAATTGGCTGCACTAAATTGGGAAATTGATCAAATCTCATGCAGAAAGTCACTTTAGAAGAGCATTTTATGCTAAATCTCGCATTAAAAAAAAATAACCTAAGAAAGACAAAGTTCAATTCTCATGCAGATTACAATTTGGTGATAAAATGAGTATGGATTTCAGAATTACATTCTCATTCTCAGTGACTTGAGTTTGGAACTCGTCATATCACTATAGTGTGATGATACCAATAACCCGAATTCGTAAGCAACAACCTAGTTACATTCATCTTGCATGTTGGTAGCTCAACCCTTGAAGTCCGGCTAACATTCATCTTGCATGCTTGAGTAGCATTTCAAGTTCCAAATTTGGTTCAGGTTATAAATCCAATTTCTTGCGTATCTCACATAGAAAGTGCAGACAGTAGAGGATGGTGAGGAATCTGAGGATACTTAGGATCCGAAAAATTTGTAAGAAATCACGTTGCCAAAGGAATTCTTTCTCAACACCAAGGACACTTTTCTTAAAGTCGAGAGCTATAATCATCTTGGTACAAGAATCTCTCCGAAAGGAAGCGACATATGTAGGACAGTGTACAGATTTGACATTGACACCATTAAAACAAAAGTGAAAACTGAATTTGACAACTTAGAAAATTACATTTTTCGTTTTTACCATAACATTGAATCCAAGTACCAACCGCACTACCAAAAACCTCAAAAACCATTTTTTGAGTTTTTGTCTTTCAAAAATAAATATTTCTCATTTTCATATTTACTCCGAAGAAAAAAAGCATTCATTCATATTCTAGTTCTACGTTTATTTACATTGTCTTAGTTTCGTTCTTCATTTTTCTCACATGACAGAACAAGCATTAGGATTTTCATCACTAAATATTTGTGGAGCATGTACATATTCGACGACGTATCCTGGACCAGGACCGTATCCAGGGCCTTGTGAGTAACCAACACCAGGACCAGGAGCATATCCAGGGCCAGGACCGTACACAGGGCCAGGAAAAGCGTAGCCAGGTGCAGATCCGTACCCGGAGTTAAATCCGTATCCGTTGGCGTACCCGTATCCTCCTTGTCCTGCATAGTAGTCCATCTTGTTTATTCCGACTTCAGCTTTTCCTGCCTGAGCCGGAGCTTGATCAACTTTCTTATTTCCATCACCACCACCTCCGGCAGCTTTTACTTCAACATTTTTCTTCTCTCCACCATCTTTCTTCTCACCACCACCCCCACCACCTTCTTTCTTCTCACCACCACCACCGCCTTCTTTATTCTCACCACCACCGCCTTCTTTCTTCTCACCACCACCATTACCTTCTTTCTTTCCTCCATCATCCTTCTTTGGTGCTGCTGCTGCAGGTGGTGGCACAATGTCAACACTTCTTTTCAGTTTCTCTTTCAAATATGGTGTTAAACTCTTCACATCCATTGTTCCTTTCACTGTTACTAAATCCTTGGAGTTATCAATTTTTACTTCTTGCACACCTGCAGATATTTCCACATTCTTAATCAATAATCAAGAACAAATTCAACAACTTCAACATAATAAAATTTTTTAAAAAATTAACTCCAATTCCAGTAATAATCTTAGTATCTTACCTTTATATTTTGTTATGATTTTTCTAATTTTGGTTATACATCCTTCACAATGCAACCTAATCTTTAGTACCACTGTCACCACAGGAGCCTGTAAAAAGAATAAACAATCATAATTGTTAATACCAAAATTCACTAAACTTGGGATAATTTACTGGAGTAGTAAATTAAAGGGTTTTGCTCACAAATTAACACTAATTATACCTCTTTAGGTTTCTTTTCCTCAGTTTTCTTTTCCTCTGGTTTCTTTTCAGCTGGTTTCTTTTCCTCTGTTTTCTTTTCTGCTGGTTTTTCTTCAACCTTTTTTTCTTCTTTCTTCTTATCACCACCTCCTTCAACTTTCTTTTCACCTCCTCCTTCAACTTTCTTAGGTGGTAAAGGAGAAATAAGCTCAACTTTCTTCTTAGTTTTCTGCTCAAGTTTCTCTTTAATTTTCACTGGATCTACTTTCCCTTTTACAGTCAATTTGTTTGATGCAATGTCTCCTTGAACTTCTTCCACACCTAAAACAGCCAAAATTAAACTCAATCAATACAAAAACACACAAAATCAACAACAATTTTCATCAAAATCTCTTTGATTGTTTACCTTCAAAGTGTCTAACAGATTTCTTGACTTTCTTAGCACAACCTTCACAATGCATGTCAATTTTCAAAACAACAGTAACAATTCCATCATCTTTCTTTGCACCTCCATCACTCTTCTTCTCTTCTTTCTTAGTTTCTGCTACTGGTTTCTCATTTTTAACATCCATCTGCAAAACAAAGAAATTGAATTTTCTCCTGTTAAAATCAATCAAAAACAGTAATCTCATTTTTCACAAACCAAGTAAATAATAAGATCTAAGGAAATCCTCCTCCATTAATTAACAGTTTTAATTACCTCTCCCATTTCTTTTAGCTGTTGAGATGATTCTGTGATCCTAAAAATAGTGATTTTTGAATTGAATGATTCTTGATTTTTATTTTTGGTGAAGTGTGAGAATATGAAATGATTCTGAGTATTTATAGGCGGCATTTATGTATGATGCATAGGTGATGTGTTATGTTATTAATGAGGTGGATGTAGGCCATGTGGAGGAATGTTATGGTGTTCCTAAGTATATTGTGTTACATGGTTGGTGATGATGTCATGATGGAATCTCTGCCGCCGGATGAGTTCGATTTTCATGATATTGGTTCGATTTTCTGTCCGCTTGTTTGATGATGTTTGATATTTACCAAACTACCACTTTGGTAGATAACTATGAGATTAGAAGTGTCTAGAATTTAGATGAAAAGTGGTGAAAAAATTACACAAAATTTCAAGATGGTAATTTTTCCAAGGTGATAATTATGGCTAGAAAATCTACTATTAAATTACACCATATGAAATTTTACTTATGCCAATTAATGATTCTCGATTGACGGAAGGATGGATTGGTACTTTTGTGCGTAATCACGTGTTTTTTTTTTTTTTTTTTTTTTTTTGTGTGTGTCCAAAAGAAGTGTCTAAATTACAAGCACAATGGACACCTACGGAAGTGCCTAATCATCGGTTTAAATTAATTTCTGATTTTTCTGCTTTCAGAATTCAAAAAAGAAACTTCTAAGATGATATTCAAATAGGCTATTCTAAAACTGACAAGATGGAGCTCAAAATTCATAATTTTTCTGTGCAAGATTTAAACGGCTATCCAAAAGAAACCTATTATAGAGCTCCAAGAAAAGTGTTTTGAGGGCTCCTAAGGATTCAAATATCCTACAATGAAGATAAGGGGACCTAATTCATAAGAAAAATACTAAAATACCCTTAACATATTAAATATTGAAAACCTAAAACTAATTTGTTTTCATTCCTCTCCTTTAATTCTTCCATTTTCTTCTTCCCCATCACCTCCATCGCTTATTTCTTCGATTAATCGTCAATTCTCAAAATAATTCATTATTGATTAACACCATTTAATCCACCCGCAATGACTTCAATAAGGTAAAAATCAAAAACCCATCTTATTTAATTGGTTTCAATGCATGGATAAGCGAAATCGATCGAATTGGGTTTTTGAAAAACATTTTTGATCGTCTACGGTTGGGAAATATGAATTTTCCCAATCAGTAGATCGAACTGACCTCTGATGGGGAAATATGAATTTTCCCAATCAGAGAGATCGACAGGCCTGTCTCTGGTTGGGAAATATGAATTTTCCCAACCGTAGACAACAAACCTGTTTTTGCAAAAATAAGTGATGGGTTTTCTTAGTTGTTTTTGTTTATGATCGTCATCTTCATCACGACGGAGAAGAAGAAGAAAGAAAGAAAAATAATAGGTTTTTTTTTATGATCATCATCTTCATCATGATTTATGAATGAAAAGAGAATGAGAAGACAATAGATTTAGTTTTTTGTATATGATCATCATTTTCATCATGATTTATGAATGAAAAGAGAAAGAAAAGATAATAAATTTAATTTTATAATTCATGGAGGGTATTTTAGTCATTACAAAAAATATTTAGATATGGGGTTTTGTTGATTACTATTTCATAACCCGATTTTGTCATCTTGTGAGCCCTCAAAACCAAATATTTGGAGCCCCTATAATAGGTTTCATCCAAAAAGAGTGATATACTCTCTATCAGGGTTTTCATGATGAGTATGAAATGACTGTATATCAATATTAGTTACTATGGTATAATTATGAAGTCATTAGGAGATAAAATCAGTGGTCTGAGTTCGAAATCCGTTTGCACAAATTTTTTTTATCGATCAAAAAAGATATGAAAACCAAAAAGAATTATCGATCGGAAGAAGAAAAAAAAATCATACAACTTTACGATCGTATCGAAAATATAAATTTACCATTTTATTAGAAACATTATGTTTTATTCAGTGATATGAGTTCGAAATTTATTGGCATAAATATTTCCATGGATCAAAAAAGAATATCAAAGTTCGAAACTGGTTAACGCAGAAAAAATAACCTTGTGAATAAACAGACTCCAAATCCTAGACCAAAACCAAAGCACAGCACGTGGTCCTGTTATGATAAAGAAGGTAATGACAAGCTCACTTTACCTTTAACATCAACTGATAGATATGACACCACCCTATAATAGCAACCCTCCTCAAGTGACCTCACTCATGATTCAAATTTTTGTCATTTTAACCATGGGGGCTAATTATCCATCCAAAAGTAACCTACAACTGGTCAAAGACTGACTGCATTTAATGATAACAAATAAAACTGGTCAGTAATTGACCATATAAACTTGATAGAAAGGCAACCTCCATACACTTGAAATTTTGACTATTTTTGTCAATTCCGTGCAGCTTGAAATTGAATTTTGAAACCATCACTGCCCATATCAATGCATGTGTGGGTAAACAACGACGTACTAAGGCTGCTACTGCGACCACTAAAAGTGACATTTTTTTCAGTGTAAAAATGAAAAGAAATGAAAATAACACTTTTTCAGAGTATAACAAAACAATCATCGTGCTATAGAAGTTGGTAAATTGTTCCTATAACCTCATCCTACTCTAAAAGGGAAGCTCTAAAATGGCTCCATTTGAAAGTCTGATGAAAAAGTTGGTATTTTTGTAGTACAATGATAAAGTTACTGTTCGAAACTCGTCAGCACCAAATTCTTTACCGATAAAACCAAAAAAAAAAAAAGGTTTGTTGAAAAACAAAATTACATTTATATATGTGGATAGGCACATCATTGGGTATTTTGTATTGATAATTCCTTGTAGAATTTGGTGATTTTTATATCAACTTTTAACATATCTAAAGGTTTAACATAGTGTCTCAAATTCAATTTCAAGACATGTGACTGTAAAATTCAACAAGTTATCAACATTATAGTCAAGCATGAAACAAGTCATATTTTGAACATATCTAAAATCAAAATTGGTTTCTTCTTCTTCTTCACTTTTTTAGTGTCAACAAATGGATTATTATGTTTACAGTATAGTAGTACATACTACATACAGTACTGATGGCTAGTGTGATTGTGGAGTTAGGCCTTGGCAGAGACCACTACCTACCTACTCATCATACACTATGTACTACTACTATATGACAACTCAAATCAATACTTCATTTAATGATTATTATTATTAAGAATTAAGAATTAAGTTTAACATTCTTATTACGCATAAAACAAAATTTAATGTGTCATATGACGATTAAGAATGAGGATTAAATGTTTAAATATGAGGATAATAGTAGGATAAGAGAAAAGTTAAATGGATTTGGATTATGTGTTGAAAAATTTGGTCCTATTACTTATTGGCTGGTGGTTTATTTATTTTTGATTCCATCTGTTTTGGTTTATTATGAGTCTGATATAACATTATTTTCATATAAAACATCACCATATTATTCCTTAGCAAAGTAGTTAAAAAAATGGGTATCAATATCCGCATTTTAAAAATTAGAATGATAATTTATGACACAAAGTGTTGATATATCTACAATTTGAGTTTTTGCAAAATCACCAACAAGGCTACTCTAAGTGGGAATTTGGGTACATCTTAAGAAATTATTTTTCACCACAATCAAACTGAAGTTAGAAATTAATTTGGGAACACCATTTTAACATGTAATTAACAAATGCTTGCGATTTCTGCGTATGCAAATATCCTATTAATCTTGTTGCCCATTAATACTCCCTCTGTTCCTAATTAATAGGTTGGTTTTGTTTTTAGAGAAAATTAAGGAAATTAAGAGAACTAATCATTGAAAGTGGTCCTCATGACACTTGTTAATAAAAGAAGTCCCAAAAAACTAAAATAACATTTGATTTTCTCAATTAAGAAACCAGCCTATTCTTTTTGAAATATTTATTTATAGAAATCAGCATATTATTTAGGAACTGAGGGAGTATGTAATAGTAAGAGCTCCGTCTTGGAATTGTCCAAACCGGAGAACATTGATACATTTCGATGGGCACCTAACAAAAATTTCTTTAATGGTCAAACCTTGTTCTTATTGCACATGTGATGCTTCCTGACGGGGTTGTTAAGAATTCCCACTTTTGTTCTCATCCCTCATGGCATGCAGGGAGTTCAAACACTTCGGCTGTGACAAGATATAAATGCAGTTGTCAACAATAGTACACGGGTGTCATATAACTATAAACTAATCTACCGTTGACAGTAACATACTAACATACACTGAAAATAAATACTGGTAATTAGTCTTGTGATAAAACCTTAGTAAGTTCTCCATCCAAAATTATCCCTGTGATCAAGCACCATGACCTATAATTGTGGCCCCAAGACTCTTGTGGGTCAATTTTTTTAATTAGTCTTGTGATAAAAAAAAACCCATTATAAGAAATCTAGCGAAGGAGTGAAACTCGGGTGTGCTCAAGCCTGAAGTCTCCGATTGCAGTTGATAGTTTTTATCACTTAAATGCTTACAAATATCAGTAAACTCTGATGTTAATAGGATATGCCGTGTTGTAATTGTAATCTCGGCACTCATAGATAAGATGTACATTCTCTCCCGACAGGTGCTTAGAGCAACTGCAGTGGTGCGACCATAACCAAAGAAAAAGAAGAAAAAAAAACTAAAATTTGGGTTTAGTCCGTGTTGTAACGGTGGAGGGAGACTAAAATTTGGTCAGTATGCAACTTTGAATTACGCCCCAATCAGCGCAACTCAAATCTCGTCCCATTTGTTTTTTTTTTTTTTTTTATTATTGTTGGCGCAACTCAAAGTTGCGCCCAATTTGTTTTTTATTTTAATTATTGTTGTGGGCGCAACTCAAAGTTGCGCCCAAGTTTTTTGTTTTTTTTTTTATTATTGTTGGGCGCAACTCAAAGTTGCGGCCCATTCAATTCCTAATTCAAATTTTTTTTTTTTTTTTTTTTTTTTTTTTTTAATTGTTGGGGCGCAACTTTGAGTTGCGCCCATCGGCATAACTCAATTTACGCCCGACTAAAGACCCAGACTAAAGACTAAATATGGTGCAGGTTTTGGTTATAGTCCGGTCTTTGGTCTTTACTCCGTCTCCACTGCGTCTGTTTTTTACCAAAAAATTTGGTTATACTCCACGACTGTGGATGCTCTTAGGCGAGTAACATTTTTTTTTATTTTTCAAAATCTATCAAAATTCCTATCTACCAGGAAATGGCTTGGGTGGTAGTTTGTAATTGTAGGAATTTGAATTTGAAATTCCTTCCTGTGTAGTTTCTGGCAGACATCAACATACTGAATGTATATATGCGCATGTGTTAGTGGCCCATACATAAGCCCGGAGACGTATTTTGCAAGTATGCTGCCGTAATGTAGTTTGCACTTGCAGTGGGAAGGATACTTGGTAATGTTTGTTGTACTGCAGGAATTGCAATAAATCTGGAGAAGTTAGGTTGTCATTGCACTACAGCAGTGAGGGGCTAGTGTGAATACTTCATTTAAGTTGTGTATGCAGCACCTAACCAGAACATTATTTTTGCCACAAATTTTAAGTTGAATGCACAGATTCTAGTATTCGCAAGTTCAAGAACTAGCAATTATGAATTTTAAGTCATAACCAGTAGGATACAGGACAAACTACAGTCAACATGTATTATTCTCCAATGTAGAAGGCAAAATTAAGGTTGTCAGGGGTTTACAAAGATGCCAGGAGGGTCACCCTAAGAGGAATGAACCAAGAAAAAACACAACAGCACGGAAGAACATCCTGAAACAAAACTCAGAACTATAACAAAGATGCAGCAAGATCAAATGGCTCATATTTGCAGCATGTCTTCAGTTATAATATCATATCCGAATTTTTCAAACATTTTTTGTTGAAATAATTTCTTCTGATATTCTCTCAAATTCTCTCCGTCGTTATGTAAGATGAGAAAATATCTACTCCAAATTGGATGGAGAACTTGAAGTTCTTAAACTTAGCGGCGCAGCATCTGCAATCTTAATGCCCTTCAGTAGCGAATTACTAAATGCTTCATCACTCCAAATTGCTGCTCGAAGCGCCGCTCCTTGAACCACGGGTATATCTGGCTCCAAAATCTCACAAAACCCTTGTGCTTGTCTACAAAATACTCTTAGCATATCTCGAATTCTCGGAATTCTTGTACTTCCACCAACAAGAAAAACTTCATGAAACTGAGAAATCCCTGAAACTTGAAGACACTGGGCAATTGCTTCCTGACATTTATCAAACAATTCCTTGCATTCCCTATGAAACACATCTTGTGTTACAAAAGTAGTCAATTTAAGAAATTCTTTCGGAGATTGATCATAGTAAGAATCAACACTGATTTTTGTAACTTTAACATTTGGATCACTTAGATTTTTTTTAGCATTTTCACATGCAAACCTTAAACTGCTCTTAGATCTGAGACGAAATGAATTATTGTAGTGACAAGAAACAGTGTCGATATAAAAGATCATTGAAATATTTACCACCAAGATGAGTATCACCTGCTACAGATTTCACCTGATACGTATTCCATCCATCTTTGATATTGACAACCGCAACACTCAATGCTCCTCCACCAAGATCAAATATCAACACATTCTCTTCATCTTCTTGAGGGATTCTTGCTTCAACACCATGCTGCTGTTGGTCTTGTCTTGATTTCATCTTCTTAAGCCAGCTAAAATTCAGCCTGAGATTTTATATGATACCGGATGTGCAAGCTTTGTCTTTCGTTCTGTTATGCTTCCATCTGGAACAGTGAATAATCCTAAAGCGCATCATTGGCTTATTCTACAGATTAAAATCTGGTTGGGTCACTTGCGGCTCGCCTTGGCCAGAAATTGGATTCATATGGACCAGGAAGTTGAGATATCTGAGCATTCGAGACAATTCAGATGAATTGTGCCATGTACACTGAGCTCCAGCTCATTAACCGCATTGTTGATTCTGTAGCCATAGTGCTCGGAATAGCTATGACCTGGGTTTGTTCCAAGAAACACTTTCCAGCGACTGCCCACACTGTTAAATACAACAGGAAATCAAAACACAAATTCCATATAATGAGGTTGTATGACACGACAATCTTGAGGTTGTAAATCACATTATAATCTGAAGTAAACATACCTATATCAAATTATGCATATTTTTTTATATTTCTTATAATTAATTAAAAAGATAATTTTAAAAATATCTCCTTGTTTATTGATATAGGTCACTTAATAGTGGGACAAAATACAAAAATAAATACGTCACTTAATAGTGGGACTGAGAGAATAAGACTACTGAATCACGAACTCTATGCACTAAATAAATGAAATCTCAACGCAATCCACCAAAATGCTAAAACCTGAAATTAACCCGGATTCTCAAGAATCCCAGCGGAGTGTGAGAAAATTAGGAGGAGCTCACTTGTATCAGCTGAATTTAAGTCGTAAGCAGCGCAACTAATGCTTGACCATGAAATCTCTAGCTACCCAGCTGTGTAGATTTCTACAGTACATATTTAGAATGATCCAAAGAAAAATAAAACAGAAAGAAACAACTTAGTAAGAAAATAAGTATTTACCAGGAGAGATTTAGAATGCTAAGAGAGTTTGTGCAAATTTGGTTTGGAAGATGATGGAGGAGACTAGACAGGCAACCCATGTGTAGATGTAGAAAATCCTACTACTACATCCGAATGAAGTGCACTAAGAAGTAAACAAACAAAGGCATCAAAGAACACAAGATTTACGTGGTTCGGTATGGTTACCTACGTCCACGGGGGTTAAGGGATGATCTTATTACTTCACGCAAGATTACAAGGATCCAACACACACAATAATGCTCACCAATACCTAATACTACTCTCCTTTCTCTCTCCTTTCTTTCCCAAAAATCCTCCCCTCTACCTTCCTACACGATCCCTATTTATAGCTACAGGCGGTGATACATCAATATTACAGTGTTGAGCCTGGTACAACTTCCTGGATGTTCTTCTCGGGCGACTTGCTGGTGCCTCGGTCGATCTCTACTTTTTATCGAGCCGAGTCATTTAGCCGAGCGGTGTCATCGCCCGATATCGTCTGTTGGGTGGATATGATCGGCATCGCTCTTCAAATGCTTGGTAGGAGTCTTGTTTGGCAGAGCTTCTCTCATCTCCTTACCAGTTTTGTCGGTTGCATTAATTGTCCTCGAACTCGACGAGCATCACATCAAAGCTTTTTCCCCTTTATGTCGACTTCTCGAGCTATCTCTGTTCCTCTTTCCCCGTGCCCAGGCCTGACGAGGTGATTCAGTGCTTCTAGTACTCGTTTTGCACAGCGCGCCCTTAGTCGGGATGGTTCCACCTAGCTCCATGGATTATTTGCACCTACATTTATACCCCTTCTTCCACTCGTGTGATCGACACGTGGGGAAGAAACCGCCTAAATCTTCCCACGTCCTCGGTCATGCCGGGTTTTCCGCCATGTTGTTCCCCACTTCCTTCGTGCGTTGCAACCGGTTTACCTTCCTCGTCGGTTACCACTGGAGAGGTTTATAAACCTGATTCTTAAACCTCATTCCCCCTTTACTTTTCCTTAGCCATTCTTCCTCCTTCTCTCCGTTTTTGTCTGCTTCTCCTTCATTATCATTAGTTATCTTTTCCACAGGTTTCTTTCATTTTTCCTCCATTGTCCTGCATCTTCCTTGTTTCCGTCACCGTTGCAACTCCGATTTTGGTCGTATTCTCGCTCCTCCGGTCGTTTCTTCTACCAATTTTCATGGCATCTTCGACTCCTTCCATGACGGACAAAAGGTGCGTGAGCTATGTGTTTTCTGATGAAGACGGTGTATCGCTCGATTCTTTGTTTGCTATAGAGAGCCCTTCTAAGCATGATTATCGTGCTCTAGATTCCATCTTTCGATAACTCCTCTTCGTTTTCATGTAGGGATGATAAGAGGGTTGCTAAAGATTTATCGGATGAGCGATTCATTCAAGAATTGAAAGATGAGTTCGACCTCCATGGTTATGACGTCGGGCTCTTGTCGGGTCAAAAGGCATTTTAAAGAAAGATGATGTCCTAATGTTTCCTCACTCTGCCGAGGCGACCATTGTCACCAAGGGCCAATTGATCTCGGGATTCGTTTTCCTCTGTATGATCCCAACCGACCGTTTTGGTATGAAGCCCTCTCCAAGATCCGTCTGTCTCGTGCCTTAGCTCAATGGAATGGAAATACCTTTCGTATTTTGTCCGAGTGGGAGAAGCGCGGCCGAGGCGAGTGTTCTCCTACTACTTGGTCCACTTATCATCCTTCTCAAGCGGGTGATTATACTCCGCTTGATTTCGTTGACAATTATCGAAGCGGGACTGCTACCAATGGCGATCTTGTCGGTTTTCTTGCCGCCCTCATCGCCATAAGACTCTTCCCGAAGGTGTCGGGAAACTTCTATTGGATGAGGATCCCCAGGGAAAGAGTTCAACAAGCATGCCCGTCATACTAGTGACGCGGCTTGGGATCGGGTTCCATTGGCTATTTCGGTCCTCTTCGAGTGGCAAATTTCCTCCTCCGCCGAGTTTTATCCTTTACGGGTGGTCAATATCGATCGGGTAAGTGTATTTCCCTGTCTTCTAGCTTGATCGATTGGCTCGGGCGACTCGTGGGGTGATGTTTTAATTTTGGTGTTTTTTCAGACTAAGTCCCAGGGTGCTCCTACTTTGAGTCTCTTGTTCCTCGGAAGAGAGATAGGGTTGCAGGAGCTGAGGAGGAAATATGGAAGGTAACAAATAAACTTTTTTTTTTTTTTTTTTTTTTTGTAAAATATAATTTTATTCATCATCAACGGAAAGGAGTTTACAAGAATTGGATGGGAGTTTTGAGCTTCCCTTTTTTTCCGACGTACATGTACGTGCCCCTATTTGTTGCCTTGCATGGTTCGACATCGGCTCATGCGCGAGAGGATGAGGGTTGAGAAGGTTGGTGGTGTTTCGGCGAGGGACGGTGAGGATCCCGATGATCGGCTGCCTTTATCACATTTCATGAGGAAGTCGCCTCATAAATCTTTTGATGTTTCGTCTACCCTTGTAGGTGGAAAGCCCAAAGGGAAAGGCAAGGAAACCAAGGATGATCTATCTGCCCCGGAGAAAACTGTGCCCCAGGGAGTTAGGCGATAAAGGGTTGTTCTTGCCGATGGCGTTGTGTATCTCGAGTCGATGATGATGACGATGATGGTCTTTTTGATGAGGAGGATGATGCTAAAGGTGGTGAGGAGGAGATATCTGGTGGTGGGGATAATGTGGTTATTCGTGGTGAAGAAAATGTTGCTGCTGGAAGCGAGTTGTTGGAGCCTCTGTCTCATGTAGTTCCCAACTCGGGCGTGCAATACGTCTTTTCTTGTCTCGGGTCCTATGTGCAACTCTCTTGGGGCCCTCATTTCCCCGAGTTTTCCTCTCTGTCGGATGAAGAGAAGATCCAGTTGTCTCGTTTTATGATCTTTGGTTTGAAAAGCACTTTTGATCTTTTGGTAAGTTTGTGTTATTCGGGTTATGCTTTCACGCCATGGGGTGCTTGCTAACGATAATGGTGTTTGTAGGATATCAATCGCTCGTTGTTGAATGCTGACCTTCAACTCAAGGAGGCCGCCGAGAAGGAGGGTCTTCGTCTCTTGTTACAGCAGGAACGCGAACGATCTCGAAAGCTGGAGAAGCGGTTGGCGAGACCCAAGGTATTTATTTTACTTTCGACTAGTTATGATTGATCTTGTAGTGCCAATATCCCCGAGCTTAGTACTACCTGCCTAGCCTAATCTTCTAGTGCGGAGGCCGACGCTTTTGCCACGAGGTGTCGTTTGTTGAAAAGGGAAGTGAACATAGAGCGGGATCATGTTTCGAACTTACAACGAGAGAATAGTTAATAAGGATGCTAAGATCGATCGTTTAGAGACCGAGATTGAAGATCTTGATCCAAACTGCATCGCTACAAGACTTTTGAGTATGTCCCAGGAAATTGATAATCTTAGGGCGAACTTAGCTCGGTTCCAAGGTATCGCCGCCGATAAAACATTGTTGGCCGACAACTTAGAGAGTCAATGTGGTGGTGAGACTTGAGTTCGAGATTTGCATGCGGATCGCCTCGGATCTTGGGGAGAGGGATCTTTGCCGAGAAGTGTAGCCGAGAATCCCTTGAGAAGCTTAACGAGTCCAAAAGGTTTCGAGGAGTTGGAGTGGGTTCGCGCTCAATTATCGGGTTTGCAGATAGCCCACTCCCGCGAGAGGGCCGAATGGAGTGATCACAAGAAGTCTTGCCCCACTAATGAATTTAACGAACATTGATATCTAGAGCTTTCTTCAAAGATGTCTTCTCTCGAGTGTAGCACATGCGAGTCGAAGAGACCATTAGAGTAGTTGCCCCTTTGTTGGAAGGTGGTGTGCCTCGTGTTGTGCTTTCCTTGTCATTGTCTTAGTCTTTGTTATTGTGTGGTGACCGTCCTTGTTGTTTTGGCAGCCGAGCGAAGAAGGCGGCATCGTTGGAAGAAGAGAATGCCCGATTGAAGGGGAGGGAGTCTCAGTTGCTCGAGCGGGTGGCCACTGCCAAGCGGCGTCGATGCGGCCGGCAGGCGCAAAATCTTCTTTGCCCGAAAAGGCGAAGTTTAATGATGAGCTCGTCTCGAAGGTTAAAGCCGTGTGAAGGCGGTGCTTGATAAGAAGCGGGCCGATGCCGCTGCTAAGAAGGCGATTCTGGGGCTCGTTCCTTCTAAGGAGTGAACATGTATTTTGCAGCACTGCGTCGCTTTCTTACCCTTTCCCTTGGGTTGTAATCCGCTCGAACACCTTTAATTTCTCGTAAACTTTTAATGGGGTCTTTGCGTCGCCGATTTGGTTGTCTTTCTTGCTACCGACACTATTGTGCATGTTTCTTGTTCTTATTTATGTTAAGTGACGATGTGTGGTTTATTTTTGCGACCTTGTTATGTATGCTGCATGAATAGATAGGTTAATCATAAATGCCGTTTTCTGTCGAACACACTCAACAAGGAGGATCATCGGGCCCAATGCCATGTCCCGATTGAGGTATCTCATCACCGTCTTTCGAGATCTAGTGGAAGGGTAGTTGGTCTTTCCTAATTTCTATGGGATCGATATCCCAAGAAGTTATCGATTAACCTTCTTGGGCAAGTGATTTCGGCCACTTGCGAGGGGAGCAATGTTGAATGCTCGATTGTCGAGTACTCATGCCTCGACAATCGGCCACTGGTTTCCAACCGCCAGGGCCCTAGGACTACCTCGGCACTTGCACAATGCCATCGCCCCGAGTTCGAATAGTCCGTCTTAGTGTAAGTCGCCCCGACACTTGCACAATGCCATCGCCCCGGGTTCCAAACGACCATTCAGACACACTTGTCATATTTCCAACCTCACGTGGCCTTTCACGGAAATAAATGGCAAGATATCATACCTGGTTTTATGGATGATATAGCTTTAGTCGCGTAGCATTCCACGGTTGTGGCTCAGGTGTTCCGTCCGGTTTTAGTATCTTGTACGCCCCTTCACCAACCTTTTCAACAATGGTGTAGGGTCCTCCCCATCGTGGTGCTAGCTTTCCGCCTTTTTTATCACGTTCATAACTGGGTAGATGCTTTAGTACCAACTGTCCTGGTTGAAATTCTCTCGGGTCGGACCCGTTTGTTGTATTCTCATTTGGATTCTTCGTTGATAATTTTCCATTTTCTGCGGGGCCATCTCTCTTGTTTCTTCTAGATCGTCGAGTTTAGCTAGGATAAGATCTGCTGAGATGTTTCGTCTCCATGCTTCGGTTCTTGTGGTGGGTATCATTGCCTCTGTGGGAAGGATGGCTTCGGTCCCATATGTTAACATGAAAGGCGATAATCCGGTTGCCTCTCTGCGAGTTGTCCTATATGCCCACAAAACGTTATAAAGTTCTTCGCACCATTCTCCATATTCCCCGTCAAGCTTCTTCTTCATGTTATCGGCGATGGTCTTGTTCGTGATCTCGGCCTGTCCATTGCTTTGGGGGTACAGGGGCGTAGACTTGCTCTTTCGGATGTTGTAGGTGTTGAATAGCAGGTCGATGTTCTTGCCCTGTAATTGTTTCCCATTGTCAGAGACGATTGCTGCCGGTACTCCAAAGCGACATATGATGTGTTCCCAGATGAATCGGAAAACATCTTTATCCCGTATGTGTTTCAATGGAGCGGCCTCAACCCATTTAGTAAAGTAGTCGGTGGCTACAATTAGGTACTTCCTCTGCCCCGATCCGACGTGCAATGGTCCCACGATATCGATCCCCCATTTAGCAAAAGGCCAAGGGCTGATAACGGAGTTTAATGTCACTGCCGGTGCATGTATCTTTTTTCCAAATTTTTGGCATTCGCAGACGAGGGCCATATGCCTCGCGTCCTCGTTCATGTATGGCCAGAAGTATCCCATGGTTTTAGCTCGTGCCGCTAGGCTACGGCCTGAGCTGTGGTTTCCCGCAGCCCCATAGTGCAATTCGTTGAGGATCGTATGCCCTTCTTCTTTGCTCAGGAATCTTAGTAATGGTCCCAGGTATGACTTTCTGTATAGGGTGCCGTCTCGAAGTTCGTACGCAACTGCTTTGCTTTTGATTTTGTTGATCTCGGGTCGCCCCTTGGGCAACCTTCCTGTTTCGAGGTATTCGTGAATCGGTTTCCTCCAATCATCGGCCCGATATTGATCAGTAGTGGTTGCCGCGACATGTGCGCCGATATCCACGGTCTCGGGTACTGAAGGCATTAAGACTCTTATAACTCTGATGCCTTCGACGCTTGAATCTGTCAACATGGAAGCAATGTATGCCGGGCGTCGAGTGGCGGTGTCCTTTCTACGAGATATGCCTAAACTTGATGCTCGGTATCTGGCCGATGTAGAATTGGACGAGCTCCCAGTATTTCTGTAGTAGAGGGTCATGTATGGCGTATTGCCCGCTGATTTGTCGGACAACTAGCTGGGAGTCGCTTGTAAGCCGTACTTCTTGGATTCCCATTTCCACTATCAAGCGCAAAGCATGTACTACCGCCTATTACGTGACATTGTTAGTTGCTTTAAACTCAAGCCTAAAGGAGTGGACCATCTTTTTCCCCTTTGGCGTCGTGAAGACCAATCCTAAACCCGATCCGTCTTTATTGGATGACCCATCCACGAAAACCTCCAATCGCGTCGGGCTGCATGGCTCGAGCAGGTCGGACGGGTCCTCTTGGTCTTCCTCCATTCCGGGTATGTCTTCTACTTCGTCTTCGTCTATGAGGGGGAAGTCTGCCAGGAAGTCGGCCACTGCCTGTGCTTTTACCGCTGTTCTCATTTCGTACACGATGTCAAACTGCTTTATTTGCGAACTCCACTTAGAGATCCGTCCCGACCTGGCTGCATTGTCGAGTACTGACTCTATGGAGGACTTTGTAAGCACCCGAATCTTGTGGGTTTGGAAATACGTCCGAAGCTTCTGTGTTGCAAACACCAATGCTAATATTAGTTGCTCGATCCTGGTGTAGTTCCTCTCTGCTGGATTCATGGTCTTGCTTATGAAATACACCGGCTTTTCTTCCCCTCCCGCGTTCTTGACTAGTACGGCGCTAATGGCGTGACCGGTTGCCCCAAGATATAGTGTTAGTATGTCCTCGGGCTCGGGTCTCTGTAACACCGGCAGACTCGCGAGATGTTGCTTGATTTTTTGAAATGCTTCTTCACACTCCTCAGTCCATTTAAACTTCTCTCCTTTTCGTAATGTCCCGAAGAAGTCCTTGCACTTGTCGGACGACCGAGAGATGAATCGCCCTAAGGCCGCCAAGTTCCCATTCAATCGTTGCACGTCTTTGGCCCATTACGGGCGATGGCATTTCCACGACGGCTCGATTTTATCTGGGTCGGCTTCAATTCCTTTGTCGGTGATTATGTATCCTAAAAACTTGCTCGAGGTGACCCAAAAAGTGCACTTGGCCGGATTTACCCTCATCTTGTATCTCCTCATGGTTTGAAATATGCCTTGGAGGTCGTCGATGTGGTTGTTGGCCACCTTGCTCTTGACCAACATATCGTCCACATATACCTCAATGGTGTCGTGTATTTTATCTTCGAACATGTCTTCCACCAACCTTTGATAGGTGGCGCCTGCATTTCTCAATCCAAATGGCATTTTGGTGTAGCAACACAATCCTCTTGGTGTGAAGAAGGATGTATGCTCTTGATCTTAGGGGGGACAGAGGTATTTGATTATATCCTGAGTATCCGTCCATGAGCGTTATCGCCTTATACCCGACAATGGATTTCACTAGCTGATCGATGCTGGGGAGAGGGAAGCTGTCCTTTGGGCATGCTTTGTTCAAGTCACTATAGTCGATGCAGATTCGAACGCCCCCATTCCTTTTGGGGACTATCACCATATTAGATATCCATTGTGGGTATTGGGCCTTTCGAATGATTCCTGCCGCGTACAACTTCTTGAGCTCGGCCTCCACCGCCGGTTGTAACTCGGGTGCGATTCTTCTCATCTTTTGTCTGATAGGTTTGAACTTGGGGTCTATCCATAGGTGGTGCGAACAGACCTCGGGTCAATTCCTTCCATGTCGTGCATTTGCCAAGCAAATATATCCATGTGCTCCTTCAAAAGAGTTATCAACTGTTGAGATTGTTCGTTTGTTAAGAGAGACCCTATTCTCACTAATCTTGGCTCCTCCTCGGTGCCCAGATTGACTTGTCGGGTTGGTTCTAGGGCCGAGAAATTTTGCTTTGGTTCGCCGATTATTACCGGCTCCTGTGATTGCTATAAGGTCTCTTTCTCATGGCTTCATAGGTAGCGATGGCTTGTGACATTACCCTTTCCAGCTCCTCTCCCGCCTTTATTTCCTTAGACTTCTTCTTTTCTTGACGTTTCCTCGTCCGCCTCTCCTCATTCTCGCTCGGACGTCTATCTCGCACGCCTTGCCTCGCCGCACAGGGGTCGCCTAGCACCTCTACCACTCCTCGATACGATGGGAACCGCAATCTTTGATAATAGGTCGAGGCGACTCCCTTAATTCCCATGCAAGCGGGGCCGACCCAAAATCGCCGTATGGTGACACAACATCGACCACGCAGAAGGTGGTGAGTGTGTCAAGGAATCCCTCTCCGTCCTAGACTCGGAGGGTGACTTCTCTCTTTGGTACTGTCACCGTACCGTTGAAGCCGTAGATCCGATAGGTTGACGGGATCAGGATGTCATCGGACAATTCCATCCTCTTGAAAGTGTCATAAAACAGGACTTCGACCGAGCTGCCGCTGTCCATTAATATCTGCGGACGCCCCATTCCTCGATCGGAGAGTTATTACTAAGGGATCCCCGTGTGCTTGGCCGTTCAATGGGACGTCTTTCGCCGAGAAGGTGATGTTTGCATCATCCATGGTTCCATGGGCATGGTCTTAGCCACACGAGGATTTCTTTGCCCGATCGATCCCTTTTATGAATTCTCGAGGTGATAACAGTTCCCAAGTCGTACCCTTGAGTTGTCGAGTGCGATATGGTGTTGCAGGCGAACTGGGTGCCACGATTGATTCTTATTTGGTGCACTGGGACGTCGGGCTGAGCAGGATTAGGTGTCGGCGATGTCTTGACGAAATGCCGTAAATATCCATCTCGGATTAGGTGTTTGGACGATGTCTTTCACTTCCCTACAATCGTTAGTCGAATGGCCCTTAAGCTGGTGATAATGGCAAAACTCCGGGTGGTTCCTCGTTTCGTCGAACTGAATTCCCCGAGTCTTGGGATATCGGATATCATTCCTCTTTTCGACTTCCTTGAATATCTCTTCTAATGGTGCATTTAATGGAGTATAAGACCTAGGCTCGTGACGAGGCTTCTTTCCTTTCTCGACCCAAACTTTTTTGTTTTCCACCTGATGCTGAGTGCTCGGCCTTTTCTCGGATCGCTTCGTGGCTTCTCGCGGGGTGGCCTCTACTGTGGCGCTTGTCTCTTGTATTCCTCTATCTTGTGCTCCTTCCTGAATCTCCTCTAAGGCGATGTAGTGCTCTTGCATTTTCCGGATCTCTCTTAGCGTTTTAGGCTTCTCTGTGTACATTGCTACCCATATGGGATCTGATTTCCCTAATGAATTCTCGAAGCCGAATATCTGTTGATCGACCGGTACCTTTCCAATGTCCGTACACAACTTTCTCCATCGTCCGTTAGAGAGCGCGGCGGTTCCACGAATCTTCGTGCAAGTGTGAACAACTTATTGACTCTGGGCCGAGCTATCTTGTTATGCATGTAAGTCTCGAGAAAGGTTTCCACCGGGGTTGCATAGCTTCCAACGGATTCATCGGGCGGGGTGTAGAACCAACTCTTTGCTTCGCCCTCCGGACTTGGGGAAGAATTTGCACATGACCACATCATAATTCTTTCTTTCACTGCAACAAGGACATTCCGTATATTTTGATGTGCTCTCCCGCATCACCCGTGCCGTCAAACATAGACGGGAAGATTGGTAACGTGCACTTGGGCGGGAATGGAGTCCGATCCAATTCCTTAGTAAACGAGGTCTTCTGGGCTTCACTGATTACTTCTGCTAGCTTGTCGTCCTCGCTGTTCCCTGTCAGTTTTTTGACCATTTGCTCGAGTTGTTCGATCTTTTGTTTGGTTGTCGCATCCGTACCCTCATTGGTTGCTTCTTCCTCGGTCGAAGAATCCTCGGCTGGCCCATACCCTCCTCTTGGCCGATTAGGGTCGGGTATGCGTTCTCGGCTTGGGGAGGGTGTTGGGGTGTTCCTCGACGGAGTATGGTTGCTAGAAGCGCCTCGGCTCGATGATCCTCTCGACCCCGTTCTCCTGTTACGGAGTTGGTAGTTTTCATGTTCTAAAGCTAGGTTTCTCCTTTGCAGTTCTCTCATTAGGTCTTCTTGCCTCCTTTGGCTCGAAAATATAGCGAGTAACATTGGGTCGGTGCTTTCATGGCTAGAGTGGCCATTCACTTGGGGTCCTGTTATATTAGGGGGTGCAGTTGGAGGTCTCGTCGGGAGAACAGAGGGGGGACGATCGGAGCTACGGGATAGTCGGCCGCCTTTGGGGGATGTCCGGTTGTGGTCGCCCCTTGCCAAATGTACTCGCCTAAGCCTCTCACCTTCTTGTTCTAGTTCTATTTGGTGCTCTCGTCGGTCGTCTTTCTCTCCCTCGTTCCTCCCTGTATCGTCTGCACTTCCTCTTCCTCCTCGGTATCCGATGCGGTTCTTCCGTCTTCCATGTTGTCCTCATTCCCCGCCCCACTGGCCGGGTTAATCCTCGGCATCCGGGTGGTAGATCGTCATCTCGGCCCAAATTGACCTCCTCGTCGACAATAGTCATGCCTTTGATTAATGCCCGAATCTCGCCCTGGTTGTTTGGCCGATGATCTTCGTGTCGGGAATCCGTGAGTCCTTCTTGCACACTAGATCCCGCTGTGACTCGGTTTCTCAGGATCCTGCTCGTCCTGGAGGTGCTCGCCATTACCTTCGATATCGTCCTCGTTCCTCGGCTCGCCCGCCCGTTCGTACCTACGTCAGCAAAGTACACAGCACTTACTTCGAACTGATTTCGAAAAGGTTAAGGATAAAGTACAGCAGTTCTGCAGTGCAAGGCGGGAAAAGTTCTTATAGTACACTTCCATTTACGCTAGCGTGTTGGTCTCAGCAGTCAAGTTGTTTTGGCCGTAAAGGACAATCTTTGAAAAGCTGTCTCGGCACATCGCTTTCGATACTTTCCCTATGCATTAATCATTATTTGTCCTAACATTCCTAGCGCCAGAAGTCATTAATCACCCGTACGTTAAATCGGAAGATTTCTTTCTTGGCGACGATGGATAGTAATGACAACCCTCAACAGCCGCTGTGCTGATGGCCTTCCTATACAAGTTGCCGGAATTCCCTAGAGACGGTTGAACCGTAGGATTCCTACAGTTTTCTACTGATACTGTGAGGCTTCTAGTGTAGGATCAAAATGAGATTCGCCTAACAAACCGCTCACTATAATCCTTCCGACCATAGTTCCGAAAACTAGACTCAATGATTACGAGCTAGTCTTGCTTCCACCATCATTGTGCTTTGTTTAATTTGCTAAAAAGAAGGGTTTAAACGGCGAAACGAGTAAATGAAGACAAATGTAACGATATCTATCCTTAAATCATGGAGGTGATCTTTAGATGATAAATCTAGCAACCTATGCGTTACGACCGTTAGAGTCTTTCATTTAGCATCAAATATCCTCAATAGATGTTGATAGGAGCTGTTGAATCTCTCTTTTAACGAGGTTTGAAACAATAGATGACGGCCAGCGAGATGGGATTTCCTTCTAGCTTCTACCAACATCGAAAGATATTATTTCGGGAGCTCACGGATCTTCCAATAACTCGCTGAGGTGTCTTAAGCAAACAGCCTAGCTTAATGAAACAGTCTTAACGACTTTGTTTAAACGAAAGACATGTTTTGCTAGGAAAACAAAGATAATAAACAAGAACACAAAGCGAACTTATATCAAACTCGATAAGGTTTTGCTAAGAAAACAAAGATAAAAAGCAAGAACACAAAGCGAACTTATATCGAACTCAATAAGGTTTTGCTAGGAAAACAAAGATAAAAAACAAGAACACAAAGCGAACTTATATCGAACTCAATAAGGTTTTGCTAGGAAAACAAAGATAAAAAACCAAAAGAGTTTCTCTCTTAGCGTCAACTAGCACGCAAGGTGGCTTAGGAGCTTGGACTTTCCTCTTTTGGTAACCGATTTCAAGGTATCCGAAGATGTTATACGGTCCCCTTAGTCGGCGCCAGAATGTAGATGTAGAAAATCCTACTACTACATCCGAATGAAGTGCACTAAGAAGTAAACAAACAAAGGCATCAAAGAACACAAGATTTACGTGGTTCGGTATGGTTACCTACGTCCACGGGGGTTAAGGGATGATCTTATTACTTCACGCAAGATTACAAGGATCCAACACACACAATAATGCTCACCAATACCTAATACTACTCTCCTTTCCCTCTCCTTTCTTTCCCAAAAAACCCTCTCCTCTACCTTCCTACACGATCCCTATTTATAGCTACAGGCGGTGATACATCAATATTACAGTGTTGAGCCTGGTATAGCTTCCTGGATGTTCTTCTCGGGCGACTTGCTGGTGCCTCGGTCGATCTCTACTTTTTATCGAGCCGAGTCATTTAGCCGAGTAGTGTCATCGCCCGATGTCGCCCGTTGGGTGGATATGATCGGCATCGCTCTTCAAATGCTTGGCCGAGTCTTGTTTCGGCCGAGCTTCTCTCATCTCCTTACCGACCCTGTCAGTGCATTAATTGTCCTCGAACTCGACGAGCATCACATCAAAGCTTTTTCCCCTTTATGTCGACTTCTCGAGCTGTCTCTGTTCCTCTTTCCCCGTGCCCAGGCCTGATGAGGTGATCCAGTGCTTCTAGTACTCGTTTCGCCTGGCGCGCCCTTAGTCAGGATGGTTCCACCTAGCTCCATGGATTATTTGCACCTATACCATGTACATATAAAAATGAGGGAATATACATGGGTTGCCCGGTGATTTCGTCCGGATGAATGTTGTCGTTATCTTCCATCAGGAAAAAACAGGTTATGATTGTGGAGAAAGTTATAAGGTTATCTGTAACATGAGATGAGAGTGTGATAAAATAAAAACGTTAAATTTCTTCTTCGTCTGGTATTGTCAGTGAACTGGGGGTTGCTTGTGTCATTTCTATTAGTAACTTTAACTGGTTCTTTGAATGGTCATACACTATCAACCTCAAATCTTTTTGTTTTGTCAGAACCAACTATGCAACATAGTGCATCGGCAACTACTTGTTTTCATGAGAGCCGTTTCCACTGCCAACTCTACATACTAGTAATATGTAAGTCTCTAGTCGCACAACCAAAAAAAAGAAAATCAGCAGTAGCGAGACTAGATTCATAAATATATATATGATGCTCTTAAAACCTTAGATAGCGTATCAGCAACAATTATAATTCAACTACCCAGAAAGCTGTTGTAACACCGGTCCATCACCACGCGCCTGAATGTACTCCGGTCCTTTGGCTAGCCAGCATAACAAAGCATCTCTCACCCTTTTCCGCATCAATCTCCTTTTTTTTTTTTTTTTTTTGACCATTCTACACTATCTCTCTCCTTTCTAATAATCCCTAACTTTCGTGCTTCACAATTCAAGAAAACACATCTGCGGATCATGTTGAACTTCCTTCTTCCTCTATTTGGTGTTTCCCACCAAATGTACCCGAGTTAGGTGAAACTAAAGTTTCGATATACGGTTCTGTTCCAAAGAAGACATTAATGTTATACGGAAGACCACGTATTTTAAAACTCTCTCTTGCAAGCGTTGGGTCATATGAAATCAAACTCTCCTCTGACCCCTCCTTCCGTGTATAAAGGACTTCACCATTCTGGAACGTCTGAATCGCCCTTCCATATGTTAGATCTAGCTTTCGAGGAATGTACAGATGCTTGGTCCAAGTACTCCCTCCGTTCCGATTTACTTGATGTTGTAGAATTTTTCACGGATATTAAGAAATATCAGAGAGAGTAAAATCTTTCCAATAATATCCATATTAATTCCTACTTAAAGAGTTAAATAACCTGGCACTTTTAGGGGCGACCCCGAAAGAATTAGGGGCGACTTTTTTATTCCCAACCCATATACACCGTTAAGGGATGTCCAAAAACGCGGAGAATACGTTAATGCCCTTACACAATCGGAAGACATTTAGTGCCCGATTATTATACATTAATCGGAAGTTTAGTAGCTATATTATACTACCGTTTAATATCGATTTTGTGCCAAACTCGCATCTGGCTTCTATAACAATCGGAAGGAAAAATAACCTCACTAGCCTACCGATTATAGTAGCTCCTAAATTCCCAAAATTGGTGATTTCGCCAAGAAAGAAATTTGGGGCAACTGTATAATCGGAAGCCTTATTAACTACCGATTATTCTAGTTCCCAAATTCGAAAAAAATGACATTTCTGCAAAAACAAAATTTGGGGCAACTGTATAATCGTTAGGTTATTAGCTACCGATTATACTCCAACTACCTGCAAAAAATGTAGGTGATATTGTTATGAATTTCAAAATATTTATGAAAATCGGAAGTTTTAATTGTTGATCTAACTACCGATTATACTCCAACGGCTAGTTCGTTCAAAATAAACTAGCCGTGCCTCGAAAACCAAACACAATCGGTAGATAATACATATTGACAAACCTCCGATTATGTTGAAGTAACCGTTTTTTTTTTTAAAAACTAGCCGTTGGGTACTTTTTGCTATAAATAGAGACCTATCTCTACCAAACTTATTCACCCATCACATTCAATCTTCCTAAATCAGTCACCCATCACTTTGAATCACCAAAAATGGCTACAACTCCGTTCAATAATATAGAAGATGTTGCTATTGTAAGAGCACACACCACTCTCACAAAGCACTCCGTTGAGGAAGCGCAATGGGTGACCAGTAACGAAGACCCAACAAGAGGGCCTTACTTTGGGGATGATCAAAACACCAATGCTTGGTGGAAACGGGTGTTTAAGGTTTTTAAAGCACTAAGCGGAAATCGTTATAGGAGGACGCTCCCGCAAATAAGGGAAAGGTACGCATATTTATACAATGAATGCGTACTTTCGAGAAAGCAATTGAAAGCTCGTAAGGACGCTATGCCAAACGAAGACCGAATGAGTAGAGTAAGTTTGTGAATCAATAGGCCTCTTATCAAAAATTATTTATTTGGTTATGATTATTCAACAACGCTAACTTATTTAAAAATTGTTTTCCCAGTATACTTTGGGTCGGAGCCAATACGAATTAAGGTACGGTCATGAGTTTCTGCACGAGGACTGCTACACTCTCTTGGAGGAAGTTGAATGGCAATTCGCCCAATATAATTAAACTCGTAGAGAATCCCTAGGCGATGTATTGAACAATTTTATGTGTTTTACTTCTATTTTATTTCAACTACATGTATGTTTTTCGATTCAATAAAATGAGTGACTTCAAATCTTTGGTTCAATTTTAGGCTGGTGTGGAAATAAGGATTTTAGAAAAAACTCATTTAGGGGCAACCTATAATCGGTAGGTTTTGGAACCTATCTTCCGTACGATTATGGCTACATCCAAATCACGAACCACATGGTTAGGCCTGGCTTTGTACCCTCTTAACCTATGGATTACGGCAAGGGTTCGATGCGGGGCTCCTTACAATCGGTAGATTATTAAGTTGAGTATACTACCGATTATGGTAGATTTCAAATTTCCTACAATGAAGGATTTTAGAAAAACTCATTTTGGGGCAACCTATAATCGGGAGGTTGGGTAACCTATTTGGCTTCCGATTATGGCTAAATCCAAATCACGAACCACATGGTTATGGTCGGCTCTGCACCCCTCAAAACCTAGGGAATTTGGCCAATGCTCAATTTGGGGCTTCCAATAATCGGTAGGTTATAAGTAACCATTTCTACCGATTTTGGGCTACTCAACAATCGGTAGCTAATGAGGTGGTATTACCTACCGATTAATAACCGTTTGTGAGATAAAACCAAAGTCGACCTAAATTCAAATTCATTTCATTTTCTTTTCAACTTCAACTTCAACTCCTCTTCTCCTCTTTCCTTCCGATTGCAGAGAGGAAAACTCTCCCCCTCTCCTCGCTATACATCGTTCATCGTCGAATCGAATCATCGTCGATTATTCTCTATAAAGATGAAAGAAACGGACGTAAGAAAGCTCGAACCAAAAACGTAGTGCGCGGTGAGGATCCGAATATTGGATTGCATGCCCGTAATAAAGAGGTTTTAACTCACGAACCCGAAGAACACGAAGACGATGAAGTAGGCGATACGATAGCCAAACTCTCCAGGCAACTTCAAATGGCGCCGATTAGGTAAGATTCTACCATTAATTTGGTTTATATTGCTTCAATTGGACGAATCCATGTTTATTTTTTTTAGGGTTTTCGGTTATTACCCAGAATCGGTAGGTTAGGTATTGTTATAAACTTCCGATTGTGGTCGAACTCTTCATTTCACGAGAAAATTTGTCATATTCGGGTGTTATTAATTTTGGTATCCTACCGATTATATAACGTTTTTCATTACTGAGGCCTAATTCAATCATAATCGGAAGCTAATTGTGATTTATCCTTCCGAATAAACTAGGGAAGAACAAGTATTAGAGACGCAATAATCGGGTGAAATATTACGTAATATCTTTCCGATTGTTTAGGCTAACAACTTGATTTGTTTCGGATACAAAGAGACGCATATTCGGTAGACATTAGTTTTGTTAGGCTTCCGATTGTGTGGAATTAGGAGGGTTATGTTGAACTTTAGATTAGATTATTGTGTGTAGATAAACATATTCGAACACCAAAAAGTTTATTTTGTTTCCGATTATACGTATTCGGTAGCTTTAGGTGAACTGATACTTACGATTGTGAATAATCGGAGGCACTTTGTTAAATCAACCAACCGAATATTTAGTTTCATAACTTTGTTGTACTTTTTTTTTGTTGTTTAGGGATAGGCGAGGTAAAAACATCCAAGATGCAATTATCTCGGCTAGTGCAAGGAAGGATAGGCGTCGAACACGAATGCTAGTGCAAGGAGAGCTAGGGCCCTGCTAACGCCAGCTTCAAGTGGTCAAGTTGGAACTCAACAAGCAAGCCAAGAAGCTGTTCAACCTAGTGCCCCTCAATCGAGAACCGGTTCAATCGGGTGTTCAACCAAGTGCCTCTCAATCACAACCAATCCAAGAAGGTGTTCAACCAAGTGCCTCTCAATCACAACCAATCCAAGAAGGTGTTCAACCAAGTGCCTCTCAATCACAACCAATCCAAGAAGGCTGTTCAACCAAGTGCCTCTCTATCACAACCAATCCAAGAAGGTGTTCAACCAAGTGCTCCACCATCACAAACAGAAATTGAACAAGTAGAAGAAGTAGGACAAGCCGAAAAGAAAAATCCTCCTCGAAAGAAAGCGAAACACCTTGTCGAGAGATGGCTGAAGGTGAAGGATATTCGAGAAGGTGTAATCCTTGGGCTGCTGCCGGAGGATGGAGGACAATTGTTATTTGGATACAAAGAATCTGGGCCGGAGAAATATATGAAACGAGGTAATGATCGTATCCATTTTATTAACTTATTATGTTTTTCTCCGTAATACTTTTAAGGGTTGTAGTTTTAGGTTATTCTAATTTTATTTTTTAACTTGTCATGTGTTTAATAGTATCATTCCGATGCGGTTCGTTTACTCAAAGCGACCGCCGCACCAATCAAAATGCTAGATTGGCCTTTGAAGGATGAATGTGAAAGGTTCAAGACCATTATTGCGAATTCGGGGGTTGGCCATTGCTGCGGAGAACTCATTGTTGGAACATGACCGGGTGGCTATATCGGCGTTTGTGGAGAGACTTTATCCCGAGACCGACACCTTCCATATGCCGTTTGGGGAGATGACGATAACCCTGAGATGATGTTGAGCAGATTCTTAAACTCCCCGTCCATGGCAAGGGTGTTAGGGCCGAGTTCACTAAGCGGTTGGAATGGAGGAATCTTTATGATCGACTAAGAAGTGTTTGGGTTGGGATGAAGAAACATCAACAAGCGAGTTCAAAAGATGCATGAAGTATAGAACTAGACAGTTCAACATGGGTACTCGATGGATATGTTCAAGGGCACCAAGGAAAAAGAAGAGAAAGGAACTTTAACGGACGAGCAAGTCAACCACGCGGCCACCGCATATCTCCTATGTGTATTGGGATGTGTCATTTTCCCCAATACCGGTGGCAATCAGTCGACGCCAACCTTTTACAACTTACGGATCCTCTCGATAAAGTGCATGAGTACTCTTGGGGCACGGCATGCCATGCGTGGTTGATGGAAGAGTTGAAAGGCGTCGAGGGTTGGAATTAGCCAAGTGGTAGGGGAACGTGAGTCTGCTACAGGTATTGTTTATTAACTCCACATACTTGGTTATTTTTTTTTTTTTATACTATTGAAGAATCAATTTCCTAATACTTGCAAAAATGACATTATAGACTTGGATCTACGTCCACTTCCCTATCTTGGGATTGGCCATTGAAAACCCGGCGTGGGAGAAAGGTGACCCTATAGGAAGAAAGTACGTCTTCGATGACAACCATTCTAGGACGAAGGAGCATCAGTTGATTCGTTTGAGGAGATTTTGGACTCACTTAATGCCCAAGACGTATGCTTTGATCCATACAAGGAAGACCGAGCTCTTTGGACATATCGCGGGTGGTCCGATTTGGCACTTTATTTTGGACCGTTGTGGCACCCCACGGGATATGTGATGTACAATGCCTCAAGGGTGATGCGACAACACGGTTTTGTACAAGGTATACCAAAGGAGGAAATCCATGGCAATTTCACTTTGGTTACGGAGCAATGCGAGTACGATAAAGATTCTATCACGGTGGTTCACAAGGGTTCACCATCTGTCAATTCCATTGGGATAGAAGGGCGCATTACTTGATCAACCAAGGAAGGGCAGCCAACCAAGGTTTTGAAAATGCTCCCAACTACATGGATTGGTACCGCAATGTTTCTCATGTTCTTGTAATCCGTGATCTTAAAGCAAAGCCGACTTCGTACAAGAGTATCCTCAAAGAGAAGCCTGCGGGTTTTGATAGATTGGTACGTATTGTTTTGTTAATTTAGTTTAATATTATGGGTCAAAATAGAGTAATAACCGTTTGATGGTATGCTATGTTTTAAAGCAATTTGAACGAGGTTCAAGCGTTTGTCGAAATGGTGCACTTGATTGTATAAAGGCCGGAGAGCCTGTTTCAATTGAGAAGATAAAAAACCACAAACAGTTGATTGACAACATTGACAATGAGGAGTATGCATCTCAGTTCGGGGAAAAATTGCAAAAGAAACCTACAACCAAGGTGAACAAAAGAACTCGGGCTTCATCAAGCACTCAAGTTGATGAAACCCATGATGATCTTTGGTCCAAGTCGTAGAGCCGTAAAGCTCGCAAAGTCAATGCAAAGAGGAACAAGTAAACTCTCGGTGTTGTAAACTCTCGATGTTTTTCGTTAACTTTATGGATAACTTTGTTTATGTTGGATTATGTCGGATTATGTCGTTTTCAAAGTTTATGTCGGAATATTAGTTGTTTCGTTATGTTTATGGATTAAGAATAGTTATTTTACACATTTTATGCATTTAACGATGACTGCAGAAAGCGAATCACATGAAGAGACATGAAAGTGTTGAATTTTGGAACACAATCGGAAGATAGGTTTATATATTAACCTACCGATTAAGGGATGTTCAATTTTTAGTCGAATCGGTAGGGTTATATGTTATTAACCTACCGATTCTGGGGATTGTGCAAAATATTTGGTGAGAATCGGAGGATTGCTAATATACTTTTCTCTCGATTATCATGTGTAAAGAAAACATGTCTTCGTATCCAAACAACACCACAATCGGAAGGTAAATGTGCACCTTCACTTAGAATAACAATAATCGGTAGGTTTATTTGTAATGTTCCTTCCGACTGTTATAAGTAAAAAAAATTTGTTCTCTGTAACCAACCAACACCATAATCGGAAAGTAATTGAGCGCATTTACTACCGAATATTCGTAATCGGAGGTTTGTGGTTTCGTTAATGTCCAATTATTATACTAAAAAACAACTATGGTTTCTGTAACCAAACAACACCATAATCGGAGGGTCTGTTAATATATTGAACTCCCGATTATGGCTGCATCCAAATCACGAACCACATGGTTATGCCGGGCTCTGTACACTCAAAACCTATGGAATTTGGCAAGGGTTCGATCTGGGGCTCCTTATAATCGGTAGGTTTTTAAGTTGTTAACTCTACCGATTATGGTAGATTTCAAAATTCATCACATGAATGATTTTAGAAAAAACTCATTTTGGGGCAACCCATAATCGGATGGGTTGGTAATATATTTAACTCCCGATTATGGCTGCATCCAAAACGCAAACCAAGTGGTTAAGGCTGGCTGTGTGCACTCAAAACCCATGAAATATGGCAAAGGTTGGATCTGGGGCTCGTTATAATCTGTGGGCTATATAATTATATACCCTACCGATTATGGTATATTTCAAAATTCATTACGTGAAGGATTTTAGAAAAAACTAAATTTGGGGCAACTTATAATCGGTAGTTTATGTAACCTATTAGGCTTCCGATTATGGCTACATCCACAGCTCAAGCAAAGTGGTTATGGTTGGCTCCGCACCCCTCAAAACCTATGGAATTTGGCCAAGGCTGAATATGAGGCTCCTTATATTCGGTAGTCTTACAAGTTGTATAAGCTACCGATTATAAAAAGGATTATTGGCCGAAGTATCTACACAACAATCGGTAGGTATATTTTAATTTAACCTACCGATTGCATGTTTACCTACCGATTATGGTGTTGGCTACCGATTATATAAGGGCATATTGGCCATTTCGAAAAATCGAAGATAAGGGGTAGCTTAGATTTACGTTTGGGTGACCTTTTTTGTCTTTTAGTGTCGCCCTTAATTCTTTCGGGGTCGCCCCTAAAAGTGCCAGGTTAAATAACCTAGTTTTGTGTTTCTAAAATATAGGGAAAGTTATCAATCCCATTGTTATGTACTTGGGATGTACAAGATTGAGTATATATCCTCCATGGGGTATATTTAAAAATTATAGAGTAATTGTTTTTTTGTTGATTACCATGAGAATTAATTCTCTGGTGTGATTCCAAAGCAAGGGTAGATTAGTGAAAATTTGGAAAAAAAAACTAAAACTATCATCTAATTTGAAACACAAAAGAAACCTTAAAAAAGCAAATAAAATGGAACGGAGGGAGTATAATCCTTCATTGTCCACACAACATCATTATCCTGGTCATGGTAAAGTATAAGGCAAAGTTTCCCTTCCCATATACCCAAAAATGACATGTCATGGGTAGCAAAACGTTTGTCAGGAAATGGTGTATAGCGGAATGTCTCATCACAAATGTCAAAAGAAACAACATATGGAGGGGTTTGGATCCAATGCGGCGAACAAACAATCCAATGCAGAACACCATCAACAAGTAGACCACGCTGTCTATACCAATAGAAGGTATACGGAATAAACCCAAGGCTTTTCCATGAATTTAGTCCTAATGTATAAACTCTAGATTCAGAAACACATTCCCCTTGAATACCCACAAATCGTAACTGTTGGGATTATATGTTTTAAAAAACATTATTGATTTTCAAAATTTAGTGTCTCATTTAAATGTTTTTAATGTGACAATTATTCTCTCTTAGATAATAAATTTATTTTGTGTTAATGCCAAAAACCGTTTTTTGTTGAATGGGTTAATGATGCTCATTAACATCATAATAATGTCTTTCATTTAATCCCATATTTATTCTTGGATATTAAAAAATAAAATCAGAATTTTATTATATAGAGAAGTGGTTGAAACCTTTTCTATAGTGTGAGAGCTTTTCCATTTTGTGTCTTTTGAGTTTTAAAGAAAAATGGATTTTTTGTGAGAAAGAAAAAAACAAGTGTGTGATCATCCTTGATTTTTCATAAGAGTTTTTGAGCAAGAATGAAGTGTAGAAGTTACACATCCTCTCACCGTGCAAGAGCGATAGTGTAAGAGATTGATCTCGGCTGTTTTATCCTGGGGACGACGCGCCATTGAAGAACTGCTTGCACAATCTTGGGCAGAGCCGCGAAACGTCTTAAAGAAAGCGACCTAGTCCGCGACTCAGCCATAACATTTGTTTCGTGTTTGGTTTTATTTTTTGTGCAGGCATAATTCAGCAATTGTTCCAACAGTAACAACTTATAATCATCAACCTTGCAATCAAAACCAAACCCATACGAAGTCCGAATACCCTGTAACTCCACCTTTCCTGATGCATATGGAGGATATTCAATTGGGGTTGCTGGAACTTGTTTGAACTCTTTCGTACTACGGTTCCAAATGCAAATAGTAATAGTGTCATGACATGGTTTTATGCAAACCAGACCATTACAAGAACCAAAGGTTTGAGGAAGGCAATTACAATATTTTCTCCGAACGCGATTACGGTGCAAAAATGGACTACCATTCCCAACAGCTTTTCCTAAAAATGGTGAAGATAGCGATTGTGATGCTGATGATGATATAACATTATGACTTACGAAAAACATGTGAGGTTCTGTAGATAACCTTTGATTATTGCTAACCAAGAGATTAAACCTATTCATCCGAATAGCATGTTTAAGATGAAGCTTTATAAAATCGGGGTTTTGAAATAGAATGCACCAGTTTTTGGAAAGACACCTAAATCTTGAAATAGACTTGGTGGTAGCCATGACGGTATGTTCTCAATGATTTCTTGGTAACCATGACAAGTATGTTCTCAATGATTTTTCTCGTAACCTTGACATTATTTCTCCTCTCCTTCTGGTAACAGTGAGCGAAAATAGAGCAAGGTCACTATGTTTGGAGATCAACCACCTCAACTATCAATAGTATAAAAAAAACGTTGCCTTTGTCTTATGATAAGCCAAAGGACGGCTGAGATTGATCGGTTTAGTCGAAAGACGGATGAGATTGACTTTGCTTATGACAAGCCAAAGGACGGTCGAGATTGGTCGGGTGCCTTCTTACGGATGAGATTTTGCCTCGGCCCAGTTGCCTTCGGCTTACATAAGTAAACGTCTATAGCCAACTGATCAATACCGGAAAATAGCTAAGGAGGGGGTGGGGTGGGGGGGTGGGGGGGGGTTACAAAGATGCCGGGAGGGTCAACCTAAGAGGAAAACAAGAAAAAACACATGAAAAACAAGAAAAAAACATAAGAACACTGAACATGGAAGAATATCCTGAAACAAAACACAATCTATAACAAAGATGTAGCAAGAAAACACCACACTTTAGTTATCCGATATAAAAAAAGTGTCACCGTTTTTATCATTGTTATGAAAAGGTATGAGGTTTGTCTCCATGATAGCTAGGGCTATCAGACGGACAACGTTAAACGGGGACCCCGATCCGGAGGTCGGAATTCTCCGGATTGAGTTTTCCATTGGACGGCTAAGAAGGCTAAGAAATTTCGGATGAGAAGGTAAGGGTGAAAAATTACGGGGTGGGGTGTTTTATCTGTGTCATACTGTCTGTCATACTAAAGATTTTCTTTTTTTCCAACTGCGATCCCTCTTCTTCTTCTCTCGCACAGAAAAGCAAGAGTTTTTGCTTCTCTTTCTTTATTGCGGGTTGCGACTCTTCGTTCTACATATGGTTTTATACCCTAAACCTCTCTCCATCTCTCCGTGTTCCCCAGTTTTGGCAGCACATACACAAAAAGAAAAAGAAAAAAAAGTCAACAATTAGCAATGGTGCCACTATCGACCCCATGGAAGATTTGGAAGTTCAGCTCGATTGTGATTCCGCTATTATAACCAAGTTCATAGACGAAACAATTCCATCCATTAAAGAAGTAACCAACAACGTACCTTTAGTATCTAAATATCATACATTATTTCCTGAAGAATTACCTCTGAGTTTACCACCTTTTAGAGATGTTCGACATTGCATTGATCTTATACCCGGAGCTTTTTTACCTAATCAAGCTCATTATATGTTAAGTCCTACTGAACATGGCATTTTACAGGGTCAAGTTAATGACTTAGTGACTAAAGGATTAATTAGACCTAGTAATATCCCTTGTGCTTGTCTTGCATTTATGGTACCTAAAAAGGATAATGGATGGAAAATGTGTATAGATTGCAGAGCTTTGAACCGTATCACCATTCCTTATAGGTTTCATATTCCTCGTATTGAGGATATGATTGATCTTTTAGCAGGGTCTATTATTTTCACTAAACTTGATCTTTGCAGTGGTTATCATCAGATTAGAATAAGAGAGAGGGAGATGAATGGAAAACTGCTTTCAAAACGAGAGAAGGTTTATATGAATGACTTGTTATGCCTTTTGGTTTGTCTAATGCTCCTAGCACCTTTATGAGATTCATGAATCAGGTTTTACAACCCTTTCTGAGTAAGTTTGTCATAGTATACTTTAATGACGTATTAATTTTCAGTAGAAGTGCAAAAGAGCATATCAGTTATCTTTCTCAAGTGTTCAAAGTTTTGTTCGACAATTCTTTGTTTGTGAATTTGAAGAAATGCACATTCATGTCCTCTGAAAAGTTACTTTCTTGGGATATGTAATCTCTTCCAAGGGTATTCATGTGGATCCTTCTAAAGTTCAAGCTATTATGGATTGGCATGTTCCTACTTCTATCAAAGAGGTGAGAAGTTTTCATGTATTAGCTTCTTTTTATAGACGTTTTGTCAGAAATTTCAGCACCATTGCTGCACCTATTACTGATTGTTTAAAACAAGAAAAATTCATATGGACTGAGGAAGAATATCCTGAAACAAAACACAATCTATAACAAAGATGTAGCAAGAAAACACCACACTTTAGTTATCCGATATAAAAAAAGTGTCACCGTTTTTATCATTGTTATGAAAAGGTATGAGGTTTGTCTCCATGATAGCTAGGGCTATCAGACGGACAACGTTAAACGGGGACCCCGATCCGGAGGTCGGAATTCTCCGGATTGAGTTTTCTATTGGACGGCTAAGAAGGCTATGACAAAGCGATAAAAGTTTATATGGACCGAGGAAGTCGATAAAAGTTTCAATACTCTTAAAGAAAAACTATGTTCAACTCCTATTCTTGTAATGCATGATTTTTCCAAGCGTTTTCAAGTTATCGTGATGCTTCTATTATTGGAATTGGAGCGGTTTTATCTCGGGGAAAGGACATCCAGTTGCTTACCATAGTGAAAAGAATTCTGAGACACAGAAAAAGTGGTCTACTTATGAATTGGAATTGCTTGCACTTGTACAAGCTCTTAAACAGTGGCAGACCTATTTGGTTCATTGAGACTTTTTCATTAATACTGATAATAATCATGCGTTGAAATATCTCCAGACTTCATCTAAGGTTAACCATATGCATGATAGGTGGTTATCTACAATTAACAAGTACACTTTTTCTATCAAACATAAAAGTAGAAATCTTAATCAAGTTGCATATGCTCTAAGTAGACGACGACATCTTTTAGCAACTATTCGAAATGAGAGTTTTGCCTTTGATTATATCAAAGAGATCTATGCCGAGGATAATGATTTTAAATCACTTTGGGAACAATGCAGCTCTTTAGCTCATGGGGTTGATGATTTTCTCATTCAAGATGGATTCTTGTTTAAAGGTAATCGTATTTGCATTCCTAATGGTTCTTTGCGTCTTCATTTAATACGTGAACTGCATATGAGTGAACTTGGTGGTCATTTTGGTAGAGATAAAACTATTGCACTTTTGGAGGAGCGCTATTATTGGCCTTCACTTAAGCGTGATGTACAAAAATATGTTATGAGATGCATGGTTTGCCAACAAGCTAAGGGTACTGTTCAAAACACCGACCTTTATACACCTTTACCAATTCCATAAGCTCCATGGGGGACATTAGCATGGACTTTATTCTTGGTTTACCTCATACAGCTAGAGGAAATGATTCAGTGATGGTTGTTGTGGATAGATTTTCCAAGATGGCTCATTTCATAGCCTGTAAAAAGTATACTGATGCTTCAAATATTGCATCTTTATGTTTCAGAGAAATAGTTCGATTACATGGAATTCCTAAGTCTATTACTTCTGATAGAGATACAAAATTTCTGAGTTATTTTTGGAAGACATTATGGATGCGTTTGGGAACTAGTTTGCAGTTCAGTACTACTTCACATCCTCAAACAGATGGACAGACCGAAGTTGTCAATCGTTCTTTGGGAAATTTGATTAGAGCCAAAATCATTGATAACAACAAACAATGGGATATTTTGTTACCTCATATGGAATTTGCATTCAACACTTCAGTAAACAGATCCACGAGTAAAAATCCATTTGAAATTGTTTATTCAAAGGTCCCTAATCATGTAGTAGACTTGGTTGTACTTCCTAAGTTACATAATTCCAATGTCAAAGCTGATAATCTGTTGGAGCAAGCTTCTCAACTACATCATGAGGTCAAAACAAAACTTGAGGAGTCTAATGCTAAATACAAGGATGCTGCTGATAAGCATAAAAGATTCAAAAAATTTCAGGAGGGAGAGTTAGTCATGATTCATCTGCGCAAATAACGTTTCCCAGTTGGTACCTATAACAAGACTAATATGAAGAAGTACGGCCCTTTTAAAATCTTGAATAAAATCAGTGACAATGCTCATGTCATTGATCTACCTAAGTGTGTTCAATGTTCAAGAGGTTTTTACCTTTCATGGTGATAATAAACTATTATTTGTTTCCAGCAACTCAGAGACGAGTTTTTCTCAAGAAGGGGGGACTGATGTCGGACATCTACCTGTTTTCAATGTATCAGCTGTCCTAATTGATCCAATTGGTCTGTATCAACAATGATAGTTGATCCCTTTACGCTGTATCAACTTTCAAAGTTGATCCATAGCATTTACTTTGGTTTACTTGTTTATCAAGTCTAGAACTTCTTCTTTTAGAGTTTCCTTATTTCTTCTTTTAGAGTTTTACTATTTTTAGGTTCTTGTCATGCCTATATAAACAGGCTTATTTCATTCTTGTAAGATACAATCATTATTATCAAGATTATTCAAAACAGCTCTTTTCAGAGCTTTCTATCCTTCTCATCTTTAAACCCTATTGTTCTTCTATTTTCTCATCCTTTTCTTCCCTTCTCATCACCTGCAATCTCTGAATTGCTTTCTTCTTAAACGTACTACACTAACAACATTTAATAATTTACAAAATAAAGAGAAGAAAACGACTATATGCTCACCCGCACATGGTGGTATATGTTAGAGCATTGCTCGGTCGAACTCGCATGCGTTGCTATCTAAAGCATGTTTGTCAAGGTTAGTGATCAAAACTATAAGTCTTGATTTCTAGCCTACTATAGCTAAAGGTCTCGGACTAGGGTAGAAAGTGTAGTTGAGCTCAAGACTCCATGGCAATCATCATACAAAACGAAGGACCACTCAAGGAACTGGTGGAACTTCATCGACTAAAAGCTATGTGGATACTTGAACTTATCTGTCACTCAAAAGTCTATTTACTCTATCTCCTATTCTTGAGACAAAACTCGTTTTTATATATAGACTTTCATTATACACATTTGCTATTTCGAGCCGAGTTTATCTACGCATATCTATTTCTCGAAATATGTGTTAGTAAGCTTTCGCTTTAGCCAAATTCATCTTTACCTAGTGACAAATGTCATGTTATGTTTCAATCACTTTGAAAATTGCTCTGAGAAAAAATGGTCTGTGAATAAAGGCTATATAACGTTCTCTGAGAATGTTTCAATGGTTGAAAAGAGAGTTTAGATTACATAACCATTGGTAGGATATAAGCATTGTTGTGGAAACACATATATGTATAAGTCCTTATTCCTTGAACCAAAGTTTGCGAACTTTGTTGATCAAGAGAAATGGAATGTGGCGTGAGCCAAGTCCGCGAACTCGAGTCCGGCGCGAAGTTCTCGACCCGAGAATTTCTGCTAGAGTTTGTGAACTCCTTCCGTGAGCTTAAGTCTGCAAACCCAGTCCGCGAACTTGAGTAGGTTATATCTAAAACCGGTTGTTCTTGAACTCATGTTTATATAAACTAAGGAATGCTTTTGCAAACCGTGGCTATAAAGTTCATGAACCGATTAGAGTGAATCAAACCGTTTTTGCTTCGATTGTGTCTTGTGTAGTTACATAAGATCTAAGCAATTGAACAACTCTCTAAATAGTTCATTTGAATCATTTGAACTAGTTATGGTGGAGAAGAATATGGTTGATATGAAAGTGATCATATGGCTAACCATTTGGTTAACTATTGTTGAACCAACAAATGTTAATGTTTGGGAACGGTTACATAAACCCAAAATTGGACATTTCATTTGAGTGTAACAAGCTAAGGTTTTGATCCAACGGTTGAGAAATATTAGCTTGAATCTAATCAGGTTTTCATCTAACGGTGAATATTGAATGCTTTGTTACCAAGCTAACATTGATTGCAAACCATGATTTGAAAGACTATATAAGGGAGAACTCTAGCAACTGGGAAATCTAATCCCCACACCTTACGTGTGATACTAGTTGCATAAGCTAGAGTCGTTTCTCCTTTAACCTTGGGTTTTCTTCTCTAAACTAGGTTAACAACTTAAAGACTTCATTGGGATTGTGAAGCCAGACCGATACTACTTTTTTTGTAGTTGTGTGATCTAATCTTGTTGTTTCTATCGTACGAGTACAATTGGAATAATTGGCTTGAGATTTATATCTCCGATAGGCAAGATAGAAAAGAAATCATAAACACTTTGTCTTATCGTTTGTGATTCCGCAATACCTTTTTCGCTGCGTCGATTAAGATTATTGTGAGGTGATTGATAATACTAGGATGTTCTTCGGGAATATAAGTCCGGGTTATCAATTGGTTCCTGTTCACCTTGATTTATCAAAAAACGGAACAAAAACTCGTAGGTATATTCGTGGGAGACGGATTTATCTATTACCGTAGACTTTTCTGTGTGATACATATTTGTTTATTCAAGTCTTTGACTTTGGGTCGTAGCATCTCTTAGTTGTGGGTGAGATCAGCTAAGGGAATCAAGTACCTAACATCCTGCTGGGATCAGAGGCGTAAGAGCATAACTGTACCTTTGATCAGTGTGAGATTGATTGGGGTTCAATTACAGTCCATACCGAAGTTAATTTGGAGTAGGCTAGTGTCTCAGCGGCTTAATACAAGTGTGTGTTCAACTGGACTAGGTCCCGGGGTTTTCTGCATTTGCGGTTTCCTCGTTAACAAAATTCTGGTGTCTGTGTTATTTCTTTTCCGTATTATATTTTGTTATATAATTGAAATATCACAGGTTGTACGTTGTTCAATCAATTAGAATATCCAACCTTTTGGTTGTTGATTTAAATTGATTGACACTTGGATATTGGTCTTTGGTACCATCCAAGTTATCTCTCTTTGATAAAGAATCGCAGATTCCTATTTGCTTGAGTAAAGATCAAATCGAGAGATTGAGATATAAACTCTTTGATATATTTTTCTCTAGATTGAGTCTGACTGTCTAGTTGATTCTCTAGAAAGTATATTGGAGTTTGTCCCTACAAATTGTTAAGTGAAATATTGGGTGTGGTTGTTGTACCCCCGCTTTTTTAATTGGTATTAGAGCAGGCAAACACGTTCAAGACCTTACAAGTCTGTGTTTGTAGCGATCTGACTCTATGGATAGAAGTGCGATCTCAATAAATGCACCACCAGATCCAGGGATTTCAGAATTCTCTTCCATGTATGATTTAATTAAATCTGTAGAAGAAATTTTGTCTAAACCTCCACCAGGTTTAAAATCCCTTGAAGCTTTTTCAGGAATTGAAAAGAAACTTGAAAGCTTAACTTCTGATGTTCATTTATTTCTCCAGAAAGAACAAGAATCTCTTGATAGGCTAAATCAAGTTATGATGAATAATATTCATGTTTAGGTTGACATTGAGTTATTAATCAGTGAGAGAAATGCTCCTCCTCTGTGTAATCCAACTAGTTGTAGCAAACTAAGCGGTTTACAAGAAGAGTTTAAGTCTAAGTCTTCCGACTGTACCACCTCTAAGCATGAATTAATTCATTGGTCAATTCCTGATACATCTTACCAAGATAATAGTATTGTCCCTTTTTATGAAGAAATTAGGATGTATTTTTTTATCAAAAGAGTTTCCCTGTGCGATACTAAAAATTATCTGTAGAAACTGTTTCTTATAAGGTGTAAAATAAGAAATCAGAAACACATTTTTTCTTGTGCTCTCTGGATATTCTTTAAAAAACTTATAAAAACAGTTCCTTGGGTTTCTCTCAATACTGTAAGATGTAAGAGTAGTTGTAAAGAAACTCTTTCTTGGTGCCATGGTGAGCAAGACATTGTTCGCCTCAACACAACTTAATTGTGTTGAAAGTGCATCCTCACAAAGAAATGTCCTACTATATATACGGTGAGGGAAGCACAAGAATTTGGGGCGCACAGATCATGATCGGTGAGGCTGTAGAATTCAATTGGATTATTCTAAAGGTATGTCTATAAACTTGAGCAATATTTGTGTTTTTACTTGCTTATAGTACTTATAATGATCCATGTACCTTGTTTATCGTTCATTTCTACCTAACTTGATATGTGTTTAAGGTTCTTATATGTGTAGGTTTGAAAATAATAGTTCGGGATGTTTGGACTTCATGGTAGACATACCAAGTATGCATAACATCTTTTAAAATCAAAATCCAGGGGTTTAAGTTCGCAAACCCAGTTTGCAAACTCCTCAAAGTCATGAAAATTCGTTTGCAAACCCGTATGCATACTTGCCTGAAGATGTCGATATTCGGTAAACTTGTTTTGGCCGTAATTTCTTCGTTCGAACTCGGAATGACCTCATTTTTTTTTGAATTCTCTTTCTTTTTGAATTTTATTCAAAATGGAGATGAGAAACCTTGAATTTGGATGCGTTAAGATTGGTATTTGTCCTGTCTCTTGTTTTTGAGTGTTTTGCTCCAATTCGTCGCACTTGTTCCACTTCTCCTGGACTTGGGCACTTGGATTCTTGGATTATTACTCTAATAAGCTAATTTGTAGCTTTTACAAGAATGTGATTGGTAAATCACAAAGAAGGAAGTCCAAGAATGAGAACTAATACGCATTGCCATGGGATTCTTGAATGTTCACAATCATCCTTTGTGAACTATGGTGCATGGTCGTTATTGACTTTGTATGTTCTTCTTTGCTAAGAAAATCTTTTTATACGCCTGTGGTAGCTATTCTTGGTATAAATCCGGGCAAAAAAGATTGATTCTACCCTCTAAGGACAAATCATCTTATATGCGCATTACGAGTTTGTCTTGATGCCTAGGAAACTTCTTATGAGAATCTATTTTTGTTTTTAAGAAGGATTACTAGAGTTTGAAATAGCCATTATTGTGGTTTCACATAGCTATGTCCAACGTTTTCATCTTCATGTTTTTAGATTTATTGGTTTAAACTCTAAATTTGTTTGGAAGATGATTTTTGCAGTATTAATCTTTATGGTTTTATATATTGCAATTGTTTATGGGATATGTGTGTTTGCGTCCGTGAACTATGATTGTCCTATATCTTGTCAAAAGTAAAGTCTTTCGTAAGTCGATATTCATGTATTGATAAAAGAATGAATGGAATTTTGACAAATACAAAAGTTAAGCCTATATTTTCAATTATTGACGCAAGATAGGTTAAAATCTTTTGTTTTCAAGGATTATGTCTATTGTTTGTCATTTTGCAAATGGTGACGAAAAATAGAACGAGTCCTTGTGTATTCGGCAGTAATTGATCTTCCCTGATCCATATTTTATGTATTACTGTGAGGCTCCATAATGTGTCTTATGTTGAGCACTAAACGACCAAGTTGATTATTTTATGATTAGCTTTGTTGTTGTTCCGTAAGGTACTTTATGTCGAGCATTTTTGAACTAAATTAATCATCTTGTTTGGTTATTTATTTATAACTCAATAAGTCTTCTTATGTTTGAGCGTTTTTGACTGGATTGATTATTCTCATGATTAACTTAGTCATTGCTCCATAGATTCTCTTATGTCGAGTATGACCAATTAAATTGATTACTTTTGTGATTAGTTTGGTTGTGTATTTTTATTAGATTAATTATGGGTTCTCTTGTGATTAATCTAATTAAGTGTTTTTGAGTGTCCATAAGTTCACTTATGTTGAGCATTATTGGTTAAATTAATCATGAATTTCTTGTGGTTAATTTAATATTTTGGATTCAAATTCATACTTGTATGTGATTTGTTATGTCCAAAGAAATCCTTCTTTTCGTTCGAAATTAAGGTCGCTCGTGTTGTTCTTTCGAGAATGACATATCATGGGGGAGAGTTCTTTTTGAACTTGTGCTTAATTGCCAAATCTTTGTGGGGAGTGCGGCTGTGGAATATTTGAGGGGTTATCTTGTATCTTTAAACTCCTTGATGAAAGCATTTAGCTTCGGCTTTATGATTGCATCAAAATAAGATGATATGTGTTTCTTTCGTTTGGTCATGAAATGTCTCTTTCAGAAATTTCATTAGGATCCCGTTCTTGTACCTTTGCCAATTTTATTGACAAAAAGGGGAAGAATTAATATGTAGTTAACGCTACAAATACATATGGTTTTCGGATCATTATGTAAGGGGGAATGGTTTCCATGTGAGATGGAGTATTGACTAAGGGGGGGTGATACATATCACCACAGTATTGTTGTTAAAGTTGTGATACAATTGAACTTTGACGATGTGTAATGATACTATGACACTATATAACAATGATTGAGAACTATTGTTTTCTTGTTGTTATAGCTACGTATTTTGAACAACGATGATGCTAAACTTACAACCTTTGGGATCATTGGAGTACTTGAAAGTGACGAAGATTTCGAGTAATGTTGAAGATTAGGCATGTGGAATAGGAGCTACAAAAGTTAATTTATTTATTTTTTGTATTCCATATGTATTAATAGTTTTGTCACTAAAATTGACTAAGGGGGAGATTGTTAGAGCATTGATCGGTCGAACTCGCATGCGTTGCTATCTCAAGCATGTTTGTCAAGGTTAGTGATCAAAACTATAAGTCTTGATTTCTAGCCTACTATAGCTAAAGGTCTCGGACTAGGGTAGAAAGTGTAGTTGAGCTCAAGACTCCATGGCAATCATCATACAAAACGAAGGACCACTCAAGGAACTGGTGGAACTTCATCGACTAAAAGCTATGTGGATACTTGAACTTATCTGTCACTCAAAAGTCTATTTACTCTATCTCCTATTCTTGAGACAAAACTCATTTTTATATATAGACTTTCATTATACACATTTGCTATTTCGAGCCGAGTTTATCTCGCCTATCTATTTCTCGAAATATGTGTTAGTAAGCTTTCGCTTTAGCCAAATTCATCTTTACCTAGTGACAAATGTCATGTTATGTTTCAATCACTTTGAAAATTGCTCTGAGAAAAAATGGTCTGTGAATAAAGGCTATATAACGTTCTCTGAGAATGTTTCAATGGTTGAAAAGAGAGTTTAGATTACATAACCATTGGTAGGATATAAGCATTGTTGTGGAAACACATATATGTATAAGTCCTTATTCCTTGAACCAAAGTTTGCGAACTTTGTTGATCATGAGAAACGGAATGTGGCGTGAGCCAAGTCCGCGAACTGGCGGAAGTTCTCGACCCGAGAATTTCTGTTGGAGTTTGTGAACTCCTTCCGTGAGCTTAAGTCCACGAAACCAGTTCGCGAACTTGAGTAGGTTATATCTAAAATCGGTTGTTCTTGAACTCATGTTTATATAAACTAAGGAATGCTTTTGCAAACCATGGCTATAAAGTTCATGAACCGATTAGAGTGAATCAAACCGTTTTTGCTTCGATTGTGTCTTGTGTAGTTACATAAGATCTAAGCAATTGAAAAACTCTCTAACTAGTTCATTTGAGTCATTTGAACTAGTTATGGTGGAGAAGAATATGGTTGATATAAAAGTGATCATATGGCTAACCATTTGGATAACTATTGTTGAACCAACAAATGTTAATGTTTGGGAACGGTTACATAAACCCAAAATTGGACATTTCATTTGTGTGTAACAAGCTAAGGTTTCGATCCAACGGTTGAGAAATATTAGCTTGAATCTAATCAGGTTTTCATTTAACAGTGAATATTGAATGCTTTGTTACCAAGCTAACATTGATTGCAAACCCTGATTTGAAAGACTATATAAGGGAGAACTCTAGCAACTTGGAAACCTAATCACCACACCTTACGTGTGATACTAGTTGCATAAGCTAGAGTCGTTTCTCCTTTAACCTTGGGTTTTCTTCTCTAAACCGGGTTAACGACTTAAAGACTGCATTGGGATTGTGAAGCCAGACCGATACTACTTTTCTTGTAGTTGTGTGATCTGATCTTGTTGTTTCTATCGTATGAGTACAATTGGAATAATTGGCTTGAGATTTATATCTCCAATAGGCAAGATAGAAAAGAAATCACAAACACTTCGTCTCATCATTTGTGATTCCGCAATACCTTTTTCACTGCGTCGATTAAGATTATTGTGAGGTGATTGATAATACTAGGCTGTTCTTCGGGAATATAAGTCCGGGTTATCAATTGGTTCCTGTTCACCTTGATTTTTCAAAAGACGGAACAAAAAATCGTAGGTATATTCGTGGGAGACGGATTTATCTATTACCGTAGACTTTTCTGTGTGATACAAATTTGTTTATTAAAGTCTTCGACTTTGGGTCGTAGCAACTCTTAGTTGTGGGTGAGATCAGCTAAGGGAATCAAGTACGTAGCATCCCTGCGGGGATCAGGCGTATGAGCATAAGCGTACCTTGGATCAGTGTGAGATTGATTGGGGTTCAACTACAGTCCAGACCGAAGTTAATTTGGAGTAGGCTAGTGTCTGTAGCGGCTTAATACAGTGTGTGTTCAATCTGGACTAGGTCCCGGGGTTTTTCTGCATTTGCGGTTTCCTCGTTAACAAAATTATGGTGTCTGTGTTATTTCTTTTCCGCATAATATTTTGTTATATAATTGAAATATCACGGGTTGTGCGTTGTTCAATCAATTAGAATATCCGACCTTTTGGTTGTTGATTTAAATTGATTGAGACTTGGATATTGGTCTTTGGTACCATCCAAGTTATCTCTCTTTGATAAAGACTCGCGGATTTCTATTTGCTTGAGTAAAGATCAAATCGAGAGATTGAGATATAAACTCTTTGATATATTTTTCTCTAGATTGAGTCTGACTGTCTAGTTGATTATCTAGAAAGTATATTGGAGTTTGTCCATACAAATTGCTAAGCGAAATATTGGGTGTGGTTGTTGTACCCCCGCTTTTTCAGTAAATATATGAGTTATCTCCAGATTTCACTAACTTATTAGTTTAGTTTTAGAAGTAATAGAAGCATGGTGAGTGTCTAAGATACAAATTTCCTAGTTAAATAACCTAAAACAAGTATCTAATATCAATGCTCTGCACATGTTCAATTCCTTTGCGTTATGCGACAATACTTTCAACACAAGTACAAATCATATTATTAGATATGGAAAATGCATAAATGCACAAGTACGGCATAAGCACAAACCATATTAACAAATTATAAAGTTTGTGTATATTTAGATATTTGGGCCTCTATCGTATTCGTATTTACAGGGAAGATTGGCCAAAAATGAGTCTAAAAATCTGAACAAAGATTTATCTCTTGCCCACAATCATCATATAAATCTCATGTTTGATAGAAGTCCCCTTTGAATTCAAATACATATGTCACCAAACGTACATAACATGTCAGTAAGAAAGTTCACAACCAATTCTATTATCAGTTCCTTACAATTTACGTAGCTAGCCTTACAATCTAAATCTAACATTAAATGTTGAGTTTTCATTAGGGAAGAAGATGAACAGTTGAGTTCTAATTTAGCTCGGCATTTAGTGGCAACTAAACACAATAATGGCTCATACTAACTCGATTCGATTCGGTTCTGTAGATACCTGAAAAAAATACCATGGAAGAAGTGTGGCCTCCCCGTATCCAAAAGAAGGCACGAAGCAGTGCCCCACCTAATGGGGAAGCATCAGGTCCTCCCCTTATCCCGAAGGAGGTGCTATTAAACGAGTCATTCCTCATAACGTCCAAACGCACGTGCAGCGGTTAGAAAGGACATACCTTCTAGAAGAATCTGAGGTACGGTTTACGATCGGAAGAGGCGTAGTAAGATACGGAAAATAGAAAAGGACACACACCTAACACTCCCATTTGAGGAAAAAACTATAAATATTAGTCTTCTCCCAATGAAAGGACTCAGTGATATCATTGTGGGAAATTGTGTTCTACTTCTAGGAACTAGTCTCTACAACCTACTTCTATCTGTACCCTGTATATTCCTTACCGTGTACATTTTTGGCGACCACGGTGGGAGACTAAGTCACTAGATTAGCGCACGATTCATCGCATGGACACTGACAGATTCACACGCCAGGCTCAGCCGCGCGTGTATGGACCGCTTACTGAAATAGATCAAATGTTGTCTGATATAGAGGAAAATGATCGCCAGAGACAAGCCCTTTTGGCGAAGTTGGCGGCTAACGATCCGTCACCTGAAGGAAATCGTGAAGAGGGTCTGGATTCGCCTCGGTTGAATCACGGGGGCGACTTCAATCAAGACCAAAGGTTTCGGACACCTCAAGGGCGATCTACAGCTAACCAATCTGCTAACCAGCCTATGGCGGATGAACAAGCCCGGATCGCTTTATCAGATGGGAGATTTACTAAGCTGCTTGAAGAAAAGTACGGCCTCGAGACTCAAGCTAGTGCCTATACCATAACATCGCCTATCCCGTCATAGATCCTGTCCAGGCCAATTTCTGCCAAGTATAAGACACCAAAGTTTAGGCTGTTTGAGGGAAGTGGTAATGTGACAGAACACATGCACCGTTTCACTATGTCACTTAATGAGTATGCCCAGGACGAAGTTGTATGTATGAGAGAATTTGGGAAAAACCTGACAGGAGACGCCTTCACTTGGTACATCTCTTTGAAACCCAACATCATACGGTCATGGGGAGAGATGCAACAGGCGTTTATGCAAAAGTTTTACTCCAAACCTGTGAAAATTTCCATTTCTGATTTGGGGAACACCAAACCACGAAGAGGAGAGAGACTTAAACCCTTTGCGGTACGTTTTAGAAGCGAGTCTCTCAAATGCCGGACAGAGGTACCTGAAAAAGAATTGGTAAAATCTGTATATCGGTGCTTGAACCTAAGACAAGCCGAATGTTGAAAACGCCCAGATAACCATGTTTGCTGATCTTGAGGAAGCGTTCGCCAGGACTGATGCGACTAATGAAGAATCGAAGCGGCTGAGAAATCATGGTCCCACTCGGTCGCATACGCTAAGGAGTACGGTTCAGGAGCGCCAAAGAGGCGAGGTCCGCCGGGCAATGATAACAAGCGAGGTAAAAGGAGAGCAGAGCAAGAACCACCTGACTTCCCATGTTCCTATGAATAGGCGGTTGGCCTACTAAAAGAATGGATCGCGAATGGAGACATCACCCTCCCAGAGCCTAGGAAGGTTCCTACTGATGCGGACAAGCGTAACCCCCGCTATTGTTTATTCCACAGAAGGGTAGATCATACCACTAGGGAATGCCAAACTTTCAAATGGGCGATCTATTACAAACAACGAGATGGGGAAGTAGATGTTGGAGGCGATAATGACATACAAGACAACCCGCTACCGGACCACGGAGTAGCAGCCCTGACTCATGATCCTAGAGAGGGAGAGGAGTGCTCGATGGAGGTAGCTGAAGCGGAAGAAATATATGCGGTGTCATCAGGCGGCACAACTGAACAAATAGCAGAAACAATGGCAAAAAAGCCTTTATTTGCAAACTTCTTCAATGCTCTGGGCTTTGATGCCGCTCAGAGACACCTGGCGTCGATGTTTCTAACTAGAATCGCAGCCCGAGAAGATGTGAGCGCCTACCTGGACAGAAAGTACCCACTTCCCACCAATGTTATAACCTTCACTGAAGAACACAAGGCTGTGAATAGCGACCATACACGTCCGTTATATCTTACGGCCAAGGTATTGGCGGAAAAGTATTGGCGGAAAAGTATTGGCGGAAAAGAGACAGAAATCAAGAAATTTCAAACCAGGATCCAAGGCTTTGGCGGTTTGAGTCAGCACACAATTGGGACAATCAACCTCGAAGTCAAGGTCGGTACAATAAACGCGATTGAGCCATTTCACGTGATGGACGTCAATATAGCATACCATATCCTATTGGGGAGACCATGGCTGCACAAGCATGGAGTGGTATCATCTACCTACCATTAATGCGTTAAATTCATCCTCAAGGGAAAACAGAAGAGGGTCCGAACCACCGAGAACCCCTTCTCTGCCGATGAAGCGTGTTATGCCGAAGCAGCTGGTAGGGTGTTAAGAGTGTCTCGCCTACGTGTTAAACTGCAAGTGCACAGTGCCTATTGGAGGCAGGCAAGTACAGGTCTACCCACAGAGAAATGGAGTGTGTGAAGTTGATTCTAAGGCTTTACTAAACTGATTTCTATATGAGTAACACAAATATGAGTTTGTTGTGGTGTCGATACGACTAGATGAAGTGTGATAGCAATTCTAAGGCAACATGTAATTGTGAACAGATTGGAGAACACTAGGGCAGTGAATTCACCTTCTAATCTCATGCTCAGGCAATGTAACTTAAGCTATGTTCTTGTGCCTTCCCTTGAAGGTCCAAATTAGATGTTCATTAACTAATTTTACTAACTCACCCCTAGTATGAGTTGTCTTCTTACAGTACAACTTATCACAGGCTCATAAGCTCATCAATTAACTACTACTCCTAACACATTATAACACAGCAAGAATAAGACCAAAGATAAACATGCTTGACATGAAAATTAGGGGTTTCATCAACACCCTAGCAATTTAATTTAGAACATAATTAAAACACTTAAAACACAAATTAAACTAAAGTTGGTGCACTGGCTAATCTAGGCATCCCCTCTAACATCCCCTCATAAACCCTATTTATACATGCAACTCTTAACTCTCTTCAAATTGGAAATTAAACAGAGACCCTCTCACTCAAAATCGCCGAATCGGTTGTCGGCCCGTGAATTCGGCTCTGGCTCCATTACTTTGATTCCCCCAATTTGTGAAACCCTAACCCTAACTCTTTCTATCTCCAACTTAGCTCCTAGGGTAAGAAGCTATGAAAGAGATGGAGAGAAATTAGGAGGCGGTGAGGATGGTTGTACTGGTGCGGCTGTGGTGGCTGGTCGGAGGAAGAGAAGGTGGCCGTGCAGGGTTTGGTCGGGAGAAGAGAATTGGTTTTCTCTGAAACTGTCGGGTGAAGAGAAAAATGAAGGAGAGAAGAGAAGTGTTGGTCGATGGGTGAAGATATATGTGTCTGTGGTGTGAAGCGGGTGTAGCGAAGGGTCGATGCGATGGGTGGAGCGACCGTAGGATGCAGATGGGCGAGATCTCACGGCTCAGAGTAAAACGGGATTTGGATCCGGGTTATGGGCCGGGTCTTGAATAGCTCGAACCCATGTCTTGTAAATGGGTTGCTACTTGTTGGGTTGCAACTGATGCGCGATTAGTACAAATATTTATTCTTGAAAACAAGGAAAATACAGAATCTGGGATAATATCTGATTTCTGAGCACAAAAGATGAGTTAAATGCCAATAAATAGATGTAGAAATATGCAATATTTGGCACTCATCAAATACCCCCAAACCTGAATTTTACTTGTCCTCAAGTGAAACGAAATTAAGAAATCCTAAATATACCACTTTGTCGTTTGGTATCTCGAATGCATTTAGCGTATGCACTAAGCCTTTAAACCCCTAGGTGTCCCTAGTGGACGAGTTGTAGTCTCGTGAGGGTTTACCAGAGGTGTACCCACAAAACCTTCTCCAACTTCGAGTGTAAAAGAGTTTCAAGCATCCAAGGAGCTATGAGGACATAGAGTTTCGCATGCTAGTAACACGAAATTAGAACTACTAAAGAACGCATTCTCATCCTTAAGAGTTGAGCGAGAAGTAACCATACCATATGAAAGAATTCGGATTCGATAGTGATCACAAGCCTCGACTTCGCCTCACCAATAAGGTTTTATGATAGTTGCACTCAAAAAGACCGCTTTTTAGTCTCTCATGTGTGCGGGCAGGAATAAAGAGAGAAATCCCGCACACGTTGAAGATGAGAAGGATAACCTTCCGAAATAATTTACGGAGACTCCACGAGTCGTGGACAAAAAAGAATCTTTTCTCGATGATCTCTAAGAAAGGAAGTAAACCATTAGCAAGGATGGGAGTACTCACTTACCTTCTCACCCGATCGGCAATTAATATCACTCTCTCAGCATTCATAGAAACGTCTTCAATCTTCGGACTTCGGTCTTCAATTGCTGATGATGAACTTCTGAACTTCATAAAAACTTGACAAACATTTTTTTTTTTTTTTTTTTTTTTTTTTTTAATATAGAATGAAAATAACAATAAAACAATAAAACTCAATTTTTTCACAACTTGTATTGTCTTGATTTCATAAACTTCACTAATTCTCATCTTGTTTTCTTATGTAAACCTTGGATTATTTCAACTTTTCTTCAAATATTCTGATGATGCTCCGCTTGCTGACGATGATGTGTTTCTATGAATGTTGATGTTGTTGAGAGGGAGAGAGTGATGCTAACGCAAATCGAACTACAAGAAGGAGTTTTCATCTTTAAACGTCACCCTCATGATTGATGAAATTAGCACTCAAGAGATCAAAAATAGTCTTTGAAAGTGGTGCGAAGTTGGGTAGCTCACCATTCCTACCCGGAATTGACGTACGGTGACACACACTCTAAATGATTTTTTAGAAAGTCACAAAAATTGAAGGTTGGTGCCCGCTTGATGTAAAAATGGGTAGTCTCCACTATGGGTGATCACAATTCTACTACCGAATATCTATACAGCACCTAATTCGCCCTCCGCTATGGTTAAATCCAACTTTAACGCTCTAATCAACTAAGAAACCCGATTGTGTTCTCCAGTACTTCCAAATTCAGTTATTTCGGTCAGACTCTCTATGTAAACATAGCTAGAAGCATGCTAGTGACTCTAAGATCTCTAAAAGTTGGAGGTTTTTATGTACATATTTACAAAGAGTTTTGAATTTTTTTTTTTTTTTTTTTGAAATAAAAGACTAAAAACTCTATATGCAAATGCACCCCCAAACCTAAATCAAACATTGTCCTCAATGTGTCAACAGATGATAAGAATTAAAAAGTCAAAAAGTCACATACCAAGAGAACTATGTTGAGTAGAGAAAAGGGAAGAGATTACAGGATGTCGGCGAAAGCAAGGTTAGAGCTTCATTAGTCAAGGCTAGAATCCAACATTCTCATCTGAGATCTTATTGGATTAGCACAATAAAAAGAAGACTCAACCGATTCAAGATAGAAAATTTAACAAGCCCTACTGGATTATATACAAGGAAAATTCACCATATACCAACAATCTAAAGAGTTGAGGATCAACCCAAGAGAAAATATGCGAGACATCAACAAATGACCTTACACATATATAACATGAGAGTGCAAGTAAGATCGCATATGTGAACAAGTTACCCCCAAACCAAAACTTGTCAACGAGATGTGTTTTTGAGCACAAAATCTTGCAATTTTAGAGGCAGATCATGTACTAGGTCTAGTTCAAAATGGACACTTTTAGGAACGGGTAGAGATACACATTCCAACTGTGGCTCCCTACACGTGTTATACTTTGATGCAAAATAGTCCAAGAGGACTTGGGAAGCACAAAGCTCTAGGCCTAGATTCGGAAATCTCAGAATAGTTGGTTTCAAATTTTTGTGACAGGCCAACCTAGGTTGGGTGGAAATCCATCAACTTGTAGCATGGACGGGGGCTACATACATCCAATTTTCTCTTATTCATTTGACTCTTAACATCAATACACACTCTCACGATTCGAGAGACAAGAATTGCAGTATCATGCTCACAATTATTGAACAAATTACAAGTCTCAATTGATAATCATCATCAAAAATTTCAACCTCATGCATAAGAGAACCAGGAGACACATCATGATGTAACCTAGGCATGGAATCAGATACATCAAAGTTGTTTTCATGCATAGTATCATTGGTGTCAACAAAAATTTCAGCATTTCCCAAGTCACAAACAGGTGGTATAGCATGCTCACCTTCACAGAACAATTGCACAGACCCAAACTCAGAGTTAACATCGCATGCATCTGCAGATTTAGAAGAGGCCCCATTCATGAAATTTGGAGCAAAGCCTAATGTCTCTGAGTCCACAGGCTCCACCATATTTTCAGCATACACATGCTCTTCTAACATATCATATTCATCATCTGAGTAATATGCATACTCATCCCTATTGTGACATTGGTGTTTTTATTCAACTCATTTTCCTCTAGGTGAGGTTCATATTCAACATTAGTGGATTGACTAAGGGCATACTCCCTTTCTACATTTTGTAGATGACTGAGATTCATCCTTAAGAACATGTTAAGCTGTTCAATTGAAGGGGAGTCTTCACTAGTGGGTATGCATGCTTCACATGAATGATCATTGCATGGTTGTGCACAGGGTTCACTACACAAGGCAAACTCAGACATGTTGCTACATGGATGATCATGCATTGCTTTCCATTCAAGTATAGCATTGTTTTGCTCTATGAGTTTGATATTATCCATTATCGACTGCATACAAGGGTTTATTGAAGGACAGCATTGTTCAACCTCCCATGGTGGTTGATGACACATATGCGCATAATGATTAGGGTATGCGTATTCAAGCTCCTGACCCTGAGAGGGTTCATAATACTCCCTAAAATCATTATGGTCTGTGGGGGATTCATATTGTGAAGCATACCCATAAACACGCTCTCTAATTGACCTATGTGATGATTCTTCATCCCTAATGCCATCCAAAAATCCTATCATGCCAGGCGATAACTTTGGTCACAAAACAAAATAATATTAGCCTAGCATACATGCCAAATACTGCACAACCCCGAGAATGGGTAACTAGAGCACAGCCGGGCCACGAGATGAGGCTAAGAAAATAGACAGCGATTCGAGTTTCAAGGTCATTCAAGTGCGGCACAGCTAATAAAAAATTCAGTTAGCCAGTGTATAACTCAAATGTTCACAGGATTTTGCCTTTGCACACAGATTCAAGGATGTATTACTGCTCAGCCAAGACACAAATGCATACGCATAGAACTGATGCTTATAAACAATGATGACCCTCAATCTCAGGCATTACAGATAGACAAGCTTAGCATAGATGCACTATCAGGGGAATGTGCATGGATCCAATATGTTGCAGGGATTGGGTGACTATCTTGGCACGGGATCATGGCTCAATAGATTCAACAGGTCAACATGCTATTCAAGGTTTCACAAATCATGTGCAAAGATGCAGGGCAGATGGAACAGATGCAAGAGATTTCACTCAAGTAGTAATGCACGAGTAGAGGAGAGCTCAAGATTTCAAAGACAATGTAGATATGCAACTGCACATATGCAACATATAAATGACAAATGAACAATGTCACACTTTACAACATGCTCGGAGTGTCAACAAAGTCAAGTGATCTCAATTCTCAGAGGTTATACACAGATTATGCTCAAAAATTACAGGGCAGATGAAGTCAACAGGATCAGTTGATAGGGTATCAACAGGGTCAGTTGATCCCAATTTTCACTGGTTTATGTACCAAAATGTAAGGTAGATGGCTCAACAGTTCAACAGATGATCACACAAGGTTGTTAACGGCTTTAGTTGATCGAGCGGGGCATGCAAGGGTCGGCATCAACTTGGCTCAACAGCTCATACAAGGGTGTAGAGGGCTCAACGAGTGGCAGTGGCATCACGTCGAGTTGATATCAACCTGTCTCGATTGACTTCAATCGGGCTGCGGCTAACTTGGCTATCCAAGTAGTAGTTCGAATCACACGGCTACGGGGGATGGAGCCGAGCACATGCTTTAATTTTCACGGGTTATACTCAGGTTACACACAAGCACATGTTTCAGATGGCAACAATTTTATTCAAATGTCACAGAATCAAGCAAAAATCCCAGAGATTGAGCAATACTCAGCAAGTTAGCTAGTTATCATGCATTCATGCCAATAAGTTTAAGAACATCACTCAACATATTATGGGCGTCGGTCAACCAAGCAGTTCGCAAGGTCATGTTCATGGCATGGTGAAACAATCATTCAGATAGCAACTAATTCACTTAATCGGTTCATATTTATGCACAACTCGCCTATATGTTGCGAGTTGTTATGCACATCAACTAGTTCAAGTACATGGAAGGATTCTACTTGGATTTCATCTGATTATGCCATGGTACCACGAGTGCACAAATTCAATGGATGCAACAAGTTGATGTCAATAAGTGCTATTAGCTAACTTGGTTATCCAAGTTGCGGCTCGATCTCACAGCTACAGGGGCTAGAGTTAAGCACAGGGCACATAATTCAGGAATGGAGCAATCCTTAGCAAGGCAGCTAGTTTTCATGCAAGCATGGTTCACAGATGCACATACAGAGATTGTTTTGACTCATCTTCCTCAGGAGTAAGCTTATGGGAGTTCAAAAACTACAAATAGAAATTGTGTATGCAGCTTCAGGGTGACATGCTAGCATATATGTAATTCCGCTATCAAGGGTCCACTCACATGAATGTTATAAATTGCAGGGGCTGCTCAGGGTCTTGTAAAACTCAAGTTCTGCGCCGTTTCCTTCTCTTCCTTGGGTTTGCTCAGCTGCACCACAGGTACCTGCTAGCTCAACAAAGCACTTTAGATCCCCAAGATTGCACAGTTAAAGCAAGAACATCAAAATACTAATACTGGAATTTCAAAACAAGGATTCTGCAGTATGAAGATTGGGAGAGAATGCTACAAAAGTTAACTCTTGGGGTTAAGCACACAAGAATGTTGAATCAGGCAAGCAATAGTATGTAACAAGGGAGGCAATGCTTATGGGAATAGTGACTTATGCTCACAGATACAATGATTCTCAGTGACTGAGATATGCTCCTAACAAAATTCAGCTAGTGTATGCTTCTCCAGCTAGTACAGGGCTGATGAAATGTAATGACTTACTCTGTAACAAGCTACTTTATACAAATGCTTAACTACAGATGCACTTTTTATGAAAAGCTACAGATGCCAAAGTATGCTAAAACAGTGATGCAAATCTACAAATGGTTTTAACTGAATTCAAACAAAGCTAACAAGTTAGAAGCTGAAATATGACATGAGACAATGATGTAGTTTTTATGCAAGTGAGAGAGAGTTTAAAAACATATCTACACTACAGATGATGAGAACACAAAATAAAGTGCAGTTATGCAGATGAGACTGAAAATAAAAACTTGCAGAGTATATAATGATGCAATTGTCTAAGTTACAAATGTATGGGTTAATGAGATGTAAACTAGTAACAAAGCTACAACTAAACTATAAGAAAGAAACACTAAGAGAACACGGATATGCAATTAAGATAAATTAACTATGATATGCATAAGATGACGGGGAGTGATGGAAGTAATGATAAGCTAATCGAAATGCATTGACAGATGCGGGGGTGCAAGAAGTTAAGCTAAGTGACACTAGCACCGATTAAAAGCAAAAATTTCACAAACACATATGTACAAGAATGAACTGAAATGCAGTAAAGTGAGCTAATGGTCAACACAACAACACTACCACTTCCCCGGAAGCGGCGCCAAAAACTTGGTAGGGTGTTAAGAGTATCTCGCCTACGTGTTAAACTGCAAGTGCACAGTGCCTATTGGAGGCAGGGCAAGTACAGGTCGATCCACAGAGAAATGGAGTGTGTGAAGTTGATTCTAAAGCTTTACTAAACTGATTTCTATATGAGTAACACAAATATGAGTTTGTTGTGGTGTCGATACGACTAGATGAAGTGTGATAGCAATTATAAGGCAACAGGTAGATTGTGAACAGTTGGAGAACACTAGGGCAGTGAATTCACCTTCTAATCTCATGCTCGGGCAATGTAACTTAATCTATGTTCTTGTGCCTTCCCTTGAAGGTCCAAATTAGATGTTCATTAACTAATTTTACTAACTCACCCCTAGTATGAGTTGTCTTCTTACAAGTACAACTCATCACGCAGGCTCATAAGCTCATCAATTAACTACTACTACTAACACATTATAACACGGCAAAGAATAAGACCAAAGATAAACATGCTTGACATGAAAATTAGGGGTTTCATCAACACCTAGCAATTTAATTTAGTACCTAATTAAAACACTTAAAACACAAATTAAACTAAAGTTGGTGCACTGGCTAATCCAGGCATCCCCTCTAACATCCCCTCATAAACCCTATTTATACATGCAACTCTTAACTCTCTTCAAATTGGAAATTAAACAGAGACCCTCTCACTCAAAATCGCTGAATCAGTTGTCGGCTCTGTGAATTCGGCTCTGGCTCCATTACTTTGATTCCCCCAATTTGTGAAACCCTAACCCTAACTCTTTCTATCTCCAACTTAGCTCCTAGGGTAAGAAGCTATGAAAGAGATGGAGAGAAATTAGGAGGCGGTGAGGATGGTTGTACTGGTGCGGCTGTGGTGGCCGTCGGAGGAAGAGAAGGTGGCCGTGCGGAGGTTTGGTCGGGAGAAGAGAATTGGTTTTTCTCTGAAATCGGGTGAAGAGAAAATGAAGGAGAGAAGAGAAGTGTTGGTCGATGGGTGAAGATATATGTGTCCGTGGTGTGAAGCGGGTGTAGCGAAGGGTCGATGCGATGGGTGGAGCGACCAGTAGGATGCGGATGGGCGAGATCTCACGGCTCGAGTAAAACGGGCTTTGCATAGGGTTATGGGTCGGGTCTTGAATAGCTCGAACCCATGTCTTGTAAATGGGTTGCTACTTTTTGGGTTGCAACCCGATGCGCGCTACCGGCTTTGGCTTTCTGCTCCATAGACGCTTGCCTCCAATTTTCTACTCTTTTGGCTCCTCAGTTTCTCCGAACTTTATTTATTACCTAAAAACACCAAATTAATTAGTACAAATATTTATTCTTGAAAACAAGGAAAATACAGAATCTGGGATAATATCTGATTTCTGAGCACAAAAGATGAGTTAAATGCCAATAAATAGATGTAGAAATATGCAATATTTGGCACTCATCAGCAGCTTTCTTCGATGGCTTAAGCAAACCAAGCGAAGTGGTGACTCGCATCCATTCGATCCCGATCCCAGACTGTGAGACGACTTATCAAGAAGGAAGTTCCAGCCAAGGACGGAAGAAAGACTATGTCGAAGCGGATAAACGACGTTTTCGGAAAGTATCTCGCCCGGATGGACGCCATGTGTATCGCTTATAGGAATAACCCGGGAGCCCCCAAAGGCAGAAGTCAACATCATAGAAGCAATGGAAACTTTGAAAGTTGAGGACGCTCCCCACGCTTGGGAAAGAAAGACGAAGAACGCGCCACCCAAGCATGACGAAACGACGAAGAAGGTAAACCTGGGGACTGAGGAGGACCCTAAATGGATTGAACTTGTAGTGGCCCTGACAGACGAAGAGAGCCATGAGTTGCATGAACTGCTGAAAGAGTACAAGGACGTCTTCGCCTGGTCTTACGAAGATATGCCAGGATTGAACCCCGCCCTGGTCTGTCACGAGCTAAAAGCCAACCCAAGCAGCAGGCCTATAAGGCAACCTCGACGTCAATTTCATTATAAAACCGAGGCGCAGATAAAAAGAAGAAGTCACGAAGCTATTAGAAGCAGGGTACATTAATCCCATAAATTACCCAACATGGCTCGCAAAACATTGTACCAAGAGAGAAAAATAACGGAACTATTCTATCTTTGTGTGGATTTCGGGACCCGAATCGCGCCTGCCCTAAAGACGAGTTTCCCCTCCCAAGATCGATATGACAAAGTGGATTTAACGTGCGGGTAAGACATGTACGCATTCATGGATGGACATAGTGGTTATAACCAAGTCAGGATGAAAGAAAGCGACGCGGCCAAGACGGCGTTTTCCACGCCCATAGGAAACTTCTACTATGTGGTCATGCCCTTCGGATTAAAAATGCTGGTGCGACCTATCAACGGGCGATGACTTCCATCTTTCATGATATGAATCACGAAATTGTCGAGATATATGTAGATGACCTTGTGATCAAGGAAAAAAAGCGACGAGAATTCGCCCAACATCTTCGTCGGGTCCTCCAGCGATGCCGAAATTTCAATCTAAAGATGAACCCGGCCAAGCGTGTGTTCGGAGTCACCAAGGGGAAGTTCTTGGGGTATCAAGTCACCAGTAAAGGGATCGAGGTCGACACCGCTAAAGCCGAAGCCATTATATCAATGTCGCCGCCAAGAACAAACAAGAACTTGTGGTTAATAGGAAAAGTTTCTTACGTGAGGCGTTTCATCCCGGATCGGGCGCAGACCTTGAACCACTTCTTCCAAATGCTCAAAAAGGATGCGAAGTTCACATGGGAGAAAGAGCAACAAGAAGCCTTTGACACAATCAAAAAATGGCTTACCCACCCGCATGTCTTACGCCCACCCATAAAAGGCGAATCCTGTATCTATATCTTGCACATACAGAAATTGCAATTTGAGTGTTGGTCGCTCAAGACATGGGAGGAGCCAACCTTATCCCCATCTACTATCTCAGCAAAACCCGGAAAGATGCTGAGCTTCGGTACACGCCCACTGAGAAAGCTTGTTTACCATTAATCCTAGCAGCGCATAAGATACACCATTACCTCCTAAAACATAAATGATATGTAGTAGTAGCAGCTAACCCAATTGTCTATCTAACCACCAAACCCATCCAATCAGGCAAGCTGGCGCGCTAGTGATTTGATTTCACACCAATACGACCTCAAGGGGTCAGGGGACAAGCGATTGGGCATCTATGACCTAGAGGTCATGGGCGACTCGAGGATCCTTGTGAACCAAATGGAAGGCGATTTTCATGTGAAGGAACCAACACTGGCGGTTTATCGAGATAAAGCCCAAAGGCTAATGCGACGTTTTAACCACATTAATATAGAACACATGGGGCGTCTAGTGAATAAGCATGCAGATGCACTGGCAACCATGGCGTCAAAGATGGAAATGCTACAAGGAGACAAATAAGTTATCACCATCATCAAGAAAAACTCACCTATGGACTTAGAGGAAAGAGCCGCTATGGAAGAGTTGGACTGGCGACGGGTGATAATAGCAGATCTCAAACGTCCACCAGAAGAAAGGCAACTTTCATGGAAAATACTAAAAAATTATACTCTCCTTGAAGGAGACTTGTATTTCATTACAACTGGAGGTGGACTATGCAGATGCCTTGGACCAAATGAGATCAAAGAAAAATTGGAGGAGATACACTCTCAAACTTGCAGACACGCCACGTCTATCATGCTGCATCGACGAATTTAGTGAGCATGATTTTACTGGCCAGACATGGCTGAGCAGGCTAAAGCACTTCAAGACAATTGTTTGATTTTCTAAGGCACTCCTCAAGAGGAAGAAATCTGCGTCGCCGAGGAGGACGCAGAGGATTGGCGAGAACCCTATATCGCCTATCTAACAAACGGTACATTACCAAGTGATAAAAAGGTCGCCCTTCGGTTAGTCAAGAAATCGGGAAGATAATTTGTCCTTGACCGAAAGCTATTCCGGAAAAGCTTCAACCAGCAAACCCTGACATGCCTCGACAAGGCGGAGGCTCTCAAGGTTATGGACCTAACTCATGATGGCGAGCATCAAGGGAATGCCAGATTGTTTGCACAAATTTATGAAACATGCTACTACTGGACTACAATGGAAAGCGACACAGCCGAGTATGTCCGAAAATGCGAACAATGCCAGATTCATGGAAATCTGATACATGCCCTGCATACCACGTTGCACAATGTTGCTGCTCCCTGGCCCTTCCATACTTTGGGATTGGACATCATTGGACCCATCACGCTGAAATCCTCCAAGCAGCACGAATACATCATAACAACTATAGAGTGCTTTACTAAGTAGGTAGAGGCGATCCCATTAAAGAACACTACTGGTGCCACCATTGCCTCCTTCATTAAAGAACACATCATCACACGCTTCGGAATACCTATGTGCATTGTCTCCGATAATGGTACGCCCTTTGTTAATAGTGACGTAAAGGACTTGCTAGCATCCTTTCATGTCAAACGAAAGACGTCTACTCCTTACTATCCAAAAGGGAACGTGCAGGCCAAAGCAACCAACAAAATCTTGTTCTGTATCCTCAGCCGAAGTATATATGATAATAAGTGACTATGTGATCGCTGTCGTATGCGTCAAAAATAATTTCACTTTCCTAAAGTATATGATAAGAAAAAGTTCGTTTCCACAGAGAGGCAATTGTAGTTATTATGTAATCAATTTCTTAAAGTAACCAATTGGGGGGATTTCTGATTTTTATGTGAGCAATAAAAGTATATTAAAAGCAAAGTAAATTGTAGAAAGTAATCAATAGAGAGAGATATTGGTCAAGGAGTTCATCTTTAATCTCAGACATGTGCTTGCATATATGATTAGAATTACAATTTAATCTCTTTTATTATCAAAAACCTAGAGAATCAAGAGAGCAAGATAATCTATTAATTTCCTAAGTTCTTCAACACACACATTAGAGCTGCGTATGTGAATTCTACCTAAAGAATATAACCTAACGCCTTGCGCTAATTAAGTTCAATTCCTAGGAGCATTAAGTTTCAAAAAAAGTCTAATCAATGCAATTGTCATACATTGCGCATAACAATTCAGACAATGGTCAAACTCTACATATGATTACGAGAGTGTATCACTACAAACCGTAAACATATCATGCTACTTGTATTCATGGTTATCGCTCGATGCAAAACCCTAAAATAGCTATGGACAAGGATGCAAGTTCAATTAATTGGCCACTTAACTAACCAAACATCTTAGTCCTATCACAATACATCACTAATGTAGTTGCAGGAAATCCTACACTACACCCCTCACAATAATCCACACAACTAAGACATTTGAAGATGAATGACACTAATTTTTATTGATTATTTCCTTGAATGTTTACAGGGTAAAATAAAAAAGAGCTAAAGAAATTACAATCACCACAAACTTTCTCTCTCCTAATGACTTGACTAACACTCTGAAAAGAATCCCCCCCCTCAAACAGACTCATTCGACTCTTTATATATAGGGTAGTATACAATGGATGACAGCTAAGCTGTCCTTTATTTTCGGGAACGACTTGAGAAATATCGCTAGTGTACAAGTATACAATCTCGCAGCTCTCCTAAACTTCGCTAGGTCTTCACACCTTTCTCGTGTTTTGGCTGTCGTCATTTATTGCGTCATTTATATTACTCTTCGGCGACGCCTTCGCAATGCTGTCGTTTACTAATCTCGCGAGATATTGATGTTGCGATATTCTGATCCTACATCTTGCCTCTTCTCATGTCTTCTCTGCGAAGGAGAGAATGTCATGAGAACCAATATTTTGAAATGCCGCAATCGTTTGTTTTCCACCAATTTTTTGCCGACAAGATTCCGTGAATTTAGGAATGACTGTTTACACGTATCTAAAATTTCCCTTTTTACCGACACATTTAATGTTATCCGGTTACTCTTTTCTCGTCTATTTAAAGGAGGATTCCTTGTGAAAGCAAATTTTTTTTTTTACTTCGCCTTCTTCATTGTCTGCAACTTTTTTCTGCTGCTTTTCTTCATCGTCTTCTTCATCGTTTTCCTGCTTCTATTCTTCTGCTACTGTTTCTATGGCATCAAGGTTTGTTAATTTTGCTGAATTTGGTCATTTTGTGATTGATTTCTCTTATTGAAGTTGTTTTATTTCGATCTTGTTCTTCTTTTAATGACTCCCCTGCCATTTTTGTTTTAGCAAGAACAAACCTAGCACCAAGTTCACCATTGTGAACCCTAATATCTCTTTAGGTTCGCAACCGAAATCCGCTGCCTCTAAAAGAAAACCTGTGAGTAACAAGGTATTTAAGAAACATTTACTCTTTTAATAACAATATTGTTGCCTCTGTTTCTTATTTATCTTGTAATTTGCAGGATGAAAAAAATTTTGATAGGTCCCCCAAGAAGCCTCGCCATTCTAAACTCCGTTGCGCCTTCTCGTTACCTTTCCTATATTCAAACTTACAACTCCTCTTGCGAAATCTTCACAAGATATGCCTATTGTTTCTTCCTGCGAAAATACTGTCAAAGATAGCACTTCTATGCCTGAATTTCTCATAGATCAACTCCATCATAACAGTCCCATTGCGAATGAGCCTATTTCTTCTTCCATTGTTAATGCCTCTACCATTTCTCCAGTCATTAACCCTCATGAGATTTCTTCTTCTCGTGATATTCCTTTAACAAAAGATGACTCATCTCTTCCTTCTTCTATCACCGTTACTTCCTTTTCTGAGCAAATCCCTCTTACTAAAGAAAATTTAGAAGGAATAGATGTGGCCTTCAAAGTCCTATCGATATTGTGAACGATGCTAATAAGACTTCGTCGACCTATCAAATACGATATTTGCGAGATTTTGAGCAAACACCTTGACCTCGATAGAATTTCGCAAACATCCTTGGAGCAAGAAATTAACATTTTGAAGAATGATCTCCAAGCTATGAATGCAAAATGTAATATTCTCCAACTTGAGAATCAAAAACTTCAAAATGTTTCGCTGGATCGTGATAATCTTCGCAAGAAGAATGAAGAATTAAAAGGTATACTCTTGCCTCTCGTATTGTCATTTTTTTTTTTTTTTTTTTTTTTTTTTTTTTTAATTGAACCTCAAGCCCTTGTTCGCCCTTCAAGCTTTAAACCTAAACGAAAAATGGAGATATATCATTGGAATCTCTTTATTGAAGAAGTTCGAGTTGATAGAGATGCTTGGATGGAGCAATATAACCAATTAGATAATCTTCATACATATTCGTTGATCAAATAGATAATCTTTCTAAAGAAAATGCTGATTTAGCTCGAAACAAGACTCATTAAGTAATGAATTATCTCGCCTCTCTTACTCTTTGACTAAAGCTAATTTGGAGTTGGAAATTTTTATCGATGAGAATGGAACTCTTTCTCAAGAAAAGCGAACTCGTTAAACAAGGTGACGATCTACTCATGCAACAATCGATGTTTGTCAAAAATTATGTAAAGAGCAAGAATAATCTCTTTGCTCACATTTGAGAAATCAACTTGAAGAAGTTACTACCGAGAAGGATAAACTTATTCAGGATAGAATAATCTTAAGTGTAAAGGCAAACCAATTCAAGGATCAATGTTCCAAATTAGAAAAGTCCAACTCTTCCCTTGCAATAGAAAATGCCTTACTTGTTTCCAACGAAAAAAGTTGGCGATCACGTTTGAAAGGTTTAATTGGAGATAATTTTGACAATGCCATGGATCATTTGGAGAATAGTTGTTCGGCTTTAATCCAACATCTTACCTCGCAGAAGGAAGGTAGTCATAGAAGTTGACTGCCTCATTTATTCTTCCTTTATCAAGACTTCATATTTTTTGTTTGTATAATTCCTTTTATTCTTTGTTTTGCAGAGTCTGAGAAAAATCTTCACTCCTCCATTACTGCTTTGAAATCCGACTACTCAAAAATTCGCAAAGAGAATGGAATACTCATTTGCTTCCCTTGTGCGTTCTCGCGACAGGGCAGAAAGAAGATTCGACTATATGCGTGATTTGTAAAGATATAGAGAGTAAAAATCAGCAGAAAGCACTCCTTCGTCAATTTCATCTTAAAGCCGAAGTTCTTGTGAATGATGTTTTACTATCTAAATCTCTTGATCCTGTATCTGTCGAACCTCTGGAAGTAAGTGATGATGAAATTCCTAATCCTCCTGATAGCGATTATGATTATAATAGTGGCGAAGAATTCGAAAATGAAGAGACTATCTCTCCCAATAAAACTGTCAATGATGATGTCGCGAATGAAGATGTAGGTGAAGAAGGATCTGATGGAAATATATTAGTTAACGAAAATATAGATAAAGTTCTTCAAGAAAACCCAAAGATCTCCTTACGGTGGAAAAGCTAATATTTGAGAAATGACTTTCTCTTGTAATCTTTCTTCTTGTCTTGTTGCTTCTTTATATACTTCAATCATCTTTTTTGATGTATGTACTCATCTGCTTATTAATCTTCTTTCTTTCAATGAGTATAATTTTTGGTATTTAATAATTGCTATTCCATTATCTTCATTTATGTTGAAATTCACTATTGCGACAAGATCGCTGGACGTCTTTACACTTTCATGTAATGACCCATTGATCTTGCCTTATCATTGTTTTTGTGTCGTCTTATTTTGCCTTCCTAGTTAAAGGTCTTATTTTTCCACCCCTCATTTTGCGACAATATGACAGGCCTAAAAATTATTGCGAACTTGAAGCCCCATGACATTGCCGTCGTGCGACAAAATCGCAGGACGTCATTACACTTTCATGTAACGACCCATTGATCTTGTATTATCATTTTCTTAGTATTTTTGCCTCTGCAGGATATTTTTGTTGCGACAATATGACAGGCCTAAAAATTCTCGCGAACTTGAAGTCCCATGACATTGCAGTCTTGCGACTAAATCGCAGGACGTCTTTACACTTTCATGTAAAGACCTATTGATCTCGTCTTACCCTCGCGTTAGTATTATTGCCTCTTCAGGATCATCGCACAAATATGACAAGCCTAAATTTTCTTGCGAAAATAGAGCCTCATGACATTTGCGTCTTTTGACACTTATCAGCTCCCTAATGGAGTGTGCCGCCATTATCATCTCCCTGGTTGCCCCTTCAAGGAGGCGTACATCGGCCATACAAGGATAGCTCCTCCCATCCAGTCTTAACAATAACCAGTTGTTTTCGCAGCCTCTTATCCCTTATACCTATAGGGTTTATGGTTACGAGACTGCACCCTAAGTGGAGTTTTCTTGGCCGAGTGCAAAGCATGTGCCAAGACTTGCCAAGAATGGCCGAGACACTTCAAATGCCCTGCACTCTTGGCTCAACCGTGTACCTAGGCGCCTTGGTCATACACTCGACTCCTTGGAAGAGACCCTCGGTCGTCCAACCGGGGGTATAACCTTATATATATAGTTGGAAATCCAAGGTATCTCCCAGGATAGGCTTTCATGGGCCCCAAATCTTCATGACTCAGGTTCCGGGGGCGGTGTAACCTTTTCCTTGAGCCATGTCAAGAGATACCCCCTTATATGACGCACTTTAGGTCTTACATTTTCCTCTTACGAAATATCATTCGCTAACTAGGGTGTACGCCATAAAGGTTCGTCCCATTCACTCACTCATCCATTTCTGTCAATTCAATCATTCATTTTTGGTTATCTCTTGTTAATTCATTTGCGAGATATTCGCACATTCTTTTGTAATTTCGCAATAACTCTGTCGCAGGAACATTTCATATGAATTCATTTCATTTCATTCATTTAACATTTCAGAACTAATTCTTTCCCTTCCCTCTTCTATGGGTAATATTTCTTGAGATATAATCTATTCCATGGTCTACCCAATCTATGGCCCACATCTTTGCCCTCAGGATCCATTAATCTATATGCCCCTGTTCCAACTACCTCCTTGATGATATAAGGTCCATCCCACTTTTTCGCCAACTTGCCACCACTTTCTCGCTGATATATTGGTGTTTCTCGCAATTCCATATCACCTGGTTGAAACTCGCGTGTTTTGACACGTTTGTTATATTCTCTTTTTTCTTCTAATTCGTCTAATTTAACCAAAATATTACCCGCACTAAGATTTTTCTCCCAAGCTTCTCTCTTTGTTGTTGGAATAATAACTTCTGTCGGAAGTACAACTTCAACTCCATAGGTTAGACAAAATGGTGACATCCCCGTAGCTTCTCGCCTCGTTGTATTATAAGCCCATACTGCATTATGCACTTGTTCACACCATGCCTTATTATGCCCTTCTAATTTCTTCTTCAGTATATCATCGATCGTTTTATTTGTTGCTTCCGCCTGTCCATTGGCCTGCGGGTATAAAGGAGTTGATTTCCCACACTTTATTTGAAATGCATTAAGCAGTAATTCTATATTTTGTCCCTCAAACTGTTTCCCATTGTCAGATACCAACTGTGTTTGGAATTCCAAATCTCGCATATTAGGTTTTCGAATATGAAAGTAAAAATATCTTTATCGCGAATGTGTTTTACCGCTTTTACTTCTGCCCACTTTGTGAAATAATCTGTAGCGACAATCAAATATCTCCTTTGCCCTGTACCTGGTAAAAATGGTCCTACAATATCTAACCCCCACTTTCCAAAAGGCCATACACTTGTTGAAGAGGTTAATGGTGTTCCTGGTGCATGTATTTTCTTTCCATGTCTTTGACAATCTTCGCAACGTCTTGATATTTGTTTCGCATCTTCATGCATATATGGCCAATAATAGCCTTGCATTTTCGCCTTATGTGCTAAAGACCTTCCACCACTATGATTGCTAGCATCCCCACTGTGTAGCATTTTTAACACTGCTTCTCCTTCCTTTCGTGTTAAACATCTAAGCGAGGGTCCATTAAAGGATCTTCGGTACAATACCCCGTCTCTTAATTCATAATTTGTTGCACGGCTTTTTAATTTGTGCATCTCTAATCTGTTTCTTGGTGTTTCTCATTTCATTAGATAAGCATGAAGTTCTGTCCTCCAATCCTCGCAATGGGGTCTTTGTGTTCATCTTCTATGAGCATTACTTCTGCTTCTTCCTCTTCCACTTTATTGATTGATGGTGATTGAAGTGTTTGTACTTTTATGCATCTCGCAGTTGGATCTGTCAACATACTTGATATAAAAGCAAAAGCATCTGCGAGTCTATTGTCTTTTCTTGATATGTGTCTCCATTTAATTTTTGGTATCTTCGCTGACAATTCTTCAACAAGCTTTTTGTATTTTTTCAAGGATGCTTCATTTGTAGTATACTCTTCTTTTATCTGGCGAATAGCTAACTGAGAATCACTGGTAATTCTTACATTCTCCAATTTCATTTCTATTGCAAATCGCAAGGCATGTACTATAGCTTCATATTCTGTTTCATTGTTGGTAGATGCAAATTCCAATCTAAAAGAGAAAGGCATTTTATTGCCTTCTGGCGAAATTATAATGATCCCAATTCCGTTACCTTTTCCATTTGACGATCCATCTACCAATATTTCCCATCTGTTTGGCTCGCTTAATAAATCCCTTGGATTTCCATGTTCTTCTTCTATATCCATCATTTCTTCCATCGCTTCATCCTCTTCCAATGGAAATTCTGCTAAAAAGTCTGCAACAACTTGTGATTTGGGTGAGGATAACACTTCATATTTGAGTTTGCAATGACTTACTTGAGCATTCCATCTTTCAACCTTTCCCGACCTTTTGAATTTTTCATTCTTCGACTCAATTGGTACTTTTGTCATTACCTTTACCGTGTGTGCTTCAAGTAGATGCGAAGTTTAAACGTTGCGTAAACTAATGCCAAAATTAATTTTTCAATTTTTGAATAATTTTTCTCTGCGACATTGAATGTTTTCTTGATGTAATAGATTGGTTTTTCCACACTGCGTCCATTCGCAATAATATCAAGCGCTTAGTGCATGCGAGGTTGTCGCAAGGTAAATTAGTAATTCTTCCCCGGTTCTCGCTTTTTGTAATATTGATATATCCATTAGATGTTATTTTATTCCTTGCAACGCCTTTTCACATTCATCCGTCCACCTAAATTTCGCTCCCTTTTTAAGTATGTTGAAAAAATGCTTGCACTTATCAGATGATCGTGAGATAAATCTTCCAAGCGAAGCTAATAATCCATTTAACTTTTGCACATCTTTCACTGTTGCTGGTGTCGGCATATCGCGAATTGCTTGTACCTTCTCCGGATCAACTTGTATTCCTTCTTTTGACGCAATGTATCCTAAATTTTTTCCAGATGCCACTCCAAAGGTACATTTTTCTGGATTTACTTTGATGTTGAAATGTCTCATCCGTTCGAAAATTTCCTTCAAATCTCGCACATGATCTTTTGCTTCTTTGTTTTTTATTAACATGTCATCCACGTATACCTCTAGTGTTTTATGTATCCATTGTTCGAACACTTTCTCTACCATCCTTTGATACGTTGCACCGGCATTTCGCAGACCAAATGGCATTTTTGTGTAACAATATAATCCTCTTGGAGCGAAAAAGGCAAGATGCTCTTGGTTTTCTTCCGAGAGGAATTTGATTGTATCCTTATATCCATCAAGAGAAGATATCCTTTCATTTCCTGCTGCTGATTCAACCATCTGCGGAATATCTGGCAAGGGAAAACTATCTTTTGGACAAGCTTTGTTTAGATCGGTAAAATCTATGCAAATTCTTATTCCCTTTTTCTTCTTTGGAACTACGACCATATTTGCTATCCATTCGGGGTATTTTGCTTGTCTAATAATGCCGGCATCAAGCATCTTCTGCAACTCTTCTTCTATTTGAGGATGATATGATGTTGCAATTTTTCTAATTCTTTGCTTGAATGGTCTTGCATTTTTATCAATCTCTAATTTATGACATGTTACAGATGGATCTATTCCGGGCATCTCATCCATATCCCATGCGAAAATATCTTTATAATCTCGCAACAAATCAATAGTCTTTCTTTCCTCATCTGCCTCCATTTTAGTCCTAATTTTTAACATCTTGGGTTCTTCTTCAGTTCCAATATTCACTTCCTTTGTTGGTTCTCACATAGTGTAGCTAGCCTTCTGTTCTCCCACGGGCGTTGGTCCTTTTACTTCCTTTGCGATATCACTCTCTTCACCACATATTCCTTTTCCTTCTTCCGCTCTTATCATGTAAGTTCTAAATTCTTCTTCCTTTTTCGCTGATTTTGCCATCTTCTTGTGATCTTTTCGCCTCTTCACCTGCTCTTCATAATGTTTTACTTCGCTTTGATGATACATTCTTCCTTTATCGGTATCCCCTCTGATTTCGCCAATTCCACTCGGCATAGGAAATTTGACACATTGATGAAATGTTGATGCTACAGCTTTTATTGCGTGTATCCATGTCCTTCCCAACAACATGTTATATGGTGATTCCATATCCACTACGCATAACGTCACATGTGTTTCAATTTCTCCCAACAAAATTCGCATTTTTATTTCCCCTTTAGGTTTTGTTATTGATTTGCTGAAACCATAGATATGATATGTTGCAGAAGTCATTTCTTCATCTTTGTACCCCAATTTTTTATACGCATGATAAAACATTATATTCACTGAACTCCCTGTATCTACCAAAGTTTTATTTATTGCCCATTCTTCCACTGTTTTTGTTCATTTTCCTTCTTCTTTGCTGGCATTTATCGTAATCACTAGTGGAGATGTGTGATTTAAATTCTCTCTTGATATTTCCGTCGCTGTGAATATAATTCTCTGTTTTTCCCATTCTTTCAAGGGTAACACCTTCTCTGCTGTTATAATTTTCTTTCCTTCAAAATCTCTTTTATGTATTCTCCCTTTGATACTTTCATGAAATTCATTAACCATTGACTTTGTAATCATATTACATTCCAATTCTTCATTACTCTCTTTGATTCTAGTTTTCTCCAATTTATCCATCATACTCTTTATTTTTACAATTTTAGTGACAATATCCAATCTCTTATCTTCAATCACTCCCTGTTTCTAGCGCCAATATGTAGTTGCAGGAAATCCTACACTACACCCCTCACAATAATCCACACAACTAAGACATTTGAAGATGAATGACACTGATTTTTATTGATTATTTCCTTGAATGTTTACAGGGTAAAATAAAAAAGAGCTAAAGAAATTACAATCACCACAAACTTTCTCTCTCCTAATGACTTGACTAACACTCAAAAGAATCCCCCCTCAAACAGCACTCATTCGACTCTTTATATATAGGGTAGTATACAATGGATGACAGCTAAGCTGTCCTTTATTTTCGGGAACGACTTGCGAAATATCGCTAGTGTACAAGTATAAAATCTCGCAGCTCTCCTAAACTTCGCTAGGTCTTCACACCTTTCTCGTGGTTTGGTTGTCGTCATTTATTGCGTCATTTATATTACTCTTCGGCGACGCCTTCACAATGCTGTCGTTTACTAATCTCGCGAGATATTGATGTTGCGATATTATGATCCTACAACTAATACATAACTCAAGCACAACTTTTAGAAATAGGATTACATCCTTAACCAATAATATAAGATTTAGCTACTCATAGCTATGGAGTTCATCACAAAAATATCAATTAAATAAAGAAGAAGATGAACAAAAGCAAACCCTAGTAGCGTAAACAAAAGCGGCTCTCTCCTTAGCTTCCAAGAATAAAACGTGTTTCCAAAAGGTGTAGGACTTCTCTTTTATAGCTCCTCTTGTTCCAAAATTAGGTCTAATCTTCAAAGTCCATTAGATGAAAATCCTCCAAGCCCATAAGTGAGAGAAACCCATGTAGAAAATATGGCCCAAAAACTGACGCCGGAAAACTGGTATTACGGCCGGAAATCGGCTGGAGAAGTGACCGGAAAACGGTTCAGGTGACCGGAAAAGTCCGCCCGGTCACCGGTCAAACGGGTCAAATCGGTCAGGTCAACCGAGTTAGGACACTGAGTCAAACCGGGTCAATCACCGAGTCGATGACTCAACTCGGTGATGTCATCGGGTGAGTTAGAATCGAGTCAAGATCTTACTCACTGGATGGGCTGAGTTGCCAAGGCCATTGCACCGCCTAAGTCGTGTTGCTCCAAGATTATGCTTAATAATTCCTTAGCCACCCATCTTGGCTCTTCCATTCTCTCCAATTCAACAACATTTTCTTCTTCTTTTAGCCGCAACTCAAACCTCTCTCGCAACATTTCTTCCATGCTGAAAGAATCGCGCTTGTAAAGTACCAAAGACAAACATCTCCTCTGTTGTAGCTCGCATTACATTTTAGCTTCGTGTAAATGCTTCTAACTCAAATTCATCAAGCCCCGCACCTCACTCGGTTGCATCACTAGGTTGTTTCAATCCCACCCAATCGAATCAACTTCAATTCTTCCCTGCCTCGGAAAAACACACACTAACTCCCTTGTCTCAGTCGCTGCATTGTCATTTAGCTCTGCAATTCATCCCTTAATGGCAGCAACTATAGCCTTAAGACAAAATCAATACCACCTGAAACTCAATCTTGTTTCCTTCTCAACTTCAATCCCATCATAACAAGAAACAGAATCGCCATCGCATTTTCTTGGCCTTCATCATTCACCCGGTGAACCAACAAAGAACTCAATCTCCAACTCGGGTTCAAGACCTACTACAAAACAACTCTGTAGCTTCAGACCTAGCTAAATTCTCCAGTCTATGCATCTCAAGGCTATAGTAGCAATTCCAGCATCAAGCCAACATTTCCCATTAGCTCTAGCACCTGAACTTCCATTAGTTTGCCAGTCCCATCACCTGCATACTAATTTGTACCTGAAACCTAGACATACATCTACAAATCTGTCATAAAGTGCGCATATCCTCCATTTCCATTAGCATTCATTCACATCAACTTCAACTTGTTCCAGTACAATCACCACCAGCTGCTTTCAACCATCACAGATTCAACACCACCATCTTCTTCCATCTGCCATTGCTTGTAACTACAACTCTCACCAGAGCTATTTCTCAGCTACAGATTCTTCATCTAGTTCATATCAGAGCCTTGCCATTATCTCAATGAACCACAATAAAACCCAAATTAGGTGACAACAACCGATTCTCTTCATGTACAATTCCTTGAACATACCCTTGGACTCCAAATCCTCACCATTTCATCTCATCTTCTCTCCTTGTGAGATCAACAGTAAACACATGAACCCACAGCTTTATCAATTGCAATTCCAGCTCTTTGCAACTCAAATCATGTCATAATTCATCTTCCATTGAAACTTTGCTGAAATTTCACAACTATCTGTGTTCACTGCCCTAATCAATCCAAACTCGAATTCGAGTTCAACCCATCTTCTGATTCTGCTCACATTTAAAGTTTCAATGAGCTTCTGAATCTTCCCCTCCATAAAACCCTAGAAATAAGTAGCAGCTTTGTTTCTTCCCTATTTTCTACTGATTAATCAAATTCATACCCATCTCAGTCAAATCCACAGCTCAGACCACCAGACCCATGTTTCTTAAATCCAGCACCATCTTCTTCATCTCAAAACCCATACTTCATTGAACTCATCCACTATCGAACCCTAGATTCCACCTACAAACCACCAGATCCTCTTTCTCTCCGTAATGAGACTTAATGGTTCTTCTCATTCGATTTGCATCCATCAACAGCTCTATCTTCTTCTCGGTCAATCTAGACCTCCGTTTCTGTTGAGAAAATTTGGGTAAGAAAGAATGAGAAAATGATTTCTCGATTTCACATTTTAGTGTAATATCTGGGACGACTATCAACACCCAAGGGATAGGAACCACCCCAATTATTGGGTGCTAACAAAGACACACATTTTCTGGCTAAGGGCTACCCAAGTTGGCATCCCTTTACATGTACTGTCAGTTCTGGGAAATTGACAATCTTAATCAATGATTTTGCTCATAACTTCCTCATGCGACGTCGGAACAGCCTCATTCTTTCATCCTGGCTTCATCTTTTTGTCGTTCTCGCTCCAAATGAAAGTTTCTCCTTCTTTTGCTCCCAAGGACTCCATTGCACCTAATTACTCAAAACTAGACATAAGAGATGCAATTCCCAAGGAAAATAGCAAAGAAAGCATAAATACTAGATATAAAATTAGGTGTTTTACAACACCTATCAGATTCCCCCACACTTAGACTTTGCTAGTCCTCGAGCAAATCAAACAAAACAAATTCTAAAATATACATACAACTCCGTGTCGTCGAGGCTACGGTCACGTTTAGCATAAATAACAAGCCTTTGAACCCCTAGGTGTCCCTAGTGGACGAGTTATAGTCTCGTGAGGGTTTACTAGAGATATGCCCACAAAACCTACTTTTCCAACTTACTAGTTCTCCGAAATGATAGCATCCAACGTGCTAAGAAGACATAGAGATTCTGCACACTAGTCATAAGAAGTTAGACACATAAATGAACACAATCTCATCCTTAAAAGTTGAGAGAGAAATAACCATCCCTTCTCGAAAGAGATTCGGGTTCGGAGTGATCAAAAGTCTCGACTCTGCCTCACAAGAAAGGGTTTTATGATATTGCTCTCAATAATAAACAACTTTTTATGGGTCACACATGTGTCCAGGTTGGAATGAAGAGAAAATCCTGCGACACGTTGAATGGTAGGAAGGCAAAACCCTCCGAATTGTTTTGAAAACCCATTTTTCTGACGATCTCTTCGAAAGGAAATCAACCACTTAACGAAGGTGGAAATATGCTTACTTACCTCGTTATCTGTTCGGCGTGCAGCTAGCACCACTCTCACATCCATAGAAACGTCTTCGGTCTTCAATCGGTGTCTTCATCTTTGTCTTCGGTCTTCAACTCTTGATGATAACTCTTGAACTTCGTAGAATCTTGACAATATGATTCTTTCCTCTAATTCTTGTTGCTTGAAACTTCATTATAGATATTCCTTCTTCCATTGGCTTTATTGAAAGAATACAAAACTGAAAACGAACTATACAAACCCAATTTTTTTTTTGTTTTTTTTTTGACAAGAAAAATAAAACAAATACAAAATGAAAACAAAACAAAACAAAATAATGAACCTAATAATGAACCTAACAAAATTTTCTCTTGTCTCTTTTTTTTTTCAATTTTTTTTTCCCTCTGAGACAAGAGAAAGTAAAATACAAATAAAATAAAAATGTAAGTACAAAGGCCATGGTGTAAGTACTTTACCGCTTGATTCTTCACAACTTGTATGTCTTGATATCTTAAACTTTTCGAACTCTCATCTTTATAATCTTCGCTCTTGTACAATAGTCTTCAACTTATAAAAATTCTGCTCCTTATCTTGTTGCTTTACTTGAATCTGAAATCTGCTCAATTTTGTACCGTTGCTAGTAAACCTTGAACGTGTTCAACTTTCCTTCAAATTTGTGATGCTCCTCTTGTTGATGATGATGGTGTTTCTTTGGATTTGTTGGTGTAGAGAGATAGAGTGGATGGCGCTAACTGCAAACAAGATTACAAGTGGTATGTAAGTTAGCATTTCGATGTCACCAACATGGTTGATAAAAATAGCACTCAAGAGATCAAAGTAGTGCTTCTATGGTGGGAGGTTGGACATCTCACCATTCTTCCCGGAATTTACGTACGGTGACACACACTCTAAAAGCACATATTTAGACAGGTACAAAGAATTGAAGGTCGGTGCCTCACATGATTTAACATGGGTAGTCTCCACTATAGGGGATCACTACTCTAATACCGAATTCAGTCCGCACCTTATTTTCATTTGGCATGGTTAAATCCAACTTTAACTCTCATACAATTAGGAAACCCGATCATGTTCTCTGTCATCTCTAAGTTCAGTCACTCTTATGAGAATCTCGATGTAATCTTAGCGACATGTATACTATGTGACTCTAAACTAACTACAAGTTGGAGTTTTTATTCACTAATTTACACAAAAGTTGAAAAATTTGAAAAATTTACAATGCAAACCACTCCCCCACACTTAAACTTTACATTGTCCTCAATGTAATTGAATCGTCCAAAGAAAGTCAAGGTGGGAAATCCTACAAGAAAAGTGACAAAAAAATTCAGAAAAAGTAAAAACATGACAAGAAAAGAAAAGATAAAAGATACAAAACCTATGGGTTTCCTCCCATGTAGCGCTTTGTTTAAATTCGTCATCCCGACTATCTCCTTGTTTTCTATGACTCCTCCAGAGGGAGTACTTCCACAAGATTAACTCCTTCCACGACATCCGAAGAGAAGTTCTCATAATATGGTTTCAACCGGTGCCCATTCACTTTAAGTTCATTTCATGTAGCTAAACTACAAATTTCCTCTGCACCATGAGAAAACACATTAGTCACAATAAAAGGTCCGATCCAACGTGACCATAATTTACCGGAAATAATTGCAAGCGAGAATTAAACAAAAGCACTTTCTCGCCCAATGCAAAATTGTTTCTTTGTAATCATATTATCATGAAAAGCATTCGTCTTTTCCTTGTAAATCCGTGAGCTTTCAAATGCATCATTGCGAATCTCCTCTAACTCTTGAAGTTGTAACTTTCTTTGCCTTCCAAAGACCATCCAACTCCATATTGCATTGCTTAATATCCCAAAACGCCTTATGCTCAATTTCCACGGGTAAGTGACAAGGTTTACCATAAACAAGCCTAAAGGGAGACATCCCAATAGGTGTATTATATGCGGTTCTATATGCCCACAAAGCATCATTAAGTCGCATGCTCCAATCTTTCCTTGTTGGATTCATCGTCTTCTCTAGAATGGATTTCACCTCTCGGTTGGAAACCTCGGCTTGTCCATTTGTTTGTGGATGGTAGGGTGTTGCAATCCTATGCGACACATTGTACTTCCTTAACAAGTTTTCCAAGAACCTGTTTTTGAAGTGTGAACCTCCATCGCTAATTATAGCCCTTGGAATGCCAAACCTTGCAAATATATTAGCTTGCACGAAATCTGAAACAACTTTAGAATCATTAGTTGGGTTGGCCTTAGCTTCCACCCATTTCGAGACATAATCCAAAGCAAGCAAGATATAATAATTCCCACTAGAATTGACAAAAGGGCCCATAAAATCAATCCCCCATACATCAAAAACCTCCACAAATTGAATAATAGTTTGAGGCATTTGATTTCGAGCACCTAGATTGCCTGTTCTTTGGCACCTATCACATGTGGTACAAAATGCATGTGCATCCTTAAACAAAGTTGGCCAAAAGAAACCACATTCTAGTACCTTGAGAGCGGTTCTCTTACTCCCAAAGTGTCCTCCACAAGCATATGAGTGGCAAAAAGACAAGACAGAATTAAATTCTGATTCGGGAACACACCTACATATTACTTGGTCACTACAATGTTTCCATAAGTATGGATCATCCCATATGTATTGGTTTCCTAACTTCTTAAGTTTGTCCCTCTCAGCACGAGACAAGTTCTTTGGGATTTGTTTAGAAACTAAGTAATTAACAATATCAGTATACCATGGTTCTCCAAAGGCAATTGAGAATAGTTGCTCATCCGGGAAACTTTCACGCAATGGGATAGCTTCCTTGTCCACAACAAGACGTCTCAAGTGATCCGCAACGGTGTTCTCAATTCCTTTCTTTTCTTTGATCTCAATATCAAACTCTTGCAAGAGTAAAATCCATCGTATGAGCCTCGGTTTGCCCTATTTCTTTGTAAGCAAGTACTTAAGTGCCGCATGATCGAAAAGACAATAACTTTTGTACCAATTAGATAAGAGCGAAACTTTTCCAAAGCAAAAATAATAGCTAAGAACTCTTTTTCAGTGGTTGTGTAGTTTTGTTGGGCCTCATTTAACGTTCTAGAAGCATAATAAATGGAATGAGGTATCCTCCCCACACGCTGCCCAAGCACCGCACCAACCGCATAATCACTAGCATCACACATAAGCTCAAAGGGCTTGATCCAATCCGGTGGTTTAATGATAGGGGATGAAATCAAAAGTTCTTTCAAACGATTGAATGCCGCCACACACTTTTCATCAAAGTTAAAAACCACATCTTTTTGCAATAAGTTACAAAGTGGTGATGCTATCTTGGAAAAGTCCTTGATGAATCTACGATAAAAACCTCGCATGACCAAGAAAAGAGCGTATCTCCTCACCGTAGTGGGAGGGGTTAGAGCACGAATAAGGTCTATCTTATATTTATCGACTTCCAAGCCTTTAGAAGATATTATATGGCCTAAAACTATGCCATGAGTTACCATGAAATGACACTTCTCCCAATTCAAGCACAAGATTTGTTTCAACACATCGTTCAAGGATTAGTGATAAATTGTTCAAGCAAAGGTCAAATGAATCACCAAAGACACTAAAATCGTCCATGAACACTTCGATTATGTTTTCAACATATTCAAAAGATACTTACCATACACCTTTGAAAAGTAGCTAGAGCATTGCACAAGCCAAAAGGCATCCTTCTATAAGCAAAAGTACCGAAAGGACAAGTGAAAGTGGTTTTCTCTTGGTCCTCCGGCGCTATCACAATCTGATTATAACCTGAATAGCCATCAAGGAAGCAATAGTAAGAGTGTCCAACTAAACATTCAAGCATTTGATCAATAAATGGTAAAGGAAAGTGATCTTTTCTAGTGGTGGCATTCAATTTTCTATAATCAATACAAACCCTCCAACCGGTTTGCACTCGAGTTGGGACAAGTTCGTTCTTATCATTTTCCACCACCGTCACACTCCGATTTCTTTGGTACTACTTGTACCGGGCTTACCCACTTGCTATCGGATATGGGGTAGATAACACCCACATCCAAAAGTTTGAGTATCTCCTTTTCACAACTTCCATCATGGGAGGGTTCAAACGACGTTGCGCTTCCCTTGTAGGCTTTGCATCGTCCTCCACACGGATATTGTGCATACAAACGGCATGGCTTATACCCTTGATATCGGCGATTGTCCATCCTATGGCCGTCTTGTATGTCCTTAGCACCCTTAGAAGTTTTTGCTCCTTTAATTCATTAAGCTCGTTAGAAACAATCACGGGTAACTCCTCATTGTCACCCAAGTACAAGTACTTTAAGTGACTTTGAAGAGGTTTCAATTCTAAATTTGGAGATTTAACAATAGATGGCACAAGTTTTTCATTATTGCAAGGTAAAGAAGCATATGAAATATTCTTAATTGCTGATTTTTCCGGTAATGAGTCAAGAGAACCAATGGTTTCTTTAATCTCATCACTATACTCCAAACCATTATCAATGGGTGTAGTGAGCACGGTTTCCAAAGTATCAACACCATTCAACTCAAACATTTATTGCGCCAATGTGTCCATCACATCAATGGAGAAACAAGAGTGGACATCACTAGGATATCTCATCGTCTCGAAAATGTTGAAACGTATTATTTCTCCATCAAACTCCATAGTTAGCGTTCCCTTATCCACATCAATTATGGTTTTCTCCGTTTTCATGAAGGGACGCCCAAGTAGCAATGGAAGAGACGAGTCCGGTGAACCTTCATCCATCTCTAACACACAAAAGTCAGCTGGAAATACTAATTGATTAACCTGCACAAGAACATCCTCAACAATACCCATTGGGTAGACATTAGAACGATCGGCTAATTGCAACACAATTCCAAACTTTTTAAGAGGACCAAGATCAAGTGAATTATACATAGACGCAGGCATAACATTAACGGATGCACCTAAGTCCAACATAGCTTTGTTAAATGTGGTGTTACCAATTGTGACGGGAATGTCAAAGCTACGGGAACCTTGCACTTAAGTGGGAGTTTTTGTTGTAAGATTTCCGAAGCATTCTCCCCCACACTAAGCACTTCATTACCTTTGAGCCTTTGTTTATTGGTACACAAGTCCTTCAACACCTTTGCATACTTTGGAAATTGCTTGATTGCATCTATGAGTGGTATGTTCACATGGATCTTCTTGAGAATGTCTAAAATCTCCTTTTCTAGTTCCGCCTTCTTGGAATTTGCAAATCTGCGAGGGAAAGGTAAAGGAGGAACATAAGTAGAAACCGGAGTTTTAGAGTTAGAAATAGGTACCTAAGTTTGGGGAGAATCCTCATTTTTCTCCTCCAAAACAGGTTCCTTTGGTGTTTCCACCGTGCCCGAATCAACAACCTCGGGTTGCACAAGTTGTGTACCACTTCTCAACGTAATTGCATTGACACCCTCTTTTGGATTGATAGGTTGAGAAGGGAGTTTCCCACCATTTTGTACCTTCAATTGATTCAACTCAACAGCCATAGAACCAACTTGAGTTTGCAAATCCTTAACCGTACTCTCCGTTCTTTGCATAAAAGATTTCAAAGAACTCTTCCATATTGGACCCCATATTTTGAGGTTGTTGTTGTTATTGAAATTGTTGAAATTGTTGTCTCGGCTGGAATTGTTGTTTTTGAGGTTGAAATCCACTCGGGTTGTTGAAATTAGGTTGTTGAACCGCTCCTTGCTTATTGGCATAGCTAAAATTGGGGTGATCTCTCCATCCCGGATTGTAAGTGTTTGAGTAGGGATCATACCGCCTTTGTTGATTTGGAAAGACCGCATTAGCTTGCTTATCCTCATAAGCTTGAGAAGAACCTGGTATCACCGCGGCTGCAACTTGTTGCATCATTGTTGCTCATGTTACCCAATTGTTGACGAAGTTCCTCAACCTCGCTCACTTCATTAACTTTCCTAAGAAGCACATCCGAACCACGACTCAAGAATTGTTGGGAGTTTGCTTCCATGTTCTCAATCAACTCTCTAGCTTGTGCCACCGTCTTGTTAACTAGTGCACCACCACCCGCAGCATCAAGAAGATTCCTATCACTTGATTGGAGTCCTTCATAGAAATATTGGATAATCATAGCGTCACTGAATTGGTGGTGAGGGCAGCTTGCCACCAATCTCTTATATCGTTCCCAACATTCATATAAAGATTCTCCCACATTTTGCTTCATCCCACAAATCTCTTTTCGAATTTGAGTAGCCTTTGATGCAGGAAAATATCTCTCTAAAAAGAGTTTTTTCAACCCATTCCATGTTGTGACACTTCCGGGAGGTAAATAGTACAACCAATCCTTAGCACTATCCATCAAAGAGAAACGGAAAACTTTTAACATTGCACCATCCGCCTCAACATCCGCTGGAAGCATGGCCATGACAATGGTGTGGAAGTCCATAAGATGCTTGTTTGGGTCTTCATTCACCATGCCATGGAACTTTGGTAATTCTCTAAGCAACCCTGGCTTTATCTCAAAAGTAGAGTTCGTTTGAATACACCCCTGTTGTGTATCAAGCCTATGAGAAGCTAACTCCCTGAGTGAACGATTTGCATCACCCATTGCTTCTACTTTTTCTTCAAAAGGTGGTTCTTGTTCACCCGGAACCTCTTGTTCTAAAACTGCTTCTTCTTGTTGGAAAGTCTCTTCTTCCGTTTTCAACTCTTGTTCTTCCGTTTTATCTTTACTTGGTTGGAGTATTGTACCTCTTCGAGTAGCTATCCCGCACCGTGGATAATTCCAATCTTTAGAATCCAGTGGATTAGGTACCAAAACAATTCTCGCAAGCAAGTGAGAAACAAGATAAGAAAACAAGAAGCAAAGATAAAAGCAAAAACAAAAATAAGAAACTAAAACTTAATAACTAGCCGTATGCCTCCCCGGCAGCGGCGCCAAAATTTGATCACTGTCGTATGCGTCAAAAATAATTTCACTTTCCTAAAGTATATGATAAGAAAAAGTTCGTTTCCACAGAGAGGCAATTGTAGTTATTATGTAATCAATTTCTTAAAGTAACCAATTGGGGGATTTCGATTTTTATGTGAGCAATAAAAGTAAATCAAAAGCAAAGTAAATTGTAGAAAGTAATCAATAGAGAGAGATATTGGTCAAGGAATTCATCTTCAATCTTATACATGTGCTTGCATATATGATTAGAATTACAATTTAATCTCTTTTATTATCAAAAGCCTAGATAATCAAGAGAGCAAGATAATCTATTAATTTCCTAAGTTCTTCAACAAAACACATTAGAGTCGCGTATGTGAATTCTACCTAAAGAATAACCTAACGCCTTGCGCTAATTAAGTTCAATTACTAGGAGCATTAAGTTTAAGAAAAAGGCTAATCAATGCAATTGTCATACATTGCGCATAACGATTCGGACAATGGTCAAACTCTACATATGATTACGAGAGTGTATCACTACAAACCGTAAACATATCATGTTATTTGTATTCAGGGTTATCTCTCGATGAAAAACCCTAAAATAGCTATGGACAAGGATGCAAGTTCAATTAATTGGCCACTTAGCTAACCAAACATCTTAGTCCTATCACAATACATCAATCATGTGATTATTAAAAATAGTAGAGATTTAACCGATAATCAAGAGAGAAAACTAATACATAACTCAAGCACAAGTTTTAGAAATAGGATTACATCCTTAACCAATAATATAAGATTTAGCTACTCATAGCTTTGGAGTTCATCACAAAAATATCAATTGAATAAAGAAGAAGATGAACAAAAGCAAACCCTAGTAGCGTAAACAAAAGCGGCTCTCTCCTTATCTTCCAAGAATAAAACGTGTTTCCAAAAGTTGTAGGACTTCTCTTTTATAGCTCCTCTTGTTCCAAAATTAGGTCTAATCTTCAAAGTCCATTAGATGAAAATCCACCAAGCCCATAAGTGAGAGAAACCCATGTAGAAAATATGCCCCAAAAACGTCACGCCGGAAAATCGGTATTACGGCCGGAAATCTACCGAGAAGTGACCGGAAAACGTTCAGTGACTCGGCAAAGTCCGCCCTTGGCCACCGGTCAAACGGGTCAAATTGGTCAGGTCAACCGGGAGTTAGGACATCGAGTCAAACCGGTCAATCACCGAGTCGATGACTCAACTCAGTTGATGTCATCGTGTGAGTTAGAATCGAAGTCCGCATCTTACTCACCGGATGGGCCGAGTTGCCAAGGCCATTGCATCGCCTAAGCCGTGTTGCACCAAGATTGTGCTTAATAATTCCTTAGCCGACCATCTTGGCTCTTCCATTCTCTCCAATTCAACAACAGCCTTCTTCTCTTTTAGCCTAAGACTCAAACCTCTCTCGCAACATTTCTTCCATGCCAAGAATCGCGCTTGTAAAGTACCAAAGACAAACATCTCCTCTCGTCAGTAGCTCGCATTACATTTTAGCTTCTCGCACTAAATGTTTCTAACTCAAATTCATCAAGCCATGCACCTCGCCTCGTTTGCATCACTAGGTTGTTTCAATCCCAGCCAACCGAATCAACTTCCATTCTTCCCCTCGCCTCGGCAAAACACACACTAATTCCTTTGTCTCACCTGCCGCATTGTCATTTAGCTCGCAATTCATCCCTTAATGGCAGCAACTATAGCCTTAAGACAAAATCAATACCACCTCGAAACTCAACCTGTTTCCTTCTCAACTTCAATCCCATCATAACAAAGAATGAATCGCCACCGCATTTTCTTGGCCTTCATCATTCACCACCAACCAATAGCAACTCAATCTCCAACTCAGGTTCAAGACTCATCGCAAAACAACTCGTAGCTTCAGACCTAGCTAAATTCTCCTCCATATGCATCTCAAGGCTATAGTAGCAATTCCAAAGATCAAGCCAACATTGCCCATTAGCTCTAGCACCCGAACTTCCATTAGTTTGCGGGCCCCATCACCTCGCATACTAATTTGTACCCGAAACCTAGACATACATCTACAAATCTGTCATAAAGTGCGCATATCCTCCATTTCCATTAGCATTCATTCACATCAACTTCAACTTATTCCAAGATAATCACCACCACCGCTTTCAACCATCACCAGCATTCAACACCACCATCTTCTTCCATCTCGCCATTGCTTGTAATCGCAACTCTTACTGTAGCTATTTCTCGCCAGATTCTTCATCTAGTTCATATCAGAGCCTTGCTATTAACTCAATGAACCACAATAAAACCCAAATTAGGTGACAACAACCGATTCTCTTCATGTACAATTCCTTGAACATACCCTTGGACTCCAAATCCTCACCATTTCAGCTCATCTTCTCTCCTTGTGAGATCAACAAGAAACACATGAACCCACAACTTTATCACTTGCAATTCCAAATTTCTTTGCAACTCAAATCATGTCATAATTCATCTTCCATTGAAACTTTGCTGAAATTTCACAACTATCTGTGTTCACTGCCCTAATCAATCCAAACTCGAATTCGAGTTCAACCCATCTTCTGATTCTGCTCACATTTAAAGTTTCAATGAGCTTCTGAATCTTCCTCTCCATAAAACCCTAGAAATAAGTAGCAGCTTTGTTTCTTCCCTATATTCCACCGATTAATCAAATTCATACCCATCTCGGTCAAATCCACAAACTGCACCACCGCACCCATGTTTCTTAAATCCAAGACCATCTTCTTCATCTCAAAACCCATACTTCATTGAACTCATCCACTATCGAACCCTAGATTCCACCTACAAACCACCACAAATCCTCTTTCTCTCTCGCAATAGACTTAATGGTTCTTCTCATTCCGATTTACATCCATCAACAGCCTTCTATCTTCTTCTCTGGCCAATCTAGACCTCCGTTTCAAGGAATGCCAGAACAAAATTTGGGGAAGAAAGAATGAGAAAATGATTTCTTGATTTCACATTTTAGTGTAATATCTCAGACGACTATCAACACCCATGGGATAGGAACCACCACAATTATTGGGTGCTAACAACACACACATTTTCCCCGGCTAAGGGCTACCCAAGTTGGCATCCCTTTACATGTACCGTCGGCCTGGGAAATTGACAATCTTAATCAATGATTTTGCTCATAACTTCCTCATGCGACGTCGGAACAGCCTCATTCTTTCATCCTGGCTTCATCTTTTTGTCGTTCTCGCTCCAAATGAACGTTTTCTCCTTATTTTTCTCCCAAGGACTCCATTGCACCTAATAACTCAAAACTAGACATAAGAGATGCAATTCCCAAGGAAAATAGCAAAGAAAGCATAAATACTAGATATAAAATTAGGTGTTTTACAATACCTATCACTATGACATGAAGAATTACCCATGGAACTTTAGGCATATCTCACTGCAAAAAGATCCTCCACTGGAGCCGCACCATACACTCTAGTCTATGGAGAAGACGCCATTCTTCCAAAGAAATCGTCATCGCATCTCGTCCTATTCTTCGCAAAGAAGCGGTCTCCAAGCCGAAGATAGTAAAAGATTCCAAGTATTGGACATGATTGAGGAAAAGCGAGATATCGCACATGCTCATGCTCGAGAAATACCGTGCACGAATGGCACGAGCTTACAATCAAAAGGTTAAACCAAGAAGTTTTACCGTAGGTGATCTAGTCCTCGCCATCTCACATCATGTTCCTCGAAATGAGAGCGCTGGGAAATTCGCACTAAATCGGGAAGGCCCGTTCGCAGTCATTGAAGCGGCAGGCGTGGCTACTACAAGATCGAACAAGCAGATGGTACTCCCATAAAGGGGAAACCCAACGATAAAATTAATGGGAAGTGGCTAAAAACTTTCTACATGTAACCAATCCGCCATATGAGTAATGCGTGTTTTGACTTTTCAGTGCGTAACACAAACAGATCTACAACAATCCTTCTCACAAAGAGGAGTGCCTAAGGAACCCCCACGCCTTACACATGGCAACAGTGATTAAATCCTCGCCCTTGATAAAAGAAAGAGTGTCTAAATCAGATGTACCCACTATTTTGGACATGAGTGCCTAAGAAACCCCCACGCCTTACACATGGCAACGGTGACTAAATCCTCGTCCTTGATAAAAGGAAGAGTTTCTAAATCCTCTATGTACCCACTTTTTGGGACATGAGTGCCTAAGAAACCCCCCGCGCCTTACACATGGAAACAGATGATTAAATCCTCATCCCCATCCTTGATAAAAGGAAGAGTGTCTAAATCCTCTATGTACCCACTCTTTGGGACATGAGTGTCTAAGAAACCCCCCACGCCTTACACAGGGCAACGGGTGATTAAATCCTCGTCCTTGATAAAAGGAAGAGTCTAAATCCTCTATGTACACACCCTTTGGGACATGAGTGCCTAAGAAACCCCCACGCCTCGGCACATGGCAACGGATGATTAAATCCTCGCCCTTAAAAGGAGTGTTCAAAACCCTCCTTATACTTGCTCTCTCGAGAACATAAGTGCCAAAGACATGACTCAAGGCCCCTAATGACGCAAGCGCCTTGACAACATCTTCATTCATAAAATTTCTAAAAAAAAAAGAGAGAAGGGAAAAGCACATCTTTTATTCATATTAAGAAATGGCTCTAGCATCCCTAATGGCGAAGGCGCCTTCAACAACATCTTCATTCGTGAAAATTCCTAAAAAAGAAAGAAGGGGAGAGCACATCTTTTCCTCCCATTAAGGAATGGCCATGGCGTCCCTAATGGCGCAGGCGCCCTCGATAACATCTCCATTCATGAAAATTTCTAAAAAAAAGAGAAGAGGAGAGCACATCTTTTCCTCCCATTAAGGAATGGCCATGGCATCCCTAAGGGCGCAGGCGCCCCTAATAACATTCCCCATTCACGAAAATTTATAAAAAAAAAAAAATTTCATTCGTGAAAATTTATAAAGAGAGAAGGGGAGAGCACATCTTTCCCTCCCATTAAGGAATGGCCCCGGCATCCCGGTGGGCGCAGTGCCCTTGATAACATCTTCATTCATGAAATTTCTAAAAAAAAAGAAAGAAGGGGAGAACACATCTTTCCCTCCCATTAAGGAATGGCCCTGGTGTCCCTAATGGCGCAGGCGCCATTGACAACATCTTCATTCATGAAAATTTCTAAAAAAAAAAAAAAAAAGAGAGAGAAGAAAGAACACCCTTAAAACATTAATACCAAACGATAGATTTACAAATGACGGAGTCGTCTAAGGTATTACATCCATAAGAGACCGATCATCACTAATAACACTTTCTAAAATGCCAAGAAGAACATGCGCACATACATAGCCATCATAACTACTATTTATCCTGCTCAGCACAACCGCCGCCGCTCTATAAAAGGAAGCGCCGCGGGAACAACATTGATAATAGCTTTTGTAACTCTCGCTCAAACCTCGCCAAAATACGTGAGTAAAGCCCGTTTTCTTCTACAAAATGTTCAACCATTATGCGTGCCGCCTTAGCCATACGCTCAAGGCGCCTAGTCTCCAACAATAATTCTTCTCGGGTCATCACAACTAATCTAAAGGTGGTTTGAGAGAAAAATGAATTAACAGAACATCATGCCGAAGACTATTTATAAAAAAAAGAAGAAGGGAGAAGCTCCTAATAAATCCGCAGAAAGGTCCAACTGCAGTCAACCTTGCAAACCAGCCAACATGGCCTGGTATTTTGTAATCTCCTCCTCCACCATGGATAAACTACCCTGAGATCCCTTCACAGCTTCGTACGCATTCATCCGTGCAATCCCGGCTTGTCTAAAACGACGCTCCACTTTACCAAAGGAGACTTGAGAGATAATTCCTTTCTCTTCCATCTAGTAAGTATCGGCACATTCATACCAGTCTAAACGCGCCTTGCCCAAGGCTCGCTCACATCTTCCCAGCTCTCGCACGCATTCCTCCTTAATCCCGCTTAAGCGTTGAATCTCTTGATCATAAACCTGCCTTCCAAGGATTCTCGAGGCACGACAAACAAGCGCCGGAACCCATTCCTTAACGTAGCGAGTAGCGACATCAAGAGATGCGACAACAAAAATGAAGAAAGATAATAATCCAAGACAGAATGAAGACAACTAAACATGATACACATATATATATACCCACATGAACCTAAAGCCACGTGCATACCAGCCCTAAAAAATTTTAACACGTGTATGGGTCTTGAGCTCGGCCCAAGGCATGAACAAGGGCCACATCAATGACATGACGAGAGGCAGAAAAATACGCCAAATACAGACCAAAAGCTACCCGGCGACTCTTTAATTCAAAACGCCTGACTGATAGGCCCATAGGCACGCTTTTACCGGCACGCCTAAAACTTTCCATGTGAAACTACGCATCCATCAACATTCCATGCGCATCCGCATGCTCTTGCTCAAGATAATTATATATAAGGGGATGAACATTCAAGGGTCGCCTCAACAAAAATATCTCCACCACCGAACTACAATAACTAGCCATTAGCCCACCTAAAATCACTTGCAACACACAAATAAGAAAAATATACTGATACTAGTCATATTTAAAGAATCCTGCCTCGAAGCACGAGCGTAACCCAAAGAAAAGTCATAACACAACTTCCAAAATGTTCTTTCAAAAAATAAAAATAAAAAGAAGGGCGAGAGAGAGAGAAAAGAATGAGAAAATTAATAATAGAGCCCTTCAGGTCATTAGGGCGCTCATAATTTGTCCTGTTCCGCCATCTCTGCCTTGGCGTCCGCCAACAACTGCTCCTCCTCCTCTAGCGTCTTCTTGACCTGGGCGATCTGGTCGACAACCTCACTCGTCTCTTTAATCAGCTGCTGAGTCTCCCGCAACGTCTGTAAATTAGCCCGTACAAAAGCAACCCTTTTCTCGAGACCAGCGACAATGCCTGGCAATTGATTCCGACGAGAGTTCTCCTTTGTCTCGCCTCCTGCCAAAGGGCATCCAGCCACCCAATGTTAAAATGCATGTTGGAAGCATCGTTAATTATTCGACGCCAGCTCTGCAGCTTCACGCTAGAAGGATGATCACCAGCGTCTACCATCTCGCTCAATACGTTCAAAGTATGAGACACAAGAACGTTAGCATTGGGAAAGACCACGTCTGAGGCGATATGGCCGTGCTGCATCGCCACTTGAGTGTATAATGGCTCGTAGTGGGGAGGCACCCATAATCCAAATACCGAATCGTAATTCCCCCCATCACAAACGTGGTTTTTCTCCATGGGTCTGTCTGAAAGCAAGAAAATAGGCGGATCCTTGCGCTCGCCACTAGTCAGAAGATTGGGCTGAGCAATCTGCTCGGGTGCTGTCGTCTGACGGCAATGATCGCTTAGAGTCTTGGTCCTTTTCACTTTTTCACGACCATCTCTAACTTCTAAACGATCCTGCTTGCCCATAGCCTAGAGATATTTACCATAGAATGTACGTCAGTTGGCAAAAATGACGCCCAAAAAAAAAAAAAAAAAAAAAAAAAAAAAAAAAGCCAACTTACGAGGAAAGAAGCCACAACGCCTTGGCGACTTGTAGAAGAAGCTGAAGAAGAGGAACTCCCAACTGAAGTACCCGAATCAAGAGTCTGTCGGTCTCTTCGTCCTAAAGAATCCAAGAGGAAAGAGGGTGAGGAAAATTCTAGAGAGAGAGAGAGAGCAACACCTCTTCCTATAACCTCCCCCTTATGCGTATATATATAAGGCAATATGCTATTTAATGAGGAAAAAGACAATGAACGGACACGTGTTAATCTAACGAACAAAGTACCTGATGGTCCCTGCTGAGACATCACCGACTGATTCGGTAAAACATCAGGACCAAGTACGGAGCTAGAACTAGCACCAACAGACTACTGGGGATAATCCCTTGATGATCGCCTTTTAAGAAGAGCTGCAGCTCTATCTGAAAATGACAGTCGAGGAGGAGATCGAGGAAACCGCAGAACAGGAACTATACCAGCATCACGGCGTGCCTGCCTTTCAGCAAACCTCGGTGGTAGATCCTTCACGTCAATATTAAGCCATTCATGAGCAAAGTATTCTAATGGGCCATGCGGAGGGGCATCCAACTAAAAGACAAAGTAATAAGCATCCAAGGAAGGTCGTTAAAGAAAAAAACGGTAAAGGATAAAAGCAGGGCAAGAGTTACCTCAATCTTCTGAGGAACGACTCCACAAAGGTTACGGACGACATTTTTGATCTTTGACGAGGAAGGCAGCTTTGTTTTCCCTTTATCCCGAGAAGAGGGGGCTTCAACACGCCTACTCTTCGCACCAGAATCCAACCCATGAGAGCGCATAATCTCTGAGGGTATACTTGTGCGTCCTAAGCGATAGAGCCGCAAGACGTTTGGCGGGGGAGCCATCACGCCATCAACTGCCATAGCATGATGCACGTCTTCCATCTCATGCACCCAATATGAAAACCATTTATGTGTAACCTTCAAATCCCGGCCAAGCTGAGGGACTTTTAATGGGTTAAAGGGCGGGCGACAGAACCGCGGCTCTTTATCCTGGAAAACAAAACGCATGAAACTCTCCTCTACCATTTGTGGGTCCGAAGAGCATGAAGGCGAAAGATAAGAACCGGTCCCTTGGTTAAAACCTGCCTGGCGAGCAACACGATTCAAATTGTAAGCCTCAGTAAAATATTCTCCCTTGTAAAAACCCGAAAGGTACCCTGGCGTCACAGCAGCCACAAAATTGCAAGCATCAAAAGTAGGAGGGTCCAAGGCGACATCCACAAAGTCCTCAGGAAAGAGCGATACAAACCGATGAGAAGCCTCTCCACATGCATTGTCATCGTATGGGCGAAAAGTGAATTCGTTAATATCATCCAGTAGAGGCGCTAAACGAACAGTCGGTTTGGCGACCGCCTTCTCATAAAGAGCTGTTCGAGGGAAGGAGATTGGGTAAGTGACGGTGCTTTCGTGCCATCCATAGAGGTAACAACCCGCTCACCGCAAGCTCCAAGACCTTCGTCTCTGGCCTATAACGGCGATAATGCTCCCATCCCCACATCTCGCATGAAGTTAGCGTGAAGGAACGTCTCAACCGTGAAGGAGGCGTCATTGAATTTCTCGAATATCACTTACCGATCGCCGTCGTATGCGTAAAAATAATTTCACTTTCCTAAAGTATATGATAAGAAAGAGTTTGTTTCCAGAGAGGCAATTGTAGTTATTATGTAATCAATTTCTTAAAGTAACCAATTGGGGGATTTCGATTTTTAAGTAAGCAATAAAAGTAAATTAAAAGCAAAATAAATTGTAGAAAGTTATCAATGAGAGAAAGATATTGGTCAAGGAATTCATCTTCAATCTTATACATGTGCTTGCGTATATGATTAGAATTACAATTTAATCTCTTTTATTATCAAAAGCCTAGAGAATCAAGAGAGCAAGATAATCTATTAATTTCCTAAGTTTATCAACACACACATTAGAGTTGCGTATGTGAATTCTACCTAAAGAATAACCTAACGCCTTTGCGCTACTTAAGTTCAATTCCTAATAGCTTTAAGTTTCGTAAATAGGCTAATCAAAGTAATTGTCATACATTGCGCATAACAATTCGGACAATGGTCAAACTCTACATATGATTACGAGAGTGTATCACTACAAACCGTAAACATATCATGCTACTTGTATTCAGGGTTATCGCTCGATGAAAATCCCTAAAATAGTTATGGACTAGGATGCAAGTTCAATTAATTGGCCACTTAACTAACCAAACATCTAAGTCGTATCACAATACATCAATAATGTGATTATTAAAAACAGTAGGGATTTAAACGATAATCAAGAGAGAAAACTAATACATAACTCAAGCACAAGTTTTAGAAATAGGACTACATCCTTAACCAAAAGAATGAATAAATTAGCTACTTATAGCTATGGAGTTCATCACAAAAATATGAATTGAATAAAGAAGAAGATGAACAAAAGCAAACCCTGGTAGCGTAAACAAAAACGGCTCTCTCCTTAGCTTCCAAGAATAAAACGTGTTTTCCAAAAGTTGTAGGACTTCTCTTTTATAGCTCCTCTTGTTCCAAAATTAGGTCTAGTCTTCAAAGTCCAATAGATGAAAATCCACCAAGCCCATAAGTGATAGAAACCCATGTAGAAAATATGCCCCAAAAACTGCCGCCGGAAAAATAGTATTATGGCCGGAAGAGTCGCCGGAAAATAGCTCAGGTGACCGGCAAAGTCCACCCGGTCACCGATCAACGAGTCAACTCGGTCAACGATCCAACTCGGGTCAACCAGGAAAGTCAGCTGAGTTAACTCGGGTCAAGCACCGAGTTACGCCGAGTCAGTCGAATTAAGATGAGTCAGCCCCGAGTCAGCTATTCATGTGAGCTAACTGGGCGGACTTGGTTGAGTTTCCATGGCATAAGCCATTTGCGCAGGCCAAAGTTGTGCTGCACAATCATTGCGCATCACCAGTGTGCATTCAGTCATGATGGCTGATCATACTTCATAGCTGCAGCTTCAATTCTCCATGTATCTAGCACTTCATTTCCGCTCCAGTTTTGCAGCTTAAATCAGTGCAACTTCTCCTACCTGCTGCTACCAGATCTGACCAATTCATCCACAGACTGCACCCCTAGTGTTCACCTGCAATTCTGTCACATGCCTAGGATGTCTTGCGTTGCACATTTGCTGTTTCATACACAGCCAACAACGGAAACTCGTCTTCACAGCTTCCTAATGGCATAGCACCTGAAGTCTCACAACTCCACCTGCCACAGCATCAACATCAGAAGCATCCATATCCATTTGACTCCACTAGTCATGTAGCTCATTTCCTCTATAACCAACTGCAGCTCAGTTCATTCTTAGCTCAGACTTGAGCTTCAACGCCAACAAACCCCACCTAAACCTGAGCATAACAACTCCACCAAAGAACAACTTCTCATAGTCCCTTCCATTCATTGTTCTTCTCTTGATTCGCCCGCAATCTGCATCTTCGCCATAACAAATCGCATCATCATCTCGATATTTCAAGCCACGACCTTGACCACTTCAAACACCAACACTCAAGCCATTAATAGACCCCATGAGTCACACTTCATCCTCGCTCTTCACAACTACAACTCCACCTCGGCACCATCACCATCACCATCTCAGCCCCTCATATCTCAATGACTCAGCTGCGGCACCCGCATCCTTATGGTCAGCAGTCGCTCATTGGCTGCAACACCTGCTATTTCACCTCCCTGCAGCTTTCAATCCATTCATGCGACAGCACAGACTTCCATTTACAGCTCAGAACCAAGAACCAACACCAATTTAATGGCACCAGTTCCATTCCTTGAACTCCAGTTTCACCATGTTCTTCTCATCCCACCTGAAGGCAACAACACCACTGCAAACCTATTAGCTCAAACCTGTCCTAAACATTCATCTAATTTGTTGCAGCAGCTTCTCATATTCCAATTTGCCAATTTCATTAATTCATCACTACCATCATCTACAGCTCCAAGCATCAATCTCCATCTGTAATTCATTTCAACCAAACCCTAACCTCCTAAGTCTTCAATTCTTCTCCGAGATCAAAATCTACATCGTTTCCGCAGAACCCATTTGTTCTTCCACAAATGATCCTCAATAACCCTTGAATCGTCACCAATCAATTTTGAATTTAACCCAAGTATTTAGTAACAACATCAAGAAAAGTCTGTACTTCATATTGTTCGATTCAAACCCATCTTCTCAATTCTTCGATCTCTTCCACCATTTCCATCTTCCGTGAAAGATCGCCTTCTTGATCTCGATCAAGATCGTATTCATGTTCTTCCCGGTTCTTAATCCGGCTAAAACCCTAGATTGTTAACACACAATCAACTCGAATCTACCTCCTGAATCTCACGATTCAACAACAACATCAAACCCTAGCTTCTTCCATTCAAATCAACCATCAGAGTAGTATATGAGTTCTTCCATGTACGCAGCAACATCGTAATCCTCATCGTATCATGATAGGTGTAGAATACACCGTATTTACTATATAGAGTTTATGCTTTCTTTGCTATTTTTCGTGTGAATTATGTATTTTATGGTTGCTTTTGAGTTATCAGGTACGCTGGAGTCGCACGGAGGAAAAGAAGCGGAAATCATCTCAATTGGAGAAAAAGGGCCAAAGACCCAATGGAACTCGTTCAAATACAAGATTTCTTCTTTTCATTATGTAGAGGACGAGAAGATGAAGACAATGGCGAAAGAACGGAGTCATTCTGAGCTCGTATGAAGAAGTTATGAGCAAAATGAGAATCGGAAAGAAAAGGGCAAGAGGGTCATTTTAGTGGTGAATGCTATTGACATCCCAATGCTATTGAGAACACCGTTGCGGATCACTTGAGCCGACTTGCTGTGGACAAGGAGACTATCCCGTTGCGTGAAAGTTTCCCGGACGAGCAACTTTTCTCAATTGCCTTTGGAGAACCATGGTATGCCGATATTGTGAATTACTTAGTTTCTAAACAAATCCCAAAGAACTTGTCTCGTGCTGAGAGGGACAAACTTAAGAAGTTGGGGAACCAATACATATGGGATGATCCATACTTATGGAAACATGGTAGTGACCAAGTGATACGAAGGTGCGTGCCCGAATCGAATTTAACTCTATCTTGTCTTTTTGTCACTCTTATGCTTGCGGAGGACATTTTGGGAGTAAGAGAACCGCGCACAAGGTACTTGAAAGTGGTTTTTATTGGCCAACTTTGTTTAAGGATGCACATATATTTTGTACAACTTGTGATAGGTGTCAAAGAACCGGCAATCTAGGTGTCCGAAATCAAATGCCACAAACTTTTATTCAATTTATTGAAGTTTTTGATGTATGGGGTATTGATTTTATGGGGCCTTTTGTCAACTCCCATGGGAATTTTTATATCTTACTTGCGGTTGATTATGTCTCGAAATGGGTGGAAGCTAAAGCCACCCCAACTAATGATTCTAAAGTTGTTTGATTTCGTGCAAGCTAATATTTTTGCAAGGTTTGGCATTCCAAGGGCGATAATTAGCGATGGGGGTTCTCACTTCAAAAAAGGTTCTTGCAAAGCTTGTTAAGGAAGTACAATGTGTCGCATAAGATTGCAACGCCTTATCATCCACAAACCAATGGACAAGCCGAGGTGTCTAACCGGGAGGTGAAATCAATTCTAGAAAAGACGGTGAATCCAACGAGGAAAGATTGGAGCATGCGACTCAATGATGCTTTGTGGGCGTATAGAACCGCATATAAAACACCTATTGGAATGTCTCCTTTTAGGCTTGTGTATGGTAAACCTTGTCACTTACCCGTGGAAATTGAACATAAGGCGTTTTGGGCTATTAAACAATGCAACATGGAGATGGATGGGGCTGGAAAGCAAAGGAAGTTACAACTCCAAGAGCTAGAGGAGCTTCGCAATGATGCATTTGAAAGTTCACGGATTTACAAGGAAAAAACGAAAGCATTCCATGATAACATGATTTCTAGGAAACAATTTTGCATTGGGCAGAAAGTGCTTTTGTTTAATTCGCGCTTGCATTTATTTCCGGGTAAATTAAGGTCACGTTGGATTGGACCTTTTATTGTTACTAATGTGTTTTCTCATGGTGCAGTGGAAATTCGTAGTATAGCTACAGGGAAAGAACTTAAAGTTAATGGGCACCGGTTGAAACCATATTATGAGAATTTCACTTCCGAAGTGGTGGAAGGAGTTAACTTTGTGGATGTGCTCCCTCGGGAGGAGTCATAGAAAGCAAGGAGATAGTCGGGTGACGACTTTAAACCAAGCGCTAATTGGGAGGCAACCCAAAGGATGAGTATTTCTTGTCTTGTATTTATTTCTTTTCTTGTTTTTAGTTTTTCTTGTTTTGTTTTTACTTTGTTTTTGCTGATTTCTTGCTAGGATTTCCCACCTTGACTTACTTTGGACGATTCAATTTACATTGAGGACAATGTAAAGTTTAAGTGTGGGGGAGTGGTTTATGTTGTAAGTTTTTGCAATTTTTCAACTTTTTTGTGAACTAGTGAATAAGAAAACTCCAACTTGTAGTTATTTAGAGTCACATAGTATACATGTCGCTAAGATTACATCGAGAATCTCACACTAGTGACCGAACTTAGAGATGACGAGAGAACATGATCGGGTTTCTTAATTGTATGAGAGTTAAAGTTGGATTTAACCATGCCGGTGGCAAATAAGGTGCAGCTGAATTCGGTATTAGAACAAAGTGATCCCCTATAGTGGAGACTACCCATGTTACATAATGTGAGGCACCAACCTTCAATTCTTTGTACTGTCTAAATTGTGCTTTTAGAGTGTGTGTCACCGTACGTAAATTCCGGGCAGAATGGTGAGCTGTCCAATTTCCCACCATAGAAGCACTATTTTGATCTCTTGAGTGCTATTTTTATCAACCATGTTGGTGACATCGAATTGCTAACTTACATTCCACTTGTGATCTTGTTCGCAGTTAGCACCATCCACCTTATCTCTCTCTACACCAACAGTCCATAGAAACACCATCATCATCAACAAGAGGAGCATCACGAATCGAAGGAAAGTTGAATACGTTCGAGGTTTACAAACAATGGTATAAAATGGGCAGATTTCAGATTTGAGTAAAGCAACAAAACAGGGAGCAGAATTTTTATAAGTTGAAGACTAATATACAAGAGCGGAAATTATTAAGGATGAGAATTCGAGAAGTTATGATATCAAGACATATAAGTTGTGAAGATTCAAGCGGTAAAGTACTTATACCATGGCATTGTACTTACATTTTTATTTTATTTGTATTTTTGTTTTCTCTTGTCTCAAAAAAAAAAAAAAAAAAAAAAAAAAAGACAAGAGAAAAATGTTTTTATTTTGTTTTTATTTGTATTTTGTTTTCTCTTGTCTCAAAAAAAAAAAAAAAAAAAAAAAAAATGGGTTTGTATAGTTTATTTTATTTTTGTATTCTTTCAATAAAGTCTATGGAAATAAGGAATATCTATAATGAAGTATCAAGCGACAAGGAATTTGAGGGAAAGAGTCATATTGTCAAGATTCTACAAAGTTCGAGAGTTATCATCAAGAGTTGAAGACCGAAGACGAAGATGAAGACACCGATAGAAGACCGAAGACGTTTCTATGGATGTGGAGAGTGGTGCTAGCTGCACGTTGAACGGATAACGAGGTAAGTAAGCATATTCCCACCTTCGTTAAATGGTTGATTTCCTTTCGAAGAGATCGTCAGAAAATGGGTTTTCGAAAATATATGAAAGATGTGGGTTTTCAAAATACTTCGGAGGGTTATGCCTTCCTACCATTCAACGTCTCTCAGATTCTCTCTTCATTCCAACCTCGGACATGTGTGACCCATAAAGAGTCTGTTTATTATTGAGAGCAATATCATAAAACCCTTTCTTGTGAGGCAGAGTCGAGACTTTTGATCACTCCGAACCGAATTCTAGTCGAGAAGGGATGGTTACTTCTCTCTCAACTTTTAAGAATGAGATTGTGTTCATTTATGTGTCTAACTTCTTATGACTAGTGTGCGAGAATCTCTACGTCTTCTTAGCGCGTTGGATACTATCATTACGGAGAACTAGTAAGTTGGAAATTTAGGTTTTGTGGGTATATCTCTAGTAAACCCTCACGAGACTATAACTCGTCCACTAGGGACGCCTAGGGGTTTAAAGGCTTGTTATTTATGCTAAAAGTGACCGTAGCCTCGACGACACGGAGTTGTTGTATTTTATTGTTTTGTTTGATTTGCTCGAGGACTAGCAAAGTCTAAGTGTGGGGGAATCTGATAGGTGTAGAATACACCGTATTTACTATATAGAGTTTATGCTTTCTTTGCTATTTTTCGTGTGAATTATGTATTTTATGGTTGCTTTTGAGTTATCAGGTACGCTGGAGTCGCACGGAGGAAAAGAAGCGGAAATCATCTCAATTGGAGAAAAAGGGCCAAAGACCCAATGGAACTCGTTCAAATACAAGATTTCTTCTTTTCATTATGTAGAGGACGAGAAGATGAAGACAATGGCGAAAGAACGGAGTCATTCTGAGCTCGTATGAAGAAGTTATGAGCAAAATGAGAATCGGAAAGAAAAGGGCAAGATGGTCATTTTAGTGGTGAATGCTATTGACATCCCAATTCAAGTTAAGGGGCTGCCATCAGGTTAGCCCTTATCACTGTGACCAGACACTGAATAACCTACCCTCATTTAATCTAACCCTAAATCGAGAAGAGAGTTCTCTCTTCTCAATCATTCTTTCATTCAATGTTTCACCAAGGCGAGAAGAGGAACTAAGAAAATTGCTGAATTCGAGAAATCGAAGTGAAACCGAGAGATTGAGAGAGAGAGCTATGATTGATTCTTTGCTAACGAGAGTCTTCTCGTAGGAAAACCAAGATCGATATGGGTTTGTGAGGTTGACTGTTGTTGAGTTGAGTTCGAGAGTTGAAGTTGATGCCATCGATTTCTGTTGCTGCTTAATGGGGAAATTCGGATTCAGTGAGGGTTTAGTTTGCAGCTTATGTTCTGGATTCGAATTGAGGCTGAACTGAGAAGAACAAGAGCATAGATCGAGAAGCAGGCAAGTCAAGGCTCTGATGATTGTGTTGATTGAACTCAGGAAGAGAGAATGATGGTCTCTGTGATGAACTTGTAGGGGGTTTGTTGGTGGATGAGATGAAGAAGAGAATAGAATTAAAGTGGGTTGAGGTTCATTGTTTGCGTGTGTCGGGTTCGGTGGTGGATTGTGAACAAGAAATACAAGATGCAATGGTGTTATAAAATGGGTTTTACAAGGTGGAGATAAGTTAATTGATTTGAATTGAGAATCATCACGGCCCGAGTCAAGAGCGATTCGGGAGGATGGAGTGACAGATTCAAGTGTGGCCTCGAGCCGCTATTGAAGCTACGAGGAGCCGCACTATGAAGGCTGCCGATCCAGTGAAGCCGGTGTTGGATTGCTAGAGGGAAGCAGTGAGCCAGGGAGTAGAACAAGAGCTGTGGGCTGAGCTATGACTTGGTTGTACTGGTTTAGGTTCAGGGTTTGTGGTGCTATTAGAGCCAGGAGATGAAAAGGGGTGTAATATGCAGATGAAACTGTGTATTGAATTGGCTTTGTTACAGTGGTTATGAAACTGCAGTTCAGCTCAAGGTGGTGTTTGAAATGGGAAATGATGCAGCTGGAAGGCGAGGTTGAGTGTCTTTGTGTAGTTCATGGTTCAGCTGGTTTGTGTCAAGCTACGTAAAGAGCTGGTGCAGAGAAGCACAATGCAAAGGAGGTTTACTCGTATTGAAGATGGCTCAAGGTTGCGTGGTGTTGTTGTCTTGGTGGGCGAGAGATGATGATTGTCCTGGTAATGAATGGAAGTGGTGCCACAGATGGTTGATTACAGGGAGGAGAGGGCCTGGGTCTGAGTTGCTAGTGATGTTGAACAATAGCAGAAACCATGGGCTATGTTTATCTTTTTGGATGCTTTGCAATACAGGGAAGAATGATAGCAGGCCTGTGCTGTGATGGTTCGGGGATTGGTATTGCAGCTCATTGCAGGGAAGTAGAAGATGATAGTGATTATGTATGTTGGCAAGGCAAGGACGAGGCTGTTGAGTGTTATAGGATAGAGTCAGTTATAAGTGCAGTATTGAAGCCGAATAGGTTGTTACGTGAAGTTGCAGCTAGAACTAACATGGTGGCAGTGGAATGGATGAAGTGGAAGCTACGGCCAAGGTGCAACAAAGGGTTTCATGGCTGAGCATAGCAAGTAGTTGCGGTAAGGCAAGGCAGGGAGAGATTGGATTTGAGATAATGGTGAAGCTAAATGATGGCGGTGGTGATTGCAATGATGAGAGTGTTGTTGTTGTTGAGCTGGATTGAATGGCAAAGACTCGGAAGGGTAGTTGTGTATTGCGGTTGTGAATGGAAGACATAGGCACGGCCAAGATGGTCGGCCATGGAGGTGTGAAGCACAATGATTGTGCTTGCATTTGTCATGTGCAGCCGGTTGCAATGGTTGTCGGTCCATTCAGCTCGACTCACCGACTCGGTGTCCGACAGAAGATGCCGACTCGATGTGAATCACCGACTCAAGATAACTTCGGTGTTGACCCGAGTTGACCCTGGCCGAGTTGACCCGTTGACCCGCCGATTTGACCGGTTGGCCGGTGGCCAGGCGGATTTTTGCCGGCCACCGAGCCGATTTCGGCGACTTTCCGGCCGATTTCCCGCCACAATCCCAGACTTCCGGCGACCGTTTCGGGCGTATTTTCTACGGGTTTCTCTTTCTTGTGGGCTTAGTGGATTTTCATCTAATGGACTTTGAAGACTTGACCTAATTTTGGAAGGAGAGAAAGGCTATAAAAGGAGGTTTTCTACAACACATTAGATATCTTTTTCTTGGGAATTTTGGAGAGCCGTTTTGTTTACGCTTCTAGGGTTTGGTTTTGTTCTTCTTCTTCCTTGTTTTATTATTGAATATTGATGATGATGAACTCCTTAGCTATGAGTAGCTAAACATCTTATTGGTTATGGGATAAAAGTTGATTTCTCAACATGCTTTTGATTCAATGAATTAGTTTTGTCTCAAGTAATTATTATTTGTGATTCACAATTAATAGTGTTATAAGATTTGAAAACTTGTTAGGTTGAGTCAGGAATCAATCCGATTTGTGTTCATCTCTAGAGCTATATTAGGGTTTTCAATACGAAAAAGTTGTTTATCCCTGATTCTAAGTAGCATAATTGTGGTTAGTGCTTGTAGTGATACATCCTATTAGTCACAAGTGAATCATAACTTTTGTTAAAACGTCTAGTGCTTTTACACATTCGTTTGCATTGATGAGTCTTATTCCATAAATCTTAATGCTTTTAGGGAGTTAAACTTAATTGTGCTTTTACACTTTAGGTTGCTTTCGACAAAGAATTCACATAAGCATCTTTTAATGTGGTTGTGATGAAAACAGGGAATTAACGGGTTATACTTGCGATCAAGATATCCTAGGACTCTTAATAAATACGAGATTAAATATCAATTCTAATCATTGATGAAAATACATGTTTGTGAATGATACTATCCCTTGACCAATATCTTCTCCTTATTGATTTCTCAAATTATTTACTTTGCTTTCAATTATTTTTAATTCTTAAACAACAAACATACCTTGGGTTACTTTAGAAATTGAAATTTACATAACAACAAACGCCTCTCTGTGGATACGAACTCTTCCTTACCTTGTGCTTCATTTAAATTTAGTGCGTAAGAAAGTGAAATTATTTTTGACGGATTGACACACGATCAAAATTTTGGCGCCGCTGCCGGGAGGCATACGGCTTGTTATTAAGTTTTTAGTTTCTTTTTACAATTTTCGCTTTTATCTTTGCTTTTCGTTTCTTGTCTTGTTTCTCACTTGTTTTGGAGAATTGTTTTTGCAGTGCATAATCTCTCGGCTTCTAAGGATTGGAATTATCCAAGGTGCGGGATAGCTACTAGACGCGGCACAATACTCCAACCAAGTAAAGACACAACGGACGAGCACGAGGAGGAAGTAGGAGAAGAGATTTTCCGACAACGAGAAGAAGAAATGGGTGATGCAAATCGTTCACTCAAGGACTTAGCTTCTCATAGGCTTGATACACAACGGGGGTGTATTCAAACGAACTCTACTTTTGAGATAAGGCGGGGTTGCTTAGAGAATTACCAAAGTTCCATGGCATGGTGAATGAAGATCCTAACAAACATCTTTTGGACTTCCACACCATTGTCACGGCTATGCTTCCAGCAAATGTTGAGGCGGATGGTGCAATGTTGAAGGTTTTCCGTTTCTCTTTAATGGATAGTGCTAAGGATTGGTTGTACTATTTACCTCCCGGAAGTGTCACTACATGGAATGGGTTGAAGAAACTCTTTTTGGAGAGATATTTTCCTGCATCCAAGGCTACTCAAATTCGCAAGGAGATTTGCGGAATGAAGCAAAACGTGGGAGAATCCTTATATGAATGTTGGGAACGGTATAAGAGATTGGTTGCAAGCTGCCCTCACCACCAATTTAGTGATGCTATGATCATCCAATACTTCTATGAAGGACTCCAATCAAGTGATAGGAATCTTATTGATTTGCGGGTGGTGGTGCACTAGTTAGCAAGACGGTGGCTCAAGCTAGAGAGTTGATTGAAAACATGGCAGCAAACTCACAACAATTTCTGAGTCGTGGTTCGGATGTGATTCTTAGAAGGGTGAATGAAGTGAGCGAGGTGGAGGATCTTCGTCAACAATTGGGAAACATGTCGGCAATGATGCAACAAGTTGCAGCCGCGGTGATACCAAGTTCCTCTCACTCTTATGAGGACGAGCAAGCAAATGCGATCTTTCCAAATCAACAAAGACGGTATGATCCCTACTCAAACACTTACAATCCGGGATGGAGAGATCACCCCAATTTTAGCTATGCTAACAAGCAAGGTGCAATTCAACAACCTACCTTCAACTCTTCAAGTGGATTTCAACCTCAACAACAACAATTCCATCCGAGGCAACAATTTCAGCAACCTCAAGCACAACAATCAATGCAAACTCAAGGTGCTGATATTGATGCAAAGCTTCAAACTTTTATGCAAGGTATTTCCACCATGTTCAAGGAAAGTCAACAAGAGACTAAGAGTGCTATTAAGGAGTTGCAAACACAAATGGGCTCCATGGCGGTTGATATCAACAATTTGAAGGCACAAAATAGTGGGAGACTTCCTTCTCAACCTATTAACCCAAAAGAGGGTGTCAATGCCATTACGTTGAGAAGCGGTACATAACTTGTGCAACCCGAAATTACTGATTCGGGCAAGGTGGAGACACCAAAGGAACCTGTTTTGGAGGAGAATAATGAGGATACTCCCCAAACTTCTGAGGTACCTATTTCTAACTCTAAAACTCCGGTTTCTACTTATGTTCCTCCTCTACCTTTTCCTCACAGATTTGCAAGTTCTAAGAAGGCGGAACTAGAAAAGGAGATTTTAGACGTTCTTAAAAAGATCCATGTGAACATACCACTCATTGATGCTATCAAGCAAGTTCCAAAGTATGCAAAGGTGTTGAAGGACTTGTGTACCAACAAACAAAGGCTCAAAGGTAATGAAGTGCTTAGTGTGGGGAGAATGCCTCGGCAATCTTACAACACAAACTCCCACTTAAGTGCAAGGATCCGGGTAGTTTTGACATTCCGTCAAAATTGGTAACACAACTTTTAACAAAGCTATGTTGGACTTAGGTGCTTAGTTAATGTTATGCCTGCGTCAATGTATAATTCACTTGATCTTGGTCCTCTTAAAAAGGTGAAATTGTATTGCAATTAGCCGATCGCTCTAATGTTTACCCAATGGGTATTGTTGAGGATGTTCTTGTGCAGGTTAATCAACTTGTATTTCCTGCGGACTTTTGTGTATTAGAGATGGATGAAAGTGCACCGGACTCATCTCTTCCATTGCTTCTTGGGCGTCCTTTCATGAAAACGGCGAAAACCATAATTGATGTGGATAAGGGAACGCTAACTATGGAGTTTGATGGAGAAATAATACGTTTCAACATTTTCGAGACGATGAGATATCCTAGCGATGTCCACTCTTGTTTCTCCATTGATGTGATGGATACATTAGCACAACAAATGTTTGAATTAAACGGTGATGATGCTTTGGAAACCGTGTTAACTACATCCATGGATAATGGTGTAGAGTGTGGTAATGAAGTCAAGGAAGCCCTTGGTGATCTTAATTCACTACAAGAATGCTAGGAAACTCATAATATCTCTTTTATTTCTTTACCATGCGGTGATGAAAAGCTTGTACCTTCAATTGTTAAATCTCCAAAGTTAGAATTGAAACCTCTTCCCGACCACCTTAAGTACTTGTACTTGGGTGATAATGAAGAGTTACCTGTGATTGTTTCTAATGAGCTTAATGATTTACAGGAGCAAAAACTTCTAAGGGTGCTAAGGAAGTACAAGACGGCCATAGGATGGACAATTGCCGATATCAAGGGTATAAGCCCTGCCGTTTGTATGCACAAAATTCGTTTGGAGGATGATGCAAAGCCTACTAGGGAAGCGCAACGTCGTTTGAATCCTCCCATGATGGAAGTTGTGAAAAAGGAGATACTCAAGCTTTTGGAAGTGGGTGTTATCTACCCCATATCCGATAGCAAGTGGGTAAGCCCGGTACAAGTAGTACCAAAGAAATCAGGTGTGACAGTGGTGGAGAATGATAAGAATGAACTTGTCCCAACTCGTGTGCAAACCGGTTGGAGGGTTTGTATTGATTATAGAAAATTGAATGCCACCACTAGAAAAGATCACTTTCCTTTACCTTTTATTGATCAAATGCTTGAACGTTTAGCGGGACACTCATACTATTGCTTTCTTGATGGCTATTCAGGTTATAATCAGATTGTGATAGCACCGGAGGACCAAGAGAAAACTACTTTCACTTGTCCTTTCGGTACTTTTGCTTATAGAAGGATGCCTTTTGGCCTATGCAATGCTCCGGCTACTTTTCAAAGGTGTATGGTGAGTATCTTTTCGAATATGTTGAAAACATAATCGAAGTGTTCATGGATGACTTTAGTGTCTTTGGTGATTCTTTTGACCTTTGCTTGAACAATTTGTCTCTAATCCTTGAACGATGTGTCGAAACAAATCTTGTGCTAAATTGGGAGAAGTGCCATTTTATGGTAACTCATGGCATAGTTTTAGGCCATATAATATCTTCTAAGGGCTTGGAAGTCGATAAATCTAAGATAGACCTTATTCGTGCTCTAACCCCTCCCACTACGGTGAGGGAGATACGTTCTTTTCTTAGTCATGCAGGTTTCTATCGTAGGTTCATCAAGGAATTTTCCAAAATAGCGTCACCACTTTGTAACTTATTGCAAAAAGATGTGGTTTTTAACTTTGATGAGAAATGTATGGCGGCATTCAATCGTTTGAAAGAACTTTTGATTTCAGCCCCTATCATTAAACCACCAGATTGGAGTAAGCCGTTTGAACTCATGTGTGATGCTAGTGATTATGCGGTTGGTGCGGTGCTTGGGCAACGTGTGGGGAAGCTTCCTCATGCTATCTATTATGCTTCTAGAACGTTAAATGAGGCTCAACAAAACTACACCACCACTGAAAAGGAGTTATTAGCCATTGTTTTTGCTTTAGAAAAGTTTCGCTCTTATCTAATTGGTACAAAAGTTGTTGTTTTTTCGATCATGCAAAGCACTTAGATACTTGCTTACAAAGAAAGAGGCGAAACCGAGGCTCATACGGTGGATATTACTCTTGCAAGAGTTTGATATTGAAATCAAAGACAAGAAAGGAATTGAGAACACCGTTGCGGATCACTTGAGCCGACTTGCTTGTGGACAAGGAGACTATCCCGTTGCGTGAAAGTTTCCGGGACGAGCAACTTTTCTCAATTGCCTTTGGAGAACCATGGTATGCCGATATTGTGAATTACTTAGTTTCTAAACAAATCCCAAAGAACTTGTCTCGTGCTGAGAGGGACAAACTTAAGAAGTTAGGGAACCAATACATATGGGATGATCCATACTTATGGAAACATGGTAGTGACCAAGTGATACGAAGGTGCGTGCCCGAATCTGAATTTAACTCTATCTTGTCTTTTTGTCACTCTTATGCTTGCGGAGGACATTTTGGGAGTAAGAGAACCGCGCACAAGGTACTTGAAAGTGGTTTTTATTGGCCAACTTTGTTTAAGAATGCACATATATTTTGTACAACTTGTGATAGGTGTCAAAGAACCGGCAATCTAGGTGTCCGAAATCAAATGCCACAAACTTTTATTCAATTTATTGAAGTTTTTGATGTATGGGGTATTGATTTTATGGGGCCTTTTGTCAACTCCCATGGGAATTTTTATATCTTACTTGCGGTTGATTATGTCTCGAAATGGGTGGAAGCTAAAGCCACCCCAACTAATGATTCTAAAGTTGTTTCAGATTTCGTGCAAGCTAATATTTTTGCAAGGTTTGGCATTCCAAGGGCGATAATTAGCGATGGGGGTTCTCACTTCAAAAACAGGTTCTTGCAAAGCTTGTTAAGGAAGTACAATGTGTCGCATAAGATTGCAACGCCTTATCATCCACAAACCAATGGACAAGCCGAGGTGTCTAACCGGGAGGTGAAATCAATTCTAGAAAAGACGGTGAATCCAACGAGGAAAGATTGGAGCATGCGACTCAATGATGCTTTGTGGGCGTATAGAACCGCATATAAAACACCTATTGGAATGTCTCCTTTTAGGCTTGTGTATGGTAAACCTTGTCACTTACCCGTGGAAATTGAACATAAGGCGTTTTGGGCTATTAAACAATGCAACATGGAGATGGATGGGGCTGGAAAGCAAAGGAAGTTACAACTCCAAGAGCTAGAGGAGCTTCGCAATGATGCATTTGAAAGTTCACGGATTTACAAGGAAAAAAACGAAAGCATTCCATGATAACATGATTTCTAGGAAACAATTTTGCATTTGGCGAGAAAGTGCTTTTGTTTAATTCGCGCTTGCATTTATTTAAAGGGTAAATTAAGGTCACGTTGGATTGGACCTTTTATTGTTACTAATGTGTTTTCTCATGGTGCGGTGGAAATTCGTAGTATAGCTACGGGGAAAGAACTTAAAGTTAATGGGCACTAGGTTGAAACCATATTATGAGAATTTCACTTCCGAAGTGGTGGAAGGAGTTAACTTTGTGGATGTGCTCCTCTGGAGGAGTCATAGAAAGCAAGGAGATAGTCGGGTGACGACTTTAAACCAAGCGCTAATTGGGAGGCAACCCAAAGGATGAGTATTTCTTGTCTTGTATTTCTTTCTTTTCTTGTTTTTAGTTTTTCTTGTTTTGTTTTTACTTTGTTTTTGCTGATTTCTTGCTAGGATTTCCCACCTTGACTTACTTTGGACGATTCAATTTACATTGAGGACAATGTAAAGTTTAAGTGTGGGGGAGTGGTTTATGTTGTAAGTTTTTGCAATTTTTCAACTTTTTTGTGAACTAGTGAATAAGAAAACTCCAACTTGTAGTTATTTAGAGTCACATAGTATACATGTCGCTAAGATTACATCGAGAATCTCACACTAGTGACTGAACTTAGAGATGACGAGAGAACATGATCGGGTTTCTTAATTGTATGAGAGTTAAAGTTGGATTTAACCATGCCAGTGGCAAATAAGGTGCAGGCTGAATTCGGTATTAGAACAGTGATCCCCTATAGTGGAGACTACCCATGTTACATAATGTGAGGCACCAACCTTCAATTCTTTGTACCTGTCTAAATTGTGCTTTTAGAGTGTGTGTCACCGTACGTAAATTCCGGGCAGAATGGTGAGCTGTCCAATTTCCCACCATAGAAGCACTATTTTGATCTCTTGAGTGCTATTTTTATCAACCATGTTGGTGACATCGAATTGCTAACTTACATTCCACTTGTGATCTTGTTCGCGATTAGCACCATCCACCTTATCTCTCTACACCAACAGTCCATAGAAACACCATCATCATCAACAAGAGGAGCATCACGAATTCGAAGGAAAGTTGAATACGTTCGAGGTTTACAAACAATGGTATAAAATGGGCAGATTTCAGATTTGAGTAAAGCAACAAAACAGGGAGCAGAATTTTTATAAGTTGAAGACTAATATACAAGAGCGGAAATTATTAAGGATGAGAATTCGAGAAGTTATGATATCAAGACATATAAGTTGTGAAGATTCAAGCGGTAAAGTACTTATACCATGGCATTGTACTTACATTTTTATTTTATTTGTATTTTGTTTTCTCTTGTCTCAAAAAAAAAAAAAAACAAAAAAAAAAAGTCAAAAAAAAAAAAGAAAAAAAAATGGGTTTGTATAGTTTATTTTATTTTTGTATTCTTTCAATAAAGTCTATGGAAAGAAGGAATATCTATAATGAAGTATCAAGCGACAAGGAATTTGAGGGAAAGAGTCATATTGTCAAGATTCTACAAAGTTCGAGAGTTATCATCAAGAGTTGAAGACCGAAGACGAAGATGAAGACACCGATAGAAGACCGAAGACGTTTCTATGGATGCTGTGAGAGTGGTGCTAGCTGCACGTTGAACGGATAACGAGGTAAGTAAGCATATTCCCACCTTCGTTAAATGGTTGATTTCCTTTCGAAGAGATCGTCGAGAAAAATGGGTTTTCGAAAATATATGAAAGATGTGGGTTTTCAAAATACTTCGGAGGGTTATGCCTTCCTACCATTCAACGTGTCTCAGGATTCTCTCTTCATTCCAACCTGGACACATGTGTGACCCATAAAGAGTCATTTATTATTGAGAGCAATATCATAAAACCCTTTCTTGTGAGGCGTAGTCGAGACTTTTGATCACTCCGAACCCGAATTCTAGTCGAGAAGGGATGGTTACTTCTCTCTCAACTTTTAAGAATGAGATTGTGTTCATTTATGTGTCTAACTTCTTATGACTAGTGTGCAGAATCTCTATGTCTTCTTAGCGCGTTGGATACTATCATTACGGAGAACTAGTAAGTTGGAAATTTAGGTTTTGTGGGTATATCTCTAGTAAACCCTCACGAGACTATAACTCGTCCACTAGGGACGCCTAGGGGTTTAAAGGCTTGTTATTTATGCTAAAAGTGACCGTAGCCTCGACGACACGGAGTTGTTGTATTTTATTGTTTTGTTTGATTTGCTCGAGGACTAGCAAAGTCTAAGTGTGGGGGAATCGATAGGTGTAGAATACACCGTATTTACTATATAGAGTTTATGCTTTCTTTGCTATTTTTCGTGTGAATTATGTATTTTATGGTTGCTTTTGAGTTATCAGTGCAATGGAGTCGCACGGAGGAAAAGAAGCGGAAATCATCTCAATTGGAGAAAAAGGGCCAAAGACCCAATGGAACTCGTTCAAATACAAGATTTCTTCTTTTCATTATGTAGAGGACGAGAAGATGAAGACAATGGCGAAAGAACGGAGTCATTCCTCGAGCTCGTATGAAGAAGTTATGAGCAAAATGAGAATCGGAAAGAAAAGGGCAAGATGGTCATTTTAGTGGTGAATGCTATTGACATCCCAATTCAAGTTAAGGGGCTGCCATCAGGTTAGCCCTTATCACCTGTGACCGCTATTAATTGAATAACCTACCCTCATTTAATCTAACCCTAAATCGAGAAGAGAGTTCTCTCTTCTCAATCATTCTTTCATTCAATGTTTCACCCGAGGCGAGAAGAGGAACTAAGAAAATTGGTCTCTTATTTGAATTCGAGAAATCGAAGTGAAACCGAGAGATTGAGAGAGAGAGCTATGATTGCTGCTGCTAACGAGAGTCTTCTCACGGGAAAACCAAGATCGATATGGGTTTGTGAGGTTGATTTGTTGTTGAGTTGAGTTCGAGAGTTGAAGTTGATGCCATCGATTTCGTTCTTTGCTTAATGGGGAAATTCGGATTCGGTGAGGGTTTAGTTTGCAGGCTTATGTTCGGATTCGAATTGAGGTGAACCGAGAAGAACAAGAGCATAGATCGAGAAGCGAGGCAAGTCAAGGCTCGATGATTGTGTTGATTGAACTCGGGGAAGAGAGAATGATGGTCTCGTGATGAACTTGTAGGGGGTTTGTTGGTGGATGAGATGAAGAAGAGAATAGAATTAAAGTGGGTTGAGGTTCATTGTTTGCGGTGTCCGGGTTCGGTGGTGGATTGTGAACAAGAAATACAAGATGCAATGGTGTTATAAAATGGGTTTTACAGCAAGGTGGAGATAAGTTAATTGATTTGAATTGAGAATCATCACAGGCGAGTCAAGAGCAGTTCGGGGAGGACTGGAGTGACAGATTCAAGTGTGGCCTGAGCTGCTATTGAAGCTACAGGGAGCTGCACTATGGCTGCGAGTCCAGTGAAGCTGGTGTTGGATTGCTAGAGGGAAGCAGTGAGCCAGGGAGTAGAACAAGAGCCGTGGGCTGAGCTATGACTTGGTTGTCTTGGTTTAGGTTCGGGGTTTGTGGTGCTATTAGAGCCGGGAGATGAAAAGGGTGTAATATGCGAGATGAAACGTGTATTGAATTGGCTTTGTTACAGTGGTTATGAAACTGCAGTTGACTCAAGGTGGTGTTTGAAATGGGAAATGATGCGATTTGGGAATCGAGGTTGAGCTGTCTTTGTGTAGTTCATGGTTCAATTTGGAGCCGTGTCAAGCTACGAGAAAGAGTCAAGTGCAGGAGAAGCACAATGCAAAGGAGGTTTACTCAGTTGAAGATGGCTGAGGTTGCGAGTGGTGTTGTTGTCTTCAAATTTGGGCAGAGATGATGATTGTCTGGTAATGAATGGAAGTGGTGCCTGAGATGGTTGATTACGGGGAAGAGAGGGCCTTGGGTCGAGTTGCTAGTGATGTTGAACAATAGCGAAACCATGGGCTATGTTTATCTTTTTGGATGCTTTGCAATACGAGGGAAGAATGATAGCGGAGCTGTCTTTGTGATGGTTCGGGATTGGTATTGACTCATTGCGGGGAAGTAGAAGATGATAGTGATTATGTATGTTGGCAAGGAGCAAGCAGGCTGTTGAGTGTAATAGGATGGAGCTGTTATAAGTGCAGGTATTGAAGATGAATAGGTTGGCTGTGAAGTTGCAGCTGGAACTAACATGGTGGCAGGGAATGGATGAAGTGGAAGCTACAGCCAAGGTGCAACAAAGGGTTTCATGGCTGAGCATAGCAAGTAGTTGCGGTAAGGCAACGGGGGAGAGATTGGATTTACGAGATAATGGTGAAGCTAAATGATGGCAAGTGGTGATTGCAATGATGGTCGGATTCTTGTTGTTGAGTTGGATTGAATGGCAAAGACTCGGAAGGGTAGTTGTGTATTGCGATTGTGAATGGAAGACATAGGCACGGCCAAGATGGTGGCCATGGAGGTGTGAAGCACAATGATTGTCTTTGTATTACTTCAGTGCAGTGGTTGCAATGGTTGTCGATCCATTCGGCTCGACTCACCGACTCAGTCCGACGAGAAGATCCGACTACGATGTGAATCGGTGACTCAAGTATAACCTCGGTGTTGACCCGAGTTGACCTGGCCGAGTTGACCCGTTGACCCGCCGATTTGACCCGGTTGACCGGTGACCGGGCGGACTTTGCCGGTCACCGGAGCCGATTTCCGGCCACAATCCCAGACTTCCGGCGACCGTTTTCGGGGCGTATTTTCTACACGGGTTTCTCTTTCTTGTGGGCTTAGTGGATTTTCATCTAATGGACTTTGAAGACTTGACCTAATTTTGGAAGGAGAGAAAGGCTATAAAAGGGAGGTTTTCTACAACACATTAGATATCTTTTTCTTGGGAATTTTGGAGAGCCGTTTTGTTTACGCTTCTAGGGTTTGGTTTTGTTCTTCTTCTTCCTTGTTTTATTATTGAATATTGATGATGATGAACTCCTTAGCTATGAGTAGCTAAACATCTTATTGGTTATGGGATAAAAGTTGATTTCTCAACATGCTTTTGATTCAATGAATTAGTTTTGTCTCGAGTAATTATTGTTTGTGATTCACAATTAATAGTGTTATAAGATTTGAAAACTTGTTAGGTTGAGTCCGGAATCAATCCGATTTGTGTTCATCTCTAGAGCTATATTAGGGTTTTCAATACGAAAAAGTTGTTTATCCCTGATTCTAAGTAGCATAATTGTGGTTAGTGCTTGTAGTGATACATCCTATTAGTCACAAGTGAATCATAACTTTTGTTAAACTAGTGCTTTTACACATTCGTTTGCATTGATGAGTCTTATTCCATAAATCTTAATGCTTTTAGGGAGTTAAACTTAATTGTGCTTTTACACTTTAGGTTGCTTTCGACAAAGAATTCACATAAGCATCTTTTAATGTGGTTGTGATGAAAACAGGAATTGGTGGTTATACTTGCGATCAAGATATCCTAGGACTCTTAATAAATACGAGATTAAATATCAATTCTAATCATTGATGAAAATACATGTTTGTGAATGATACTATCCCTTGACCAATATCTTCTCCTTATTGATTTCTCAAATTATTTACTTTGCTTTCAATTATTTTTAATTCTTAAACAACAAACATACCTTGGGTTACTTTAGAAACTGAAATTTACATAACAACAAACGCCTCTCTGTGGATACGAACTCTTCCTTACCTTGTGCTTCATTTAAATTTAGTGCGTAAGAAAGTGAAATTATTTTTGACGGATTGACACACGATCATATCACCACACTCATTTCTTTCATCTGCTACTTCTTTTATCAATCTCTCGGAACCACAGTCGAAAGCAACCATCAATGTTTCTCTGATTTCATATGAGAAATGATTAAGAGATAGTTTCCTCTGAAATCTAGGGCTAGTGTAGGAATGACTTTGGATTAAAACGCCCCAGCTCTTGGGAAACCCCAAGATAACTTTAGGCACCCATATATTGTATAGAGGGCTGCCTACTTCAAATATGGCTTGTCGGTTCCGAGTAATTGACATACTAACTCTCTGTTCAACTCAACTGTCAGTTATGGATAACTAACAGTTCATTCTTCACCTCCTCCTTTGGCATAACTTTCGCTGGCTTCAAGGATCGCTCGCCTAGGAATTGATGTTTTTGCCTTTTACACTCCAAATGAATGATTTCTCTTCTTTTTGCTCCACATGACTCCAAAGTACCTGATTAGCTCAAAAGTAATCATAAAATACATAATTTACAAGAAAACTCGCAAAGAAAGCATAAACAATAGATAAATATCACGGTGTTTATAACACCTATCAAATTCCCCCACACTTAGACTTTGCTAGTCCTCGAGCAAATCGAACAAAACAATTCTAAAAGATACATACAACTCCGTGTCGTCGAGGCTACGGTTACTCTTAGCATAAATAACAAGCCTTTGAACCCCTAGGTGTCCCTAGTGGACGAGTTATAGTCTCGTGAGGGTTTACTAGAGATATACCCACAAAACCTACTTTTCCAACTTACTAGTTCTCCGTAATGATAGCATCCAACGCGCTAAGAAGACATAAAGATTCTGCACACTAATCATAAGAAGTTAGACACATAAATGAACACATTCTCATCCTTAAAAGTTGAGAGAGAAATAACCATCCCTTCTCGAAAGAAATTCGGGTTCGGAGTGATCAAAAGTCTCGACTCTGCCTCACAAGAAAGGGTTTAATGAAGTTGCTCTCAATAATAAATAGCTCTTTATGGGTCACACATGTGTCCAGGTAGGAATGAAGAGAGAATCCTGCGACACGTTGAATGGTAGGAAGGCAAAACCCTCCAAATTGTTTTGAAAACCCACATCTTTTAACCCATTTTTCTGACGATCTCTAAGAAAGGAAATCAATCACTTAACGAAGGTGGGAATATGCTTACTTACCTCATTATCCGTTTAACGTGCAGCTAGCACCACTCTCACAAAGATCCATAGAAACGTCTTCGGTCTTGACTCTTGATGATAACTCTTGAATTTTGTAGAATCTTGACAATATGATTCTTTCCTCTAATTCTTGTTGCTTGAAACTTCATTATAGATATTCCTTCTTCCATTGGCTTTATTGAAAGAATACAAAACTAAAAACGAACTATACAAACCCAAATTTTTTTTCTTGTCTCTTTTTTTTTTTTTTTTTTTTTTCATTTTTTTTAAAAAAAAATGAAAAATAAAACAAATACAAAAATAAAACAAATCAAAATAAAACTAATAATGCATCTAACAAAATTTTCTCTTGTCTTTTTTTTTTTTTTTTAAATTTTCTCTTGTCTTTTTATTTTTATTTTTTTTTTATTTTTCAATTTTTTTTTTTTGTTTGTGAGACAAGAGAAAATAAAGATACAAACTAACAAATAAGAATTAATAAAAATGCAAGTACAAAGTCCATGGTGTAAGTACTTTACCGCTTGATTTCTTCACAACTTGTATGTCTTGATATCATAAACTTTTTGAACTCTCATCTTTATAATCTTCGCTCTTGTACGATAGTCTTCAACTTATAAAAAGTCGCTCCTTATCTTGTTGCTTTACTTGAATCTGAAATCGCTCATTTCTGCATCACGCTTGTAAACCTTGAACATTCAACTTTCCTTCAAATTTGTGATGCTCCTCTTGTTGATGATGATGGTGTTTCTATGGACCTGTTGGTGTAGAGAGAGATAAAGTGGATGGTGCTAACTGCGAACAAGATTACAAGTGGTATATAAGTTAGCAATTCGATGTCACCAACATGATTGACAAAATAGCACTCAAGAGATCAAAATAGTGCTTCTATGGTGGGAGGTTGGGATGCTCACCATTCTGCCCGGAATTTACGTACGGTGACACACACTCTAAAAGCACAAATTTAGACAGGTACAAAGAATTGAAGGTCGGTGCCTCACATTATGTAACATGGGTAGTCTCCACTATAGGGGATCACTACTCTAATATCGAATTCAGTCTGCACCTTATTTGCCACTGGCATGGGGAAGCATCAGGTCCTCCCCTTATCCAGAAGGAGGTGCTATTAAACGAGTCATTCCTCATAACGTCCAAACGCACGTGCAGCGGTTAGAAAGGACATACCTTCTAGAAGAATCTGAGGTACAGTTGTACAGTCAGAAGAGGCAGTAGTAAGATACGGAAAATAGAAAAGGACACACACCTAACACTCCCATTTGAGGAAAAAACTATAAATATTAGTCTTCTCCCAATGAAAGGACTCAGTGATATCATTGTGGGAAATTGTGTTCTACTTCTAGGAACTAGTCTCTACAACCTACTTCTATCTGTACCCTGTATATTCCTTACCGTGTACATTTTTGGCGACCACGGTGGGAGACTAAGTCACTAGATTAGCGCACGATTCATTGCATGGACACTGACAGATTCACACGCCAGGCTCAGCCGCGCGTGTATGGACCGCTTTATCGAAATAGATCAAATGTTGTCCGATATAGAGGAAAATGATCGCGAGAGACAAGCCCTTTTGGCGAAGTTGGCGGCTAACGATCCGTCTTTGAAGGAAATCGTGAAGAGGGTCTCGGGATTCGCCTCGGTTGAATCACGGGGCGACTTCAATCAAGACCAAAGGTTTCGGACACCTCAAGGGCGATCTGACTAACCAATCCGCAACTGACCCTATGGCGGATGAACAAGCCCGGATCGCTTTATCGGATGGGAGATTTACTAAGCCGCTTGAAGAAAAGTACGGCCTCGAGACTCAAGCTAGTGCTTATACCATAACATCGCCTATCCCGTCATAGATCCTGTCCCGTGCCAATTTACGCCAAGTATAAGACACCAAAGTTTAGGCTGTTTGAGGGAAGTGGTAATGTGACGTAACACATGCACCGTTTCACTATGTCACTTAATGAGTATGCCTGTGACGAAGTTGTATGTATGAGAGAATTTGGGAAAACCCTGACAGGAGACGCCTTCACTTGGTACATCTCTTTGAAACCCAACAGCATACGGTCATGGGGAGAGATGCAACAGGCGTTTATGCAAAAGTTTTACTCCAAACCTATGAAAATTTCTATTTCTGATTTGGGAACACCAAACCACGAAGAGGAGAGAGACTTAAACCATTTGCAGTACGTTTTAGAAGCGAGTCTCTCAAATGCCGGACAGAGGTACCGAAAAGAATTGGTAAAATCAGTATATCGGTGCTTGAACCTAAGACAAGCCGAATGTTGAAAACGCCTGAGATAACCATGTTTGCGATCTTGAGAAGCGTTCGCCGGGATCGATGCGACTAATGAAGAATCGAAGCGGCCGAGAAATCATGGTCCCACTCGGTCGCATACGCTAAGGAGTACGGTTCAGAGCGCCAAAGAGGCGAGGTCCGTCGGGCAATGATAACAAGCGAGGTAAAAGGAGAGCAGAGCAAGAACCACCGAATTCCCATGTTCCTATGAATAGGCGGTTGGCCTACTAAAAGAATGGATCGCGAATGGAGACATCACCCTCCCAAGAGCCTAGGAAGGTTCCTACCGATGCGGACAAGCGTAACCCCGCTATTGTTTATTCCACGAGAAGGGTAGATCATACCACTAGGGAATGCCAAACTTTCAAATGGGCGATCTATTACAAACAACGAGATGGGGAAGTAGATGTTGGAGGCGATAATGACATACAAGACAACCCGCTACCGGACCACGGAGTAGCAGCCCTGACTCATGATCCTAGAGAGGGAGAGGAGTGCTCGATGGAGGTAGCTGAAGCGGAAGAAATATATGCGGTGTCATCAGGCGGCACAACTGAACAAATAACAGAAACAGTGGCGAAAAAGCCTTTATTTGCAAACTTCTTCAATGCTCTGGGCTTTGATGCCGCTCAGAGACACCTGGCGTCGATGTTTCTAACTAGAATCGCAGCCCGAGAAGATGTGAGCGCCTACCTGGACAGAAAGTACCCACTTCCCACCAATGTTATAACCTTCACTGAAGAACACAAGGCTGTGAATAGCGACCATACACGTCCGTTATATCTTACGGCCAAGGTAAGGAAGGACACTTTCAAACAGGCGTTTATTGACACTGGTGCATCACTCAACTTGATACCGTTACACATCCTGAAAAGTATTGGCGGAAAAGAGACAGAAATCAAGAAATTTCAAACCAGGATCCAAGGCTTTGGCGGTTTGAGTCAGCACACAATTGGGACAATCAACCTCGAAGTCAAGGTCGGTACAATAAACGCGATTGAGCCATTTCACGTGATGGACGTCAATATAGCATACCATATCCTATTGGGGAGACCATGGCTGCACAAGCATGGAGTGGTATCATCTACCTACCATTAATGCGTTAAATTCATCCTCAAGGGAAAACAGAAGAGGGTCCGAACCACCGAGAACCCCTTCTCTGCCGATGAAGCGTGTTATGCCGAAGCAGCTGGTAGGGTGTTAAGAGTGTCTCGCCTACGTGTTAAACTGCAAGTGCACAGTGCCTATTGGAGGCAGGCAAGTACAGGTCTACCCACAGAGAAATGGAGTGTGTGAAGTTGATTCTAAGGCTTTACTAAACTGATTTCTATATGAGTAACACAAATATGAGTTTGTTGTGGTGTCGATACGACTAGATGAAGTGTGATAGCAATTCTAAGGCAACATGTAATTGTGAACAGTTGGAGAACACTAGGCGGTGAATTCACCTTCTAATCTCATGCTCAGGGCAATGTAACTTAAGCTATGTTCTTGTGCCTTCCCTTGAAGGTCCAAATTAGATGTTCATTAACTAATTTTACTAACTCACCCCTAGTATGAGTTGTCTTCTTACAAGACAACTTATCACGGGCTCATAAGCTCATCAATTAACTACTACTCCTAACACATTATAACACAAAGCAAGAATAAGACCAAAGATAAACATGCTTGACATGAAAATTAGGGGTTTCATCAACACCCTAGCAATTTAATTTAGAACATAATTAAAACACTTAAAACACAAATTAAACTAAAGTTGGTGCACTGGCTAATCCAGGCATCCCCTCTAACATCCCCTCATAAACCCTATTTATACATGCAACTCTTAACTCTCTTCAAATTGAAATTAAACAGAGACCCTCTCACTCAAAATCGCCGAATCGGTTGTCACTCCGTGAATTTGGCTCTGGCTCCATTACTTTGATTCCCCCAATTTGTGAAACCCTAACCCTAACTCTTTCTATCTCCAACTTAGCTCCTAGGGTAAGAAGCTATGAAAGAGATGGAGAGAAATTAGGAGGCGGTGAGGATGGTTGTACCGGGTGCTACTGTGGTGGCCGGTCGGAGGAAGAGAAGGTGGCCGTGCGGGGTTTGGTCGGGAGAAGAGAATTGGTTTTCTCCGGAACCGTCGGGTGAAGAGAAAAATGAAGGAGAGAAGAGAAGTGTTGGTCGATGGGTGAAGATATATGTGTCCGTGGTGTGAAGGGTGTAGCGAAGGGTCGATGCGATGGGTGGAGCGACCGTAGGATGCGAGATGGGCGAGATCTCACGGCTCGAGTAAAACGGGATTTGGATCGGGTTATGGGCCGGGTCTTGAATAGCTCGAACCCATGTCTTGTAAATGGGTTGCTACTTGTTGGGTTGCAGGCGATGCGCGATTAGTACAAATATTTATTCTTGAAAACAAGGAAAATACGAGAATGCGGGATAATATCTCGATTTACGAGCACAAAAGATGAGTTAAATGCCAATAAATAGATGTAGAAATATGCAATATTTGGCACTCATCAAATACCCCCAAACCTGAATTTTACTTGTCCTCAAGTGAAACAGAAATTAAGAAATCCTAAATATACCACTGTCGCTGGTATCTCGAATGCATTTAGCGTATGCACTAAGCCTTTAAACCCCTAGGTGTCCCTAGTGGACGAGTTGTAGTCTCGTGAGGGTTTACCACTAGAGGTGTACCCACAAAACCTTCTCCAACTTCGAGTGTAAAGAGTTTCAAGCATCCAAGGAGCTATGAGGACATAGAGTTTTGCATGCTAGTAACACGAAATTAGAACTACTAAAGAACGCATTCTCATCCTTAAGAGTTGAGCGAGAAGTAACCATACCATATGAAAGAATTCGGATTCGATAGTGATCACAAGCCTCGACTTCTGCCTCACCAATAAGGTTTTATGATAGTTGCACTCAAAAAGACCGCTTTTTTAGTCTCTCATGTGTGCAGGCAGGAATAAAGAGAGAAATCCTGCACACGTTGAAGATGAGAAGGATAACCTTCCGAAATAATTTCTGGAGACTCCACAGAGTCGTGGACAAAAAGAATCTTTTTCTGATGATCTCTAAGAAAGGAAGTAAACCATTAGCAAGGATGGGAGTACTCACTTACCTTCTCACCCGATCGGCAATTAATATCACTCTCTCAGCATTCATAGAAACGTCTTCAATCTTCGGACTTCGGTCTTCAATTGCGATGATGAACTTCGAACTTCATAAAAACTTGACAAACATTTTTTTTTTTTTTTTTTTTTTTTTTAATATAGAATGAAAATAACAATAAAACAATAAAACTCAATTTTTTCACAACTTGTATTGTCTTGATTTCATAAACTTCACTAATTCTCATCTTGTTTTCTTATGTAAACCTTGGATTATTTCAACTTTTCTTCAAATATTCGATGATGCTCCGCTTTCTCGACGATGATGTGTTTCTATGAATCTGTTGATGTTGTTGAGAGGGAGAGAGTGATGCTAACTGCAAATCGAACTACAAGAAGGAGTTTTCATCTTTAAACGTCACCCTCATGATTGATGAAATTAGCACTCAAGAGATCAAAAATAGTCTTTGAAAGTGGTGCGAAGTTGGGTAGCTCACCATTCCTACCCGGAATTGACGACGGTGACACACACTCTAATGATTTTTTAGAAAGTCACAAAAATTGAAGGTTGGTGCCTCGCTTGATGTAAAAATGGGTAGTCTCCACTATGGGTGATCACAATTCTACTACCGAATATCTATACAACACCTAATTCGCCCTCCCGGTATGGTTAAATCCAACTTTAACGCTCTAATCAACTAAGAAACCCGATTGTGTTCTCCAAGACTTCCAAATTCAGTTATTTCGGTCAGACTCTCTATGTAAACATAGCTAGAAGCATGCTAGTGACTCTAAGATCTCTAAAAGTTGGAGGTTTTTATGTACATATTTACAAAGAGTTTTGAATTTTTTTTTTTTTTTTTTTTTGAAATAAAAGACTAAAAACTCTATATGCAAATGCACCCCCAAACCTAAATCAAACATTGTCCTCAATGTGTCAACAGATGATAAGAATTTAAAAAGTCAAAAAGTCACATACCAAGAGAACTATGTTGAGTAGAGAAAAGGGAAGAGATTACCGGATGTCGGCGAAAGCAAGGTTAGAGCTTCATTAGTCAAGGCTAGAATCCAACATTCTCATCTGAGATCTTATTGGATTAGCACAATAAAAGAAGTCTCAACTGATTCAAGATAGAAAATTTAACAAGCCCTACTGGATTATATACAAGGAAAATTCACCATATACCAACAATCTAAAGAGTTGAGGATCAACCCAAAAGAAAATATGCAGAGACATCAACAGCCTTACACATATATAACATGAGAGTGCAAGTAAGACTGCATATGTGAACAAGTTACCCCCAAACCAAAACTTGTCAACAGATGTGTTTTTGAGCACAAAATCTTGCAATTTTAGAGGCAGATCATGTACTAGGTCTAGTTCAAAATGGACACTTTTAGGAACGGGTAGAGATACACATTCCAACTGTGGCTCCCTACACGTGTTATACTTTGATGCAAAATAGTCCAAGAGGACTTGGGAAGCACAAAGCTCTAGGCCTAGATTCGGAAATCTCAGAATAGTTGGTTTAAAATTTTTGTGACAGGCCAAACCTAGGTTGGGTGGAAATCCATCAACTTGTAGCATGGACAGGGGGCTACATACATCCAATTTTCTCTTATTCATTTGACTCTTAACATCAATACACACTCTCCCTGATTCAGAGACAAGAATTGCAGTATCATGCTCACAATTATTGAACAAATTAGCAAGTCTCAATTGATAATCATCATCAAAAATTTCAACCTCATGCATAAGAGAACCAGGAGACACATCATGATGTAACCTAGGCATGGAATCAGATACATCAAAGTTGTTTTCATGCATAGTATCATTGGTGTCAACAAAAATTTCAGCATTTCCCAAGTCACAAACAGGTGGTATAGCATGCTCACCTTCACAGAACAATTGCACAGACCCAAACTCAGAGTTAACATCGCATGCATCTGCAGATTTAGAAGAGGCCCCATTCATGAAATTTGGAGCAAAGCCTAATGTCTCTGAGTCCACAGGCTCCACCATATTTTCAGCATACACATGCTCTTCTAACATATCATATTCATCATCTGAGTAATATGCATACTCATCCCTATTGACAGCATTGGTGTTTTTATTCAACTCATTTTCCTCTAGGTGAGGTTCATATTCAACATTAGTGGATTGACTAAGGGCATACTCCCTTTCTACATTTTGTAGATGACTGAGATTCATCCTTAAGAACATGTTAAGCTGTTCAATTGAAGGGGAGTCTTCACTAGTGGGTATGCATGCTTCACATGAATGATCATTGCATGGTTGTGCACAGGGTTCACTACACAAGGCAAACTCAGACATGTTGCTACATGGATGATCATGCATTGCTTTCCATTCAAGTATAGCATTGTTTTGCTCTATGAGTTTGATATTATCCATTATCGATCGCATACAAGGGTTTATTGAAGGACAATGACATTGTTCAACCTCCCATGGTGGTTGATGACACATATGCGCATAATGATTAGGGTATGCGTATTCAAGTTCCCGACCCCGAGAGGGTTCATAATACTCCCTAAAATCATTATGGTCTGTGGGGGATTCAGTATTGTGAAGCATACCCATAAACACGCTCTCTAATTGACCTATGTGATGATTCTTCATCCCTAATGCCATCCAAAAATCCTATCATGCCAAAGCGATAACTTTGGTCACAAAACAAAATAATATTAGCCTAGCATACATGCCAAATACCAGGACAACTCCCGAGAATGGGTAACTAGAGCACGAGGCCGAGGCCACAGATGAGGCTAAGAAAATAGACAGCGTGATTCGAGTTTCAAGGTCATTCAAGTGCGGCATGCCTAATAAAAATTCAGTTAGCCAGTGTATAACTCAAATGTTCACGAGGATTTTGCCTTTGCACACGAGATTCAAGGATGTATTAATGATCAGCCAAGACACAAATGCATACGCATAGAGGCGATGCTTATAAACAATGATGACCCTCAATCTCAGGCATTACAGATAGACAAGCTTAGCATAGATGCACTATCAGGGGAATGTGCATGGATCCAATATGTTGCAGGGATTGGGTGACTATCTTGGCACGGGATCATGGCTCAATAGATTCAACAGGTCAACATGCTATTCAAGGTTTCACAAATCATGTGCAAAGATGCAGGGCAGATGGAACAGATGCAAGATATTTCACTCAAGTAGTAATGCACAGAGTAGAGGAGAGCTCAAGATTTCACACAATGTAGATATGCAACTGCACATATGCAACATATAAACAGCAAATGAACAATGTCACACTTTACAACATGCTCAGAGTGTCAACAAAGTCAAGTGATCTCAATTCTCAGAGGTTATACACAGATTATGCTCAAAAATTACAGGGCAGATGAAGTCAACGGGATCGATTGATAGGGTATCAACGGTCGATTGATCCCAATTTTCACCTGGTTTATGTACCAAAATGTAAGGTAGATGGCTCAACAGGTTCAACAGATGATCACACAAGGTTGTTAACAGCTTTAGTTGACTGAGCAGGGCATGCAAGGGGTCTGGCAACAACTTGGCTCAACAGCTCATACAAGGGTGTAGAGGGCTCAACGAGTCTGTGGCATCACGCCCGAGTTGATATCAAGCTGTCTCGATTGACTTCAAGGCGGGGCTATGGCTAACTTGGCTATCCAAGTAGTAGTTCGACTCACACGGCTACGGGGGATGGAGCCGAGCACATGTGCTTTAATTTTCACAAGGTTATACTCGGGTTACACACAAGCACATGTTTCAGATGGCAACAATTTTATTCAAATGTCACAGAATCAAGCAAAAATCGCAGAGATTGAGCAATACTCAGCAAGTTAGCTAGTTATCATGCATTCATGCCAATAAGTTTAAGAACATCACTCAACATATTATGGGCGTCGGTCAACCAAGCAGTTCGCAAGGTCATGTTCATGGCATGGTGAAACAATCATTCAGATAGCAACTAATTCACTTAATCAGTTCATATTTATGCACAACTCAGCTATATGTTGCAGGTTGTTATGCACATCAACTAGTTCAGTACATGGAAGGATTCTACTTGGATTTCACAGATTATGCCATGGTACCACAGTGCACAAATTCAATGGATGCAACGATTGATGTCAACAGTCTATTAGCTAACTTGGTTATCCAAGTTGCGGCTCGATCTCACGGCTACGGGGGCTAGAGTTAAGCACGGGGCACATAATTCGGGGAATGGAGCAATCCTTAGCAAGGTGACTAGTTTTCATGCAAGCATGGTTCACGAGATGCACATACGAGAGATTGTTTTGACTCGGCTTCCTCGGGAGTAAGCTTATGGGAGTTCAAAAACTACAAATAGAAATTGTGTATGCAGCTTCGGGTGACATGCTAGCATATATGTAATTCCGCTATCAAGGGTCCACTCACATGAATGTTATAAATTGCAGGGGCTGCTCAGGGTCTTGTAAAACTCAAGTTCTGCGCCGTTTCCTTCTCTTCCTTGGGTTTGCTCAGCTGCACCACAGGTACCTGCTAGCTCAACAAAGCACTTTAGATCCCCAAGATTGCACAGTTAAAGCAAGAACATCAAAATACTAATACTGGAATTTCAAAACAAGGATTCTGCAGTATGAAGATTGGGAGAGAATTCTACAAAAGTTAACTCTTGGGGTTAAGCACACAAGAATGTTGAATCAGGCAAGCAACAGTATGTAACAAGGGAGGCAATGCTTATGGGAATAGTGACTTATGCTCACAGATACAATGATTCTCAGTGACTGAGATATGCTCCTAACAAAATTCAGCTAGTGTATGCTTCTCCAGCTAGTACATGGCTGATGAAATGTAATGACTTACTCTGTAACAAGCTACTTTATACAAATGCTTAACTACAGATGCACTTTTATGAAAAGCTACAGATGCCAAAGTATGCTAAAACAGTGATGCAAATCTACAAATGGTTTTAACTGAATTCAAACAAAGCTAACAAGTTAGAAGCTGAAATATGACATGAGACAATGATGTAGTTTTTATGCAAGTGAGAGAGAGTTTAAAAACATATCTACACTACGAGATGATGAGAACACAAAATAAAGTGCGAGTTATGCGAGATGAGACTTGAAAATAAAAACTTGTAGAGAGTATATAATGATGCAATTGTCTAAGTTACAAATGTATGGGTTAATGAGATGTAAACTAGTAACAAAGCTACAACTAAACTATAAGAAAGAAACACTAAGAGAACACGGATATGCAATTAAGATAAATTAACTATGATATGCATAAGATGACAGGAGTGATGGAAGTAATGATAAGCTAACTGAAATGCATTGACAGATGCAGGGGTGCAAGAAGTTAAGCTAAGTGACACTAGCAGTGATTAAAAGCAAAAATTTCACAGCACATATGTACAAGAATGAACTGAAATGCAGTAAAGTGAGCTAATGGTCAACACAACAACACTACCACTTCCCCGGCAGCGGCGCCAAAAACTTGGTAGGGTGTTAAGAGTATCTCGCCTACGTGTTAAACTGCAAGTGCACAGTGCCTATTGGAGGCAGGGCAAGTACAGGTCGATCCACAGAGAAATGGAGTGTGTGAAGTTGATTCTAAAGCTTTACTAAACTGATTTCTATATGAGTAACACAAATATGAGTTTGTTTTGGTGTCGATACGACTAGATGAAGTGTGATAGCAATTCTAAGGCAACAGGTAGATTGTGAACAGATTGGAGAACACTAGGGCAGTGAATTCACCTTCTAATCTCATGCTCAGGCAATGTAACTTAAGCTATGTTCTTGTGCCTTCCCTTGAAGGTCCAAATTAGATGTTCATTAACTAATTTTACTAACTCACCCCTAGTATGAGTTGTCTTCTTACAGTACAACTCATCACAGGCTCATAAGCTCATCAATTAACTACTACTCCTAACACATTATAACACAGCAAGAATAAGACCAAAGATAAACATGCTTGACATGAAAATTAGGGGTTTCATCAACACCCTAGCAATTTAATTTAGTACATAATTAAAACACTTAAAATACAAATTAAACTAAAGTTGGTGCACTGGCTAATCCAGGCATCCCCTCTAACATCCCCTCATAAACCCTATTTATACATGCAACTCTTAACTCTCTTCAAATTGGAAATTAAACAGAGACCCTCTCACTCAAAATCGCTGAATCAGTTGTCGGCTCTGTGAATTCGGCTCTGGCTCCATTACTTTGATTCCCCCAATTTGTGAAACCCTAACCCTAACTCTTTCTATCTCCAACTAAGCTCCTAGGGTAAGAAGCTATGAAAGAGATGGAGAGAAATTAGGAGGCGGTGAGGATGGTTGTCTTGGTGCTTTGTGGTGGTGGGTCGGAGGAAGAGAAGGTGGCCGTGCGAGGTTTTGGTCGGGAGAAGAGAATTGGTTTTCTCGAAACCTGTCGGGTGAAGAGAAAAATGAAGGAGAGAAGAGAAGTGTTGGTCGATGGGTGAAGATATATGTGTCTGTGGTGTGAAGCGGGTGTAGCGAAGGGTCGATGCGATGGGTGGAGCGACCGTAGGATGCAGATGGGCGAGATCTCACGGCTCAGAGTAAAACGGGCTTTGCATCCGGGTTATGGGTCGGGTCTTGAATAGCTCGAACCCATGTCTTGTAAATGGGTTGCTACTTTTTGGGTTGTAACCGATGCGTATGCGCTGGCTTTGGCTTTTGCTCCATAGACGCTTGCCTCCAATTTTCTACTCTTTTGCCTCCTCAGTTTCTCTGAACTTTATTTATTACCTAAAAACACCAAATTAATTAGTACAAATATTTATTCTTGAAAACAAGGAAAATACAGAATCTGGGATAATATCTGATTTCGAGCACAAAAGATGAGTTAAATGCCAATAAATAGATGTAGAAATATGCAATATTTGGCACTCATCAGCAGCTTTCTTCGATGGCTTAAGCAAACCAAGCGAAGTGGTGACTCGCATCCATTCGATCCCGATCCCAGACTGTGAGACGACTTATCAAGAAGGAAGTTCCAGCCAAGGACGGAAGAAAGACTATGTCGAAGCGGATAAACGACGTTTTCGGAAAGTATCTCGCCCGGATGGACGCCATGTGTATCGCTTATAGGAATAACCCGGGAGCCCCCAAAGGCGAAGTCAACATCATAGAAGCAATGGAAACTTTGAAAGTTGAGGACGCTCCCCACGCTTGGGAAAGAAAGACGAAGAACGCGCCACCCAAGCATGACGAAACGACGAAGAAGGTAAACTGGGACCGAGGAGGACCCTAAATGGATTGAACTTGTAGTGGCCCCGACTGCATTTAAGAGAGCCATGAGTTGCATGAACTGCTGAAAGAGTACAAGGACGTCTTCGCCTGGTCTTACGAAGATATGCCAGGATTGAACCCCGCCCTGGTCTGTCACGAGCTAAAAGCCAACCCAAGCAGCAGGCCTATAAGGCAACCTCGACGTCAATTTCATTATAAAACCGAGGCGCAGATAAAAGAAGAAGTCACGAAGCTATTAGAAGCAGGGTACATTAATCCCATAAATTACCCAACATGGCTCGCAAACATTGTACCAGTAGAGAAAAATAACGGAACTATTCTATGCTGTGTGGATTTCTGGGACCTGAATCGCGCCTGCCCTAAAGACGAGTTTCCCCTCCCCAAGATCGATATGACAGTGGACGCAACGTGCGGGTAAGACATGTACGCATTCATGGATGGACATAGTGGTTATAACCAAGTCAGGATGAAAGAAAGCGACGCGGCCAAGACGGCGTTTTCCACGCCCATAGGAAACTTCTACTATGTGGTCATGCCCTTCGGATTAAAAAATGCTGGTGCGACCTATCAACGGGCGATGACTTCCATCTTTCATGATATGAATCACGAAGTTGTCGAGATATATGTAGATGACCTTGTGATCAAGGAAAAAAAGCGACGAGAATTCGCCCAACATCTTCGTCGGGTCCTCCAGCGATGCCGAAATTTCAATCTAAAGATGAACCCGGCCAAGCGTGTGTTCGGAGTCACCAAGGGGAAGTTCTTGGGGTATCAAGTCACCAGTAAAGGGATCGAGGTCGACACCGCTAAAGCCGAAGCCATTATATCAATGTCGCCGCCCAAGAACAAACAAGAACTTCAGAAGTTAATAGGAAAAGTTTCTTACGTGAGGCGTTTCATCCCAGGACTGGCGCAGACCTTGAACCACTTCTTCCAAATGCTCAAAAAGGATGCGAAGTTCACATGGGAGAAAGAGCAACAAGAAGCCTTTGACACAATCAAAAAATGGCTTACCCACCCGCATGTCTTACGCCCACCCATAAAAGGCGAATCCTGTATCTATATCTTGCACATACAGAAATTGCAATTTGAGTGTTGGTCGCTCAAGACATGGGAGGAGCCAACCTTATCCCCATCTACTATCTCAAAGAAACAGGAAAGATCTTCGAGCTTCGGTGACACGCCCACTGAGAAAGCTTGTTTACCATTAATCCTAGCAGCGCATAAGATACACCATTACCTCCTAAAACATAAATGATATGTAGTAGTAGCAGCTAACCCAATTGTCTATCTAACCACCAAACCCATCCAATCAGGCAAGCTGGCGCGCTAGTGATTTGATTTCACACCAATACGACCTCAAGGGGTCGGGGGACAAGCGATTGGGCATCTATGACCTAGAGGTCATGGGCGACTCGAGGATCCTTGTGAACCAAATGGAAGGCGATTTTCATGTGAAGGAACCAACACTGGCGGTTTATCGAGATAAAGCCCAAAGGCTAATGCGACGTTTTAACCACATTAATATAGAACACATGGGGCGTCTAGTGAATAAGCATGCAGATGCACTGGCAACCATGGCGTCAAAGATGGAAATGCTACAAGGAGACAAATAAGTTATCACCATCATCAAGAAAAAACTCACCTATGGACTTAGAGGAAAGAGCGCTATGGAAGAGTTGGATCAAGCGACGGGTGATAATAGCGAGATCTCAAACGTCCACCAGAAGAAAGGCAACTTTCATGGAAAATACTAAAAAATTATACTCTCCTTGAAGGAGACTTGTATTTCATTACAACTGGAGGTGGACTATGCAGATGCCTTGGACCAAATGAGATCAAAGAAAAATTGGAGGAGATACACTCTCAAACTTGCAGAGACACGCCACGTCTATCATGCCGCATCGACGAATTTAGTGAGCATGATTTTTTACCGGCCGACATGGCTGAGCAGGCTAAAGCACTTCAAGACAATTGTTTGATTTTCTAAGGCACTCCTCAAGAGGAAGAAATCTGCGTCGCCGAGGAGGACGCAGAGGATTGGCGAGAACCCTATATCGCCTATCTAACAAACGGTACATTACCAAGTGATAAAAAGGCCGCCCTTCGGTTAGTCAAGAAATCGGGAAGATAATTTGTCCTTGACCGAAAGCTATTCGGAAAAGCTTCAACCAAAGAACCACGACATGCCTCGACAAGGCGGAGGCTCTCAAGGTTATGGACCTAACTCATGATGGCGAGCATCAAGGGAATGCCAGATTGTTTACGCAAATTTATGAAACATGCTACTACTGGACTACAATGGAAAGCGACACAGCCGAGTATGTCCGAAAATGCGACCAATGCCAGATTCATGGAAATCTGATACATGCCCTGCATACCACGTTGCACAATGTTGCTGCTCTGGCCCTTCCATACTTTGGGATTGGACATCATTGGACCCATCGCGCCGAAATCCTCCAAGCACACGAATACATCATAACAACTATAGAGTGCTTTACTAAGTAGGTAGAGGCGATCCCATTAAAGAACACTACCGGTGCCACCATTGCCTCCTTCATTAAAGAACACATCATCACACGCTTCGAATACCTATGTGCATTGTCTCCGATAATGGTACGCCTTTGTTAATAGTGACGTAAAGGACTTGCTAGCATCCTTTCATGTCAAACGAAAGACGTCTACTCCTTACTATCCAAAAGGGAACGTGCAGGGCCAAAGCAACCAACAAAATCTTGTTCTCGTATCCTCACCGAAGTATATATGATAATAAGTGACTATGTGATCACATCGTATGCGTCAAAAATAATTTCACTTTCCTAAAGTATATGATAAGAAAAAGTTCGTTTCCCAGAGAGGCAATTGTAGTTATTATGTAATCAATTTCTTAAAGTAACCAATTGGGGGATTTCGATTTTATGTGAGCAATAAAAGTATATTAAAAGCAAAGTAAATTGTAGAAAGTAATCAATAGAGAGAGATATTGGTCAAGGAGTTCATCTTTAATCTCAGACATGTGCTTGCATATATGATTAGAATTACAATTTAATCTCTTTTATTATCAAAAGCCTAGAGAATCAAGAGAGCAAGATAATCTATTAATTTCCTAAGTTCTTCAACACACACATTAGAGCTGCGTATGTGAATTCTACCTAAAGAATATAACCTAACGCCTTGCGCTAATTAAGTTCAATTCCTAGGAGCATTAAGTTTCAAAAAAGTCTAATCAATGCAATTGTCATACATTGCGCATAACAATTCAGACAATGGTCAAACTCTACATATGATTACGAGAGTGTATCACTACAAACCGTAAACATATCATGCTACTTGTATTCAGGGTTATCGCTCGATGAAAAACCCTAAAATAGCTATGGACAAGGATGCAAGTTCAATTAATTGGCCACTTAACTAACCAAACATCTTAGTCCTATCACAATACATCACTAATGTAGTTGCAGGAAATCCTACACTACACCCCTCACAATAATCCACACAACTAAGACATTTGAAGATGAATGACACTAATTTTTATTGATTATTTCCTTGAATGTTTACAGGGTAAAATAAAAAAGAGCTAAAGAAATTACAATCACCACAAACTTTCTCTCTCCTAATGACTTGACTAACACTCACGAAAAGAATCCCCCTCAAAAATGACTCATTCGACTCTTTATATATAGGGTAGTATACAATGGATGACAGCTAAGCTGTCCTTTATTTTCGGGAACGACTTGAGAAATATCGCTAGTGTACAAGTATACAATCTCGTAGCTCTCCTAAACTTCGCTAGGTCTTCACACCTTTCTCGTGTTTTGGTATGTCGTCATTTATTGCGTCATTTATATTACTCTTCTGCGACGCCTTCGCAATGCTGTCGTTTACTAATCTCGCGAGATATTGATGTTGCGATATTCTGATCCTACATCTTGCCTCTTCTCATGTCTTCTCTGCGAAGGAGAGAATGTCATGAGAACCAATATTTTGAAATGCCGCAATCGTTTGTTTTCCACCAAGTTTTGCCGACAAGATTCCGTGAATTTAGGAATGACTCGTTTACACGTATCTAAAATTTCCCTTTTACCGACACATTTAATGTTATCCGGTTACTCTTTTTTCGTCTATTTAAAGGAGGATTCCTTGTGAAAGCATTTCTTTTCTTTTACTTCGCCTTCTTCATTGTCTGCAACTTTTTTCGTCGCTTTTCTTCATCGTCTTCTTCATCGTTTTCCTGCTTCTATTCTTCTCTCTTCGTTTCTATGGCATCAAGGTTTGTTAATTTTCTTCAATTTGGTCATTTTGTGATTGATTTCTCTTATTGAAGTTGTTTTATTTCGATACGTCTTGTTCTTCTTTTAATGACTCCCCTGCCATTTTTGTTTTAGCAAGAACAAACCTAGCACCAAGTTCACCATTGTGAACCCTAATATCTCTTTAGTTTCGCAACCGAAATCCGCTGCCTCTAAAAGAAAACCTGTGAGTAACAAGGTATTTAAGAAACATTTACTCTTTTAATAACAATATTGTTGCCTCTGTTTCTTATTTATCTTGTAATTTGCAGGATGACAAAAATTTTGATAGGTCCCCCAAGAAGCCTCGCCATTCTAAACCTGTTGCGCCTTCTGTTACCTTTCCTATATTCAAACTTACAACTCCTACTGCGAAATCTTCACAAGATATGCCTATTGTTTCTTCCTGCGAAAATACTGTCAAAGATAGCACTTCTATGCCTGAATTTCTCATAGATCAACTCCATCATAACAGTCCCATTGCGAATGAGCCTATTTCTTCTTCCATTGTTAATGCCTCTACCATTTCTCCAGTCATTAACCCTCATGAGATTTCTTCTTCTCGTGATATTCCTTTAACAAAAGATGACTCATCTCTTCCTTCTTCTATCACCGTTACTTCCTTTTCTGAGCAAATCCCTCTTACTAAAGAAAATTTAGAAGGAATAGATGTGGCCTTCAAAGTCCTATCAGATATTGTGAACGATGCTAATAATACTTCTGTCGACCCTATCAAATCTGATATTTGCGAGATTTTGAGCAAACACCTTGACCCTGATAGAATTTCGCAAACATCCTTGGAGCAAGAAATTAACATTTTGAAGAATGATCTCCAAGCTATGAATGCAAAATGTAATATTCTCCAACTTGAGAATCAAAAACTTCAAAATGTTTCGCTGGATCGTGATAATCTTCGCAAGAAGAATGAAGAATTAAAAGGTATACTCTTGCCTCTGTATTGTCCATTTTTTTTTTTTTTTTTTTTTTTTTTTTAATTGAACCTCAAGCCCTTGTTCGCCCTTCAAGCTTTAAACCAGAAACGAAAAATGGAGATATATCAGTTGGAATCTACTGTTGAAGAAGTTCGAGTTGATAGAGATGCTTGGATGGAGCAATATAACCAATTAGATAATCTTCATACATATTCTCGTTGATCAAATATATAATCTTTCTAAAGAAAATGCTGATTTAGCTCAGAAACAAGACTCATTAAGTAATGAATTATCTCGCCTCTCTTACTCTTTGACTAAAGCTAATTTGGAGTTGGAAATTTTTATCAGATGAGAATGGAACTCTTTCTCAAGAAAAGCGAACTCTGTTAAACAAGGTGACGATCTACTCGCAACAATCTGATGTTTGTCAAAAATTATGTAAAGAGCAAGAATAATCTCTTTGCTCGCTGAGAAATCAACTTGAAGAAGTTACTACCGAGAAGGATAAACTTATTCAGGATAGAATAATCTTAAGTGTAAAGGCAAACCAATTCAAGGATCAATGTTCCAAATTAGAAAAGTCCAACTCTTCCCTTGCAATAGAAAATGCCTTACTTGTTTCCAACGAAAAAAGTTGGCGATCACGTTTGAAAGGTTTAATTGGAGATAATTTTGACAATGCCATGGATCATTTGGAGAATAGTTGTTCGGCTTTAATCCAACATCTTACCTCGCAGAAGGAAGGTAGTCATAGAAGTTGACTGCCTCATTTATTCTTCCTTTATCAAGACTTCATATTTTTTGTTTGTATAATTCCTTTTATTCTTTGTTTTCTGAGTCGAGAAAATCTTCACTCCTCCATTCTTGCTTTGAAATCCGACTACTCAAAAATTCGCAAAGAGAATGGAATACTCCGCCGCTTCCTTGTGCGTTCTCGCGACAGGGCGAGAAAGAAGATTCGACTATATGCGTGATCAGTAAAGATATAGAGAGTAAAAATCAGCAGAAAGCACTCCTTCGTCAATTTCATCTTAAAGCCAAGTTCTTGTGAATGATGTTTTACTATCTAAATCTCTTGATCCCGTATCTCCATCGAACCTCCGGAAGTAAGTGATGATGAAATTCCTAATCCTCCCGATAGCGATTATGATTATAATAGTGGCGAAGAATTCGAAAATGAAGAGACTATCTCTCCCAATAAAACTGTCAATGATGATGTCGCGAATGAAGATGTAGGTGAAGAAGGATCTGATGGAAATATATTAGTTAACGAAAATATAGATAAAGTTGCTGAAGAAAACCCAGCATCTCCTTCTGGTGGAAAAGCTAATATTTGAGAAATGACTTTCTCTTGTAATCTTTCTTCTTGTACTGTTGCTTCTTTATATACTTCAATCATCTTTTTTGATGTATGTACTCATCTGCTTATTAATCTTCTTTCTTTCAATGAGTATAATTTTTGGTATTTAATAATTGCTATTCCATTATCTTCATTTATGTTGAAATTCACTATTGCGACAAGATCATTTGGACGTCTTTACACTTTCATGTAATGACCCATTGATCTTGCCTTATCATTGTTTTTGTGTCGTCTTATTTTGCCTTCCTAGTTAAAGGTCTTATTTTTCCACCCCTCATTTTGCGACAATATGACAGGCCTAAAAATTATTGCGAACTTGAAGCCCCATGACATTGCCGTCGTGCGACAAAATCGCAGGACGTCATTACACTTTCATGTAACGACCCATTGATCTTGTATTATCATTTTCTTAGTATTTTTGCCTCTCCGCAGATATTTTTGTTGCGACAATATGCGATGCCTAAAAATTCTCGCGAACTTGAAGTCCCATGACATTGCGGTCTTGCGACTAAATCGCGGGACGTCTTTACACTTTCATGTAAAGACCTATTGATCTCGTCTTACCCCTCGCGTTAGTATTATTGCCTCTTCGGGATCATCGCACAAATATGACAAGCCTAAATTTTCTTGCGAAAATAGAGCCTCATGACATTTGCGTCTTTTGACACTTATCAGCTCCCTAATGGAGGGTGCCGCCATTATCATCTCCCTGGTTGCCCCTTCAAGGAGGCGTACATCGGCCATACAAGGATAGCTCCTCCCATCCGGTCTTAACAATAACCAGTTGTTTTCGCAGCCTCTTATCCCTTATACCTATAGGGTTTATGGTTACGAGACGCACCCTAAGTGGAGTTTTCTTCGGCCGAGTGCGGATGTGCCAAGACTTGCCAAGAATGGCCGAGACACTTCAAATGCCCAGGCACTCTTGGCTCAACCGTGTACCTAGGCGCCTTGGTCATACACTCGACTCCTTGGAAGAGACCCTCGGTCGTCCAACCAGTGGTATAACCTTATATATATAGTTGGAAATCCAAGGTATCTCCCCCGGATAGGCTTTCATGGGCCCCAAATCTTCATGACTCAGGTTCCATGGGCGGTGTAACCTTTTCCCTGAGCCATGTCAAGAGATACCCCCTTATATGACGCACTTTAGGTCTTACATTTTCCTCTTACGAAATATCATTCGCGAACTAGGGTGTACGCCATAAAGGTTCGTCCCATTCACTCACTCATCCATTTCTGTCAATTCGTTCAATCATTCATTTTTGGTTATCTCTTGTTAATTCATTTGCGAGATATTCGCACATTCTTTTGTAATTTCGCAATAACTCTGTCGCAGGAACATTTCATATGAATTCATTTCATTTCATTCATTTAACATTTCAGAACTAATTCTTTCCCTTCCCTCTTCTATGGGTAATATTTCTTGAGATATAATCTATTCCATGGTCTACCCAATCTCTGGCCCACATCTTTGCCCTCAGGATCCATTAATCTATATGCCCCTGTTCCAACTACCTCCTTGATGATATAAGGTCCATCCCACTTTTTCGCCAACTTGCCACCACTTTCGTGATATATTGGTGTTTCTGCAATTCCATATCACTGGTTGAAACTCGCGTGTTTTGACACGTTTGTTATATTCTCTTTTTTCTTCTAATTCGTCTAATTTAACCAAAATATTACCCGCACTAAGATTTTTCTCCCAAGCTTCTCTCTTTGTTGTTGGAATAATAACTTCTGTCGGAAGTACAACTTCAACTCCATAGGTTAGACAAAATGGTGACATCCCCGTAGCTTCTCGCCTCGTTGTATTATAAGCCCATACTGCATTATGCACTTGTTCACACCATGCCTTATTATTCCCTTCTAATTTCTTCTTCAGTATATCAGCGATCGTTTTATTTGTTGCTTCCGCCTGTCCATTGGCCTGCGGGTATAAAGGAGTTGATTTCCCACACTTTATTTGAAATGCATTAAGCGGTAATTCTATATTTTGTCCCTCAAACTGTTTCCCATTGTCGATACCAACTTGTCTTTGGAATTCCAAATCTGCATATTAGGTTTTCGAATATGAAAGTAAAAATATCTTTATCGCGAATGTGTTTTACCGCTTTTACTTCGCCCCACTTTGTGAAATAATCTGTAGCGACAATCAGATATCTCCTTTGCCCTGTACCTGGTAAAAATGGTCCTACAATATCTAACCCCCACTTTCCAAAAGGCCATACACTTGTTGAAGAGGTTAATGGTGTTCCTGGTGCATGTATTTTCTTTCCATGTCTTTGACAATCTTCGCAACGTCTTGATATTTGTTTCGCATCTTCATGCATATATGGCCAATAATAGCCTTGCATTTTCGCCTTATGTGCTAAAGACCTTCCACCACTATGATTGCTAGCATCCCCACACATTGTAGCATTTTTAACACTTTGCTTCTCCTTCCTTTCGTGTTAAACATCTAAGCGAGGGTCCATTAAAGGATCTTCGGTACAATACCCCGTCTCTTAATTCATAATTTGTTGCACGGCTTTTTAATTTGTGCATCTCTAATCTGTTTCTTGGTGTTTCTCATTTCATTAGATAAGCATGAAGTTCTGTCCTCCAATCCTCGCAATGGGGTCTTTGTGTTCATCTTCTATGAGCATTACTACCTTCTTCCTCTTCCACTTTATTGATTGATGGTGATTGAAGTGTTTGTACTTTTATGCATCTCGTGATTGGATCTGTCAACATACTTGATATAAAAGCAAAAGCATCTCATGAGTCTATTGTCTTTTCTTGATATGTGTCTCCATTTAATTTTTGGTATCTTCGCTGACAATTCTTCAACAAGCTTTTTGTATTTTTTCAAGGATGCTTCATTTGTAGTATACTCTTCTTTTATCTGGCGAATAGCTAACTGAGAATCACTGGTAATTCTTACATTCTCCAATTTCATTTCTATTGCAAATCGCAAGGCATGTACTATAGCTTCATATTCTGTTTCATTGTTGGTAGATGCAAATTCCAATATAAAAGAGAAAGGCATTTTATTGCCTTCTGGCGAAATTATAATGATCCCAATTCCGTTACCTTTTCCATTTGACGATCCATCTACCAATATTTCCCATCTGTTTGGCTCAGTTAATAAATCCCTTGGATTTCCATGTTCTTCTTCTATATCCATCATTTCTTCCACTGCTTCATCCTCTTCCAATGGAAATTCTCGCTAAAAAAAGTCTGCAACAACTTGTGATTTGGGTGAGGATAACACTTCATATTTGAGTTTGCAATGACTTACTTGAGCATTCCATCTTTCAACCTTTCCTGACCTTTTTGAATTTTTCATTACTGACTCAATTGGTACTTTTGTCATTACCTTTACCGTGTGTGCTTCGAAGTAGATGCGAAGTTTAAACGTTGCGTAAACTAATGCCAAAATTAATTTTTCAATTTTTGAATAATTTTTCTCTGCGACATTGAATGTTTTGCTGATGTAATAGATTGGTTTTTCCACACCTGCGTCCATTCGCAATAATACTGCGCTTAGTGCATGCGAGGTTGTCGCAAGGTAAATTAGTAATTCTTCCCCTGGTTCTGCTTTTTGTAATATTGATATATCCATTAGATGTTATTTTATTCCTTGCAACGCCTTTTCACATTCATCCGTCCACCTAAATTTCGCTCCCTTTTTAAGTATGTTGAAAAAATGCTTGCACTTATCAGATGATCGTGAGATAAATCTTCCAAGCGAAGCTAATAATCCATTTAACTTTTGCACATCTTTCACTGTTGCTGGTGTCGGCATATCGCGAATTGCTTGTACCTTCTCCGGATCAACTTGTATTCCTTCTTTTGACGCAATGTATCCTAAAATTTTTCCAGATGCCACTCCAAAGGTACATTTTTCTGGATTTACTTTGATGTTGAAATGTCTCATCTGTTCGAAAATTTCCTTCAAATCTCGCACATGATCTTTTGCTTCTTTGCTTTTTATTAACATGTCATCCACGTATACCTCTAGTGTTTTATGTATCCATTGTTCGAACACTTTCTCTACCATCCTTTGATACGTTGCACCGGCATTTCGCAGACCAAATGGCATTTTTGTGTAACAATATAATCCTCTTGGAGCGAAAAAGGCAATATGCTCTTGGTTTTCTTCAGCGAGAGGAATTTGATTGTATCCCTTATATCCATCAAGAGAAGATATCCTTTCATTTCCTGCTGCTGATTCAACCATCTGCGGAATATCTGGCAAGGGAAAACTATCTTTTGGACAAGCTTTGTTTAGATCGGTAAAATCTATGCAAATTCTTATTCCCTTTTTCTTCTTTGGAACTACGACCATATTTGCTATCCATTCGGGGTATTTTGCTTGTCTAATAATGCCGGCATCAAGCATCTTCTGCAACTCTTCTTCTATTTGAGGATGATATGATGTTGCAATTTTTCTAATTCTTTGCTTGAATGGTCTTGCATTTTTATCAATCTCTAATTTATGACATGTTACAGATGGATCTATTCCAGGCATCTCATCCATATCCCATGCGAAAATATCTTTATAATCTCGCAACAAATCAATAGTCTTTCTTTCCTCATCTGCCTCCATTTTAGTCCTAATTTTTAACATCTTGGGTTCTTCTTCGATTCAATATTCACTTCCTTTGTTGGTTTCGCCGCTGATGTAGCTAGCCTTCGGTTCTCCCATGGGCGTTGGTCCTTTTACTTCCTTTGCGATATCACTCTCTTCACCACATATTCCTTTTCCTTCTTCCGCTCTTATCATGTAAGTTCTAAATTCTTCTTCCTTTTTTATTTGATTTTGCCATCTTCTTGTGATCTTTTCGCCTCTTCACCTGCTCTTCATAATGTTTTACTTCGCTTTGATGATACATTCTTCCTTTATCGGTATCCCCTCTGATTTCGCCAATTCCACTCGGCATAGGAAATTTGACACATTGATGAAATGTTGATGCTACAGCTTTTATTGCGTGTATCCATGGCCTTCCCAACAACATGTTATATGGTGATTCCATATCCACTACGCATAACGTCACATGTGTTTCAATTTCTCCCAACAAAATTCGCATTTTTATTTCCCCTTTAGGTTTTGTTATTGATTTGCTGAAACCATAGATATGATATGTTGCAGAAGTCATTTCTTCATCTTTGTACCCCAATTTTTTATACGCATGATAAAACATTATATTCACCGAACTCCCTGTATCTACCAAAGTTTTATTTATTGCCCATTCTTCCACTCGTTTTTGTTCATTTTCCTTCTTCTTTGCTGGCATTTATCGTAATCACTAGTGGAGATGTGTGATTTAAATTCTCTCTTGATATTTCCGTATTTTGTGAATATAATTCTCTGTTTTTCCCATTCTTTCAAGGGTAACACCTTCTCTGCTGTTATAATTTTCTTTCCTTCAAAATCTCTTTTATGTATTCTCCCTTTGATACTTTCATGAAATTCATTAACCATTGACTTTGTAATCATATTACATTCCAATTCTTCATTACTCTCTTTGATTCTAGTTTTCTCCAATTTATCCATCATACTCTTTATTTTTACAATTTTAGTGACAATATCCAATCTCTTATCTTCAATCACTCCCTGTTTCTAGCGCCAATATGTAGTTGCAGGAAATCCTACACTACACCCCTCACAATAATCCACACAACTAAGACATTTGAAGATGAATGACACTGATTTTTATTGATTATTTCCTTGAATGTTTACAGGGTAAAATAAAAAAGAGCTAAAGAAATTACAATCACCACAAACTTTCTCTCTCCTAATGACTTGACTAACACTCTGAAAAGAATCCCCCCCTCAAACAGACTCATTCGACTCTTTATATATAGGGTAGTATACAATGGATGACAGCTAAGCTGTCCTTTATTTTCGGGAACGACTTGCGAAATATCGCTAGTGTACAAGTATAAAATCTCGCAGCTCTCCTAAACTTCGCTAGGTCTTCACACCTTTCTCGTGGTTTGGTTGTCGTCATTTATTGCGTCATTTATATTACTCTTCGGCGACGCCTTCACAATGCTGTCGTTTACTAATCTCGCGAGATATTGATGTTGCGATATTATGATCCTACAACTAATACATAACTCAAGCACAACTTTTAGAAATAGGATTACATCCTTAACCAATAATATAAGATTTAGCTACTCATAGCTATGGAGTTCATCACAAAAATATCAATTAAATAAAGAAGAAGATGAACAAAAGCAAACCCCTAGTAGCGTAAACAAAAGCGGCTCTCTCCTTAGCTTCCAAGAATAAAACGTGTTTCCAAAAGGTGTAGGACTTCTCTTTTATAGCTCCTCTTGTTCCAAAATTAGGTCTAATCTTCAAAGTCCATTAGACGAAAATCCTCCAAGCCCATAAGTGAGAGAAACCCATGTAGAAAATATGGCCCAAAAACTGACGCCGGAAAACTGGTATTACGGCCGGAAATCGGCTGGAGAAGTGACCGGAAAACGGTTCAGGTGATAGGAAAAGTCCGCCTTGGTCAATGGTCCTAACGGGTCAAATCGGTCAGGTCAACCGAGTTAGGACACTGAGTCAAACCGGGTCAATCACCGAGTCAGATGACTCAACTCAGTGATGTCATCAGGTGAGTTAGAATCGAGTCTGCATCTTACTCAGCTGGATGGGCTGAGTTGCCAAGGCCATTGCACTGGCCTAAGCTGTGTTGCTCCAAGATTATGCTTAATAATTCCTTAGCCAGCCATCTTGGCTCTTCCATTCTCTCCAATTCAACAACAGCTTCTTCTCTTTTAGCCGCAACTCAAACCTCTCTGCAACATTTCTTCCATGCCAGCAACTGCGCTTGTAAAGTACCAGCACAAACATCTCCTCTGTTGTAGCTCTGCATTACATTTTAGCTTCTGCAACAGCTGTTTCTAACTCAAATTCATCAAGCCCTGCACCTCAGCTCAGTTGCATCACTAGGTTGTTTCAATCCCACCCAATCAATCAACTTCAATTCTTCCCTGCCTCGGAAAAACACACACTAACTCCCTTGTCTCAGTCGCTGCATTGTCATTTAGCTCTGCAATTCATCCCTTAATGGCAAGCAACTATAGCCTTAAGACAAAATCAATACCACCCAAACTCAATCCTGTTTCCTTCTCAACTTCAATCCCATCATAACAAAGAACAGAATCGCCACTGCATTTTCTTGGCCTTCATCATTCACCAGCTGAACCAATAGCAACTCAATCTCCAACTCAGGTTCAAGACCTACTACAAAACAACTCTGTAGCTTCAGACCTAGCTAAATTCTCCAGTCTATGCATCTCAAGGCTATAGTAGCAATTCCAGCATCAAGCCAACATTTCCCATTAGCTCTAGCACCTGAACTTCCATTAGTTTGCCAGTCCCATCACCTGCATACTAATTTGTACCTGAAACCTAGACATACATCTACAAATCTGTCATAAAGTGCGCATATCCTCCATTTCCATTAGCATTCATTCACATCAACTTCAACTTGTTCCAGTACAATCACCACCAGCTGCTTTCAACCATCACAGATTCAACACCACCATCTTCTTCCATCTGCCATTGCTTGTAACTACAACTCTCACCAGAGCTATTTCTCAGCTCTGATTCTTCATCTAGTTCATATCAGAGCCTTGCCATTATCTCAATGAACCACAATAAAACCCAAATTAGGTGACAACAACCGATTCTCTTCATGTACAATTCCTTGAACATACCCTTGGACTCCAAATCCTCACCATTTCATCTCATCTTCTCTCCTTGTGAGATCAACAAGAAACACATGAACCCACGGCTTTATCAATTGCAATTCCAGCTCTTTGCAACTCAAATCATGTCATAATTCATCTTCCATTGAAACTTTCTTTGAAATTTCACAACTATCTCGTGTTCACCGCCCTAATCAATCCAAACTCGAATTCGAGTTCAACCCATCTTCTGATTCTGCTCACATTTAAAGTTTCAATGAGCTTCTGAATCTTCCCCTCCATAAAACCCTAGAAATAAGTAGCAGCTTTGTTTCTTCCCTATTTTCTACTGATTAATCAAATTCATACCCATCTCAGTCAAATCCACAGCTCAGACCACCAGACCCATGTTTCTTAAATCCAGCACCATCTTCTTCATCTCAAAACCCATACTTCATTGAACTCATCCACTATCGAACCCTAGATTCCACCTACAAACCACCACAGATCCTCTTTCTCTCTGTAACAGACTTAATGGTTCTTCTCATTCTGATTTGCATCCATCAACAGCTCTATCTTCTTCTCGGTCAATCTAGACCTCCGTTTCTGTTGAGAAAATTTGGGTAAGAAAGAATGAGAAAATGATTTCTCGATTTCACATTTTAGTGTAATATCTGGGACGACTATCAACACCCAAGGGATAGGAACCACCCCAATTATTGGGTGCTAACAGCACACACAATTTCTGGCTAAGGGCTACCCAAGTTGGCTTCCCTTTACATGTACTGTCAGTTTTGGGAAACTGACAAGCTTAATCAATGATTTTGCTCATAACTTCCTCATGCGACGTCGGAACAGCCTCATTCTTTCATCCTGGCTTCATCTTTTTGTCGTTCTCGCTCCAAATGAAAGTTTTCTCCTTCTTTTGCTCCCAAGGACTCCATTGCACCTAATTACTCAAAACTAGACATAAGAGATGCAATTCCCAATGAAAATAGCAAAGAAAGCATAAATACTAGATATAAAATTAGGTGTTTTACAACACCTATCAGATTCCCCCCACACTTAGACTTTGCTAGTCCTCGAGCAAATCAAACAAAACAAATTCTAAAATATACATACAACTCCGTGTCGTCGAGGCTACGGTCACGTTTAGCATAAATAACAAGCCTTTGAACCCCTAGGTGTCCCTAGTGGACGAGTTATAGTCTCGTGAGGGTTTACTAGAGATATGCCCACAAAACCTACTTTTCCAACTTACTAGTTCTCCGAAATGATAGCATCCAACGTGCTAAGAAGACATAGAGATTCTGCACACTAGTCATAAGAAGTTAGACACATAAATGAACACAATCTCATCCTTAAAAGTTGAGAGAGAAATAACCATCCCTTCTCGAAAGAGATTCGGGTTCGGAGTGATCAAAAGTCTCGACTCTGCCTCACAAGAAAGGGTTTTATGATATTGCTCTCAATAATAAACAACTTTTATGGGTCACACATGTGTCCGAGGTTGGAATGAAGAGAAAATCCTGCGACACGTTGAATGGTAGGAAGGCAAAACCCTCCGAATTGTTTTGAAAACCCATTTTTCTGACGATCTCTTCGAAAGGAAATCAACCACTTAACGAAGGTGGAAATATGCTTACTTACCTCGTTATACATTCGGCGTGCAGCTAGCACCACTCTCTGACATCCATAGAAACGTCTTCGGTCTTCAATCGGTGTCTTCATCTTTGTCTTCGGTCTTCAACTCTTGATGATAACTCTTGAACTTCGTAGAATCTTGACAATATGATTCTTTCCTCTAATTCTTGTTGCTTGAAACTTCATTATAGATATTCCTTCTTCCATTGGCTTTATTGAAAGAATACAAAACTGAAAACGAACTATACAAACCCAATTTTTTTTTTGTTTTTTTTTTGACAAGAAAAATAAAACAAATACAAAATGAAAACAAAAAGAAACAAAATAATCAAAATAATAATGAACCTAACAAAATTTTCTCTTGTCTTTTTTTTCTTTTTCTTTTTTTCAATTTTTTTTTTTGAGACAAGAGAAAGTAAAATACAAATAAAATAAAAATGTAAGTACAAAGGCCATGGTGTAAGTACTTTACCGCTTGATTCTTCACAACTTGTATGTCTTGATATCTTAAACTTTTCGAACTCTCATCTTTATAATCTTCGCTCTTGTACAATAGTCTTCAACTTATAAAAATTCTTCTCCTTATCTTGTTGCTTTACTTGAATCTGAAATCTGCTCATTTCTGTACCGTTGCTTATAAACCTTGAACGTGTTCAACTTTCCTTCAAATTTGTGATGCTCCTCTTGTTGATGATGATGGTGTTTCTTTGGATTTGTTGGTGTAGAGAGATAGAGTGGATGGCGCTAACTGCAAACAAGATTACAAGTGGTATGTAAGTTAGCATTTCGATGTCACCAACATGGTTGATAAAAATAGCACTCAAGAGATCAAAGTAGTGCTTCTATGGTGGGAGGTTGGACATCTCACCATTCTTCCCGGAATTTACGTACGGTGACACACACTCTAAAAGCACATATTTAGACAGGTACAAAGAATTGAAGGTCGGTGCCTCACATGATTTAACATGGGTAGTCTCCACTATAGGGGATCACTACTCTAATACCGAATTCAGTCTGCACCTTATTTTCCACTGGCATGGTTAAATCCAACTTTAACTCTCATACAATTAGGAAACCCGATCATGTTCTCTGTCATCTCTAAGTTCAGTCACTCTTATGAGAATCTCGATGTAATCTTAGCGACATGTATACTATGTGACTCTAAACTAACTACAAGTTGGAGTTTTTTATTCACTAATTTACACAAAAGTTGAAAAATTTGAAAAATTTACAATGCAAACCACTCCCCCACACTTAAACTTTACATTGTCCTCAATGTAATTGAATCGTCCAAAGAAAGTCAAGGTGGGAAATCCTACAAGAAAAGTGACAAAAAAAATTGAAAAAAGTAAAAACATGACAAGAAAAGAAAAGATAAAAGATACAAAACCTATGGGTTTCCTCCCATGTAGCGCTTTGTTTAAATTAAATCATCCCGACTATCTCCTTGTTTTCTATGACTCCTCCAGAGGGAGTACTTCCACAAGATTAACTCCTTCCACGACAGCCGAAGAGAAGTTCTCATAATATGGTTTCAACCGGTGCCCATTCACTTTAAGTTCATTTCCTGTAGCTAAACTACAAATTTCCACTGCACCATGAGAAAACACATTAGTCACAATAAAAGGTCCGATCCAACGTGACCATAATTTACCCGGAAATAATTGCAAGCGAGAATTAAACAAAAGCACTTTCTGCCCAATGCAAAATTGTTTCTTTGTAATCATATTATCATGAAAAACATTCGTCTTTTCCTTGTAAATCCGTGAGCTTTCAAATGCATCATTGCGAATCTCCTCTAACTCTTGAAGTTGTAACTTTCTTTGCCTTCCAGCACCATCCAACTCCATATTGCATTGCTTAATATCCCAAAACGCCTTATGCTCAATTTCCACGGGTAAGTGACAAGGTTTACCATAAACAAGCCTAAAGGGAGACATCCCAATAGGTGTATTATATGCGGTTCGATATGCCCACAAAGCATCATTAAGTCGCATGCTCCAATCTTTCCTTGTTGGATTCATCGTCTTCTCTAGAATGGATTTCACCTCTCGGTTGGAAACCTCGGCTTGTCCATTTGTTTGTGGATGGTAGGGTGTTGCAATCCTATGCGACACATTGTACTTCCTTAACAAGTTTTCCAAGAACCTGTTTTTGAAGTGTGAACCTCCATCGCTAATTATAGCCCTTGGAATGCCAAACCTTGCAAATATATTAGCTTGCACGAAATCTGAAACAACTTTAGAATCATTAGTTGGGTTGGCCTTAGCTTCCACCCATTTCGAGACATAATCCAAAGCAAGCAAGATATAATAATTCCCACTAGAATTGACAAAAGGGCCCATAAAATCAATCCCCATACATCAAAAACCTCCACAAATTGAATAATAGTTTGCGGCATTTGATTTCGAGCACCTAGATTGCCTGTTCTTTGGCACCTATCACATGTGGTACAAAATGCATGTGCATCCTTAAACAAAGTTGGCCAAAAGAAACCACATTCTAGTACCTTGAGAGCGGTTCTCTTACTCCCAAAGTGTCCTCCACAAGCATATGAGTGGCAAAAAGACAAGACTGATAGGTGTAGAATACACCGTATTTACTATCTAGTAGTTTATGCTTTCTTTGCTATTTTTCTAGTAAATTATGTATTTTACGTGTGTTTTTGAGTTATTAGGTACTCTGGAGTCACACGGAGGAAAAGAAGAAGAAAGCACCCAATTTGAGCCAAAAGGGCAAAAAGGTCATTTTACAGGCGATTGATATATGGAGCCCAGTTGAGGTTAAGGGGCATCTTTATTTTGGAGGATTATTAAAGACAGCCCATTCAAGGTTAAGGGGCTGGACACTTAGGCTAGCCCTTATCAGAAGTGACCACCTATTATAGGCACCCATCTGGGGTGGCTCTTATGTTGGGCGTTTTGATCCCAAGTCATTACATGAACCCTAAAATCAAGAGTAATCTTTACTCTCAATCATCTCCACACCTGAAACCGAGAGAAGAAAGAAAAAAAACACGGCCATGGCTGCTGTTAATGAAGTCGGGAGAGATCGAACTCAGAAGAAGAGATGAGTTGAAGATGGAATTGATGAATGGAAATGGGTTTTGGTGGTACTGTTTTTCTCTGGGTTTGGATTGAGACGGTAATCCTGATGCTGTTGAAATCAGTGATTGAAGGAGCTAATGTGAAGAACAGGTATATGAAGCTGAAGCAGTGAATGAGAGAAATCAGAGATGGGTCGTGGCTTTAGTGATGAATTAGAGACGGATCGACATCGAGTACAATCGTTTGTGAGAAATTATGGGATTGATGAATTCAAGCTAGGGTTCGAATGGGTTTGTGAGAGATCGAGAAATAGAGTTCGGGGAGATGTTGCCGTTGAATCAGTGAAATGGGTTGGAAGACCTCAGGGAATCGAGCTCGGTCTGAGCTGTTGTTCAACACAGGGAGAAGAAGTAGAGAGAATGAATGGTAGTCTGAGAAGGAAATTAAACTGATGCTGGTAGTAACAGGTTGATTGAGCTACTGTTGAAGAAGCCGAGGTCTCAGAAATGGAGTTGATTGTCCTGCTGCTGCTATTTTGGGTCTATTAATGGAAATGGGTATGAAATTGAAGGGAAATTGGAACTGAGAACTTGATTGGTGGTGAACTGGTGCTGTTGGGATTCTGTGATAAGTTGATGGAGCTGGAGTCTGTGCAGGCACTGATGTAATTATGTTGAAGTAATCTGGTGTTGTTGGTGAAGTAAGATGATGGTGTTGGCAGTGCAGGGTTTGTGCTTGAGCTGGTGGTGATATTGCAGGTGTTAGGAAATTGCAGAAGTGGTCTGTGTTGGTTGTGGTTGGTTTTACAGGGTTTGGAGCTGGTTTTAGAAGTCAAGAAATAACATGGGCTAGCAAAGAGGGGTCTCAAGCTAGCAAAGCAAGTGGAGTTCTTTGCCATGGTCGGGGTGCTAAGCCTTGATATTGCAGTTTTGCTGGATGCAATTGCAGAACTAGAGATGGCGAGAGGTTCTTTGGGAGTAATGGTGTAGGAATGCGATTGCGTGTACATGAGCCGGGAGAGAGAATTGAGGGAAGCGACTACAGATTTGCAGGTGGCTTGAACTGAGCTAGGTAGAAAGAAGCTGAGAAGGGAATGGATGTTGGCTTGAACTGGTTGAGGTGGTCATTGATGTTAGCATTACAGGGAAGTGATGTGATGCAGTGAGCTGAATTGTAGCTATTGCAGGTGCATGGAAATGGTGCACTGAACTGGTGCTCCAGCTAGTGGTGGTTCTGTTATGATGAAAGTGGTAAGTGAGGCCAAAATGGATGGTGTTTTGCAGTGGTGAAGCCTAGGCATGTGCACTGAGTTGTAGGTTTGGTCTCAACATTGCAGCTGAGCTAAAGAGCTGGCAGGAAATTGGAGGCATTGTTATGGACAGAATTGCAGGCAGAGAATAGATGGAGGTGGCTGGAATTGATGCAATGGTTGGCCTGTGGTGTTTGGGCTTAGGTGGTAGAATGGATGCTGTGTTGAAGTGATAGCCATTATGGCTGGGAGCAAAGCAGTGACGCACCATCCTGGTGCAACACAAGAATTTTTGGGCAAGTAGCTGGCAAGTGCCGAGTCAGTAGGAGTTAGCTAGCTGACTCGGTTCTGATTCAGTGACTCACCCCTTGACTTATTGACTGACGATGACCGTTAAGTTTGACTTTTGACCGTTAGTCCTAACGGAGGACCGGACGGAATATTCCGTCGAATATTCTTTCGACGGAGAAATTTCCAGGTGGCCGGCGGCGACTTTTCCGGCCAAATTCCGGCCATAATCCCGATTTTCGGCCGAGCAAAATTCCAGAACTTTCTATGGACTTCTCTCATGGGTGTGAAGACTTGGGCTATGGAATTGGATGGAGAATTGGACTCAAATTTGGAAAGAGAAGGTGGAAGAGAAGAGAAAGACTTGAATTTGGAAGTTGAATTGCAAAAGGAAAAGGATTCTAATCCTTAGAAGATTTGGAGAATTTTGAAGCCTATAAATAGAGAAGTTTTCTACAACTTCTACACACCTCTACACACACAATTCTTTTCTTTTCTTATTCTTTGTGTGAACTCTTTTAACATGAGTAGTTAATTTTATTGATTGAGGATGAATTCCTAGTTTTTAAACATATGATTTGAGTTTTTGTTTCAATTCTATCTTGAAGTTTTTCACACGATTATCGTTTGTTTTTACTAATAGGAGTGATCTTAAAGACATTCATGATTGATTGATAGATTGTTTAGGTGGCCAACTAAATTGATTTGTTAATTTGATCTAAAGCTAGTGAAAGTTAGGAGATAAGTAATCGTTTCTTGACTCTTTACATAAGTAGCAAACACGAGACCTTGCGGAGGATTCCGTGGAGCAATTGTGTGTAGAAACAACGCTAGAAAGTGAACCAAGCGAACCGAGTTTAACTACTAGTACTAAACCTAAATTCATAAATCTTAATGCATTCGGGAATTACATCTTGTAAGCGGACCTCAAGGTGGTTCTTTTGAATAGAATCGATAACTAAGCGGACCTATTACTCGGTGAAATTAGGATTTTGGGGCTAGCTAAAGCGGACCTGCTATCCTACGGTTGGTGATAATCTGTGACTAATAACAAGTAGAAAAGAACATAACTTTAATCATTGTTTTAACGAAGAAGGATTCCTTGATCTTGTCTCTCTTATTGCTTTCAACTTTACCTTTTAATTGTTTTGTTTATTTTCTTTTGCTTTTTACACCCCCTTTCGTGACAATTTTTACAACTAGAATCTCGTGCTCCTCGTGGGATCGACCTTGACTACCCTATATTACTTGTTAATTAGGTAGTAAAGTATTAATTAATTTGTTGTGGTTACGACACGCATCAAAGACAGAATTAAATTCTGATTCGGGAACACACCTACATATTACTTGGTCACTACAATGTTTCCATAAGTATGGATCATCCCATATGTATTGGTTTCCTAACTTCTTAAGTTTGTCCCTCTCAGCACGAGACAAGTTCTTTGGGATTTGTTTAGAAACTAAGTAATTAACAATATCAGTATACCATGGTTCTCCAAAGGCAATTGAGAATAGTTGCTCATCCGGGAAACTTTCACGCAATGGGATAGCTTCCTTGTCCACAACAAGACGTCTCAAGTGATCCGCAACGGTGTTCTCAATTCCTTTCTTTTCTTTGATCTCAATATCAAACTCTTGCAAGAGTAAAATCCATCGTATGAGCCTCGGTTTCGCCTATTTCTTTGTAAGCAAGTACTTAAGTGCTGCATGATCAGAAAAGACAATAACTTTTGTACCAATTAGATAAGAGCGAAACTTTTCCAAAGCAAAAACAATAGCTAAGAACTCTTTTTCAGTGGTTGTGTAGTTTTGTTGGGCCTCATTTAACGTTCTAGAAGCATAATAAATGGAATGAGGTATCCTCCCCACACGCTGCCCAAGCACCGCACCAACCGCATAATCACTAGCATCACACATAAGCTCAAAGGGCTTGATCCAATCCGGTGGTTTAATGATAGGGGATGAAATCAAAAGTTCTTTCAAACGATTGAATACCGCCACACACTTTTCATCAAAGTTAAAAACCACATCTTTTTGCAATAAGTTACAAAGTGGTGATGCTATCTTGGAAAAGTCCTTGATGAATCTACGATAAAAACCTGCATGACCAAGAAAAGAGCGTATCTCGCTCACCGTAGTGGGAGGGGTTAGAGCACGAATAAGGTCTATCTTATATTTATCGACTTCCAAGCCTTTAGAAGATATTATATGGCCTAAAACTATGCCATGAGTTACCATGAAATGACACTTCTCCCAATTCAGCACAAGATTTGTTTCAACACATCGTTCAAGGATTAGTGATAAATTGTTCAAGCAAAGGTCAAATGAATCACCAAAGACACTAAAATCGTCCATGAACACTTCGATTATGTTTTCAACATATTCCGAAAAGATACTTACCAGACACCTTTGAAAAGTAGCTAGAGCATTGCACAAGCCAAAAGGCATCCTTCTATAAGCAAAAGTACCGAAAGGACAAGTGAAAGTGGTTTTCTCTTGGTCCTCCGGCGCTATCACAATCTGATTATAACCTGAATAGCCATCAAGGAAGCAATAGTAAGAGTGTCCAGCTAAACATTCAAGCATTTGATCAATAAATGGTAAAGGAAAGTGATCTTTTCTAGTGGTGGCATTCAACTTTCTATAATCAATACAAACCCTCCAACCGGTTTGCACTCGAGTTGGGACAAGTTCGTTCTTATCATTTTCCACCACCGTCACACCTGATTTCTTTGGTACTACTTGTACCGGGCTTACCCACTTGCTGTCGGATATGGGGTAGATAACACCCACATCCAAAAGCTTGAGTATCTCCTCTTTCACAACTTCCATCATGGGAGGATTCAAACGACGTTGCGGTTCCCTTGTAGGCTTTGCATCGTCCTCCACACGGATCTTGTGCATACAAACGGCAAGGCTTATACCCTTGATATCGGCGATTGTCCATCATATGGCCGTCTTGTATGTCCTTAGCACCCTTAGAAGTTTTTGCTCCTTTAATTCATTAAGCTCGTTAGAAACAATCACGGGTAACTCCTCATTGTCACCCAAGTACAAGTACTTTAAGTGACTTTGAAGAGGTTTCAATTCTAAATTTGGAGATTTTACAATAGATGGCACAAGTTTTTCATTATTGCAAGGTAAAGAAGCATATGAAATATTCTTAATTGCTGATTTTTCCGGTAATGAGTCAAGAGAACCAATGGTTTCTTTAATCTCATCACTATACTCCAAACCATTATCAATGGGTGTAGTGAGCACGGTTTCCAAAGTATCAACACCATTCAACTCAAACATTTATTGCGCCAATGTGTCCATCACATCAATGGAGAAACAAGAGTGGACATCACTAGGATATCTCATCGTCTCGAAAATGTTGAAACGTATTATTTCTCCATCAAACTCCATAGTTAGCGTTCCCTTATCCACATCAATTATGGTTTTCGCCGTTTTCATGAAGGGACGCCCAAGTAGCAATGGAAGAGACGAGTCCGGTGAACCTTCATCCATCTCTAACACACAAAAGTCAGCTGGAAATACTAATTGATTAACCTGCACAAGAACATCCTCAACAATACCCATTGGGTAGACATTAGAACGATCGGCTAATTGCAATACAATTCCAGCCTTTTTAAGAGGACCAAGATCAAGTGAATTATACATAGACGCAGGCATAACATTAACGGATGCACCTAAGTCCAACATAGCTTTGTTAAATGTGGTGTTACCAATTGTGACGGGAATGTCAAAGCTACCGGGAACCTTGCACTTAAGTGGGAGTTTTTGTTGTAAGATTTCCGAAGCATTCTCCCCCACACTAAGCACTTCATTACCTTTGAGCCTTTGTTTATTGGTACACAAGTCCTTCAACACCTTTGCATAATTTGGAACTTGCTTGATTGCATCTATGAGTGGTATGTTCACATGGATCTTCTTGAGAATGTCTAAAATCTCCTTTTCTAGTTCCGCCTTCTTGGAATTTGCAAATCTGCGAGGGAAAGGTAAAGGAGGAACATAAGTAGAAACCGGAGTTTTAGAGTTAGAAATAGGTACCTCAGAAGTTTGGGGAGAATCCACATTTTTCTCCTCCAAAACAGGTTCCTTTGGTGTTTCCACCGTGCCCGAATCAGTAACTTCGGGTTGCACAAGTTGTGTACCACTTCTCAACATAATTGCATTGACACCCTCTTTTGGATTGATAGGTTGAGAAGGGAGTTTCCCACCATTTTGTGCCTTCAATTGATTCAACTCAATACCCATAGAACCAACTTGAGTTTGCAAATCCTTAACCGTACTCTCCGTTCTTTGCATAAAATATTTCAGCAACTCTTCCATATTGGACCCCGTATTTTGAGGTTGTTGTTGTTATTGAAATTGTTGAAATTGTTGTCTCGGCTGGAATTGTTGTTTTTGAGGTTGAAATCCACTCGGGTTGTTGAAATTTGGTGGTTGAACCGCTCCTTGCTTGTTCGCATAGCTAAAATTGGGGTGATCTCTCCATCCCGGATTGTAAGTGTTTGAGTAGGGATCATACCGCCTTTGTTGATTTGGAAAGACCGCATTAGCTTGCTTATCCTCATAAGCTTGAGAAGAACTCTGGTATCACCGCGTCGCAACTTGTTACATCATTCTTTGTCATGTTACCCAATTGTTGACGAAGTTCCTCGACCTCGCTCACTTCATTAACTTTCCTAAGAAGCACATCCGAACCACGACTCAAGAATTGTTGGGAGTTTGCTTCCATGTTCTCAATCAACTCTCTAGCTTGTGCCACCGTCTTGTTAACTAGTGCACCACCACCCGCAGCATCAAGAAGATTCCTATCACTTGATTGGAGTCCTTCATAGAAATATTGGATAATCATAGCGTCACTGAATTGGTGGTGAGGGAAGCTTGCCACCAATTTCTTATATCGTTCCCAACATTCATATAAAGATTCTCCCACATTTTGCTTCATCCCACAAATCTCTTTTCGAATTTGAGTAGCCTTTGATGCAGGAAAATATCTCTCTAAAAAGAGTTTTTTCAACCCATTCCATGTTGTGACACTTCCGGGAGGTAAATAGTACAACCAATCCTTAGCACTATCCATCAAAGAGAAACGGAAAACTTTTAACATTGCACCATCCGCCTCAACATCCGCTGGAAGCATGGCCGTGACAATGGTGTGGAAGTCCATAAGATGCTTGTTTGGGTCTTCATTCACCATGCCATGGAACTTTGGTAATTCTCTAAGCAACCCTGGCTTTATCTCAAAAGTAGAGTTCGTTTGAATACACCCCTGTTGTGTATCAAGCCTATGAGAAGCTAACTCCCTGAGTGAACGATTTGCATCACCCATTGCTTCTACTTTTTCTTCAAAAGGTGGTTCTTGTTCACCCGGAACCTCTTGTTCTAAAACTGCTTCTTCTTGTTGGAAAGTCTCTTCTTCCGTTTTCAACTCTTGTTCTTCCGTTTTATCTTTACTTGGTTGGAGTATTGTGCCTCTTCGAGTAGCTATCCCGCACCGTGGATAATTCCAATCTTTAGAATCCAGGGATTAGGTACCTGAAAACAATTCTCGCAAACAAGTAAGAAAAAAGACAAGACAACAAGAAGCAAGGATAAAAGCAAAAACAAAAATAAGAAACTAAAAACTTAATAACTAGCCGTATGCCTTCGACATGCGGCGCCAAAATTTGATCATTGTCATTATGCGTCAAAAATAATTTCACTTTCCTAAAGTATATGATAAGAAAAAGTTCGTTTCCACAGAGAGGCAATTGTAGTTATTATGTAATCAATTTCTTAAAGTAACCAATTGGGGGGGATTTCTGATTTTTATGTGAGCAATAAAAGTAAATCAAAAGCAAAGTAAATTGTAGAAAGTAATCAATAGAGAGAGATATTGGTCAAGGAGTTCATCTTCAATCTTATACATGTGCTTGCGTATATGATTAGAATTACAATTTAATCTCTTTTATTATCAAAAGCCTAGAGAATCAAGAGAGCAAGATAATCTATTAATTTCCTAAGTTCTTCAACAAACACATTAGAGCTGCGTATGTGAATTCTACCTAAAGAATAACCTAACGCCTTGCGCTAATTAAGTTCAATTACTAGGAGCATTAAGTTTAAGAAAAAGGCTAATCAATGCAATTGTCATACATTGCGCATAACGATTCGGACAATGGTCAAACTCTACATATGATTACGAGAGTGTATCACTACAAACCGTAAACATATCATGTTATTTGTATTCAGGGTTATCTCTCGATGAAAAACCCTAAAATAGCTATGGACAAGGATGCAAGTTCAATTAATTGGCCACTTAGCTAATGATGCGTGTCGTAACCACAACAAATTAATTAATACTTTACTACCTAATTAACTAGTAATATAGAGTAGTCAAGGTCGATCCCACGAGGAGCACGAGATTCTAGTTGTAAAAATTGTCACGAAAAGGGGGTGTAAAAAGCAAAAGAAAATAAACAAAACAATTAAAAGATAAAGTTGAAAGATGAAAGCAATAAGAGAGACAAGATCAAGGAATCCTTCTTCGTTACGAAACAATGAATCAAGTTATGTTCTTTTCTACTTGTTATTAGTCACAGATTATCACCAACCGTAGGATAGCGAGTCCGCTTAGCTAGCCCCAAAATCCCTAATTTCACCGAGTAACAGTCCGCTTAGTTATCGATTCTATTCAAAAGAACCACCTTGAGGTCCGCTTACAAGATGTAATTCCCGAGAATGCATTAAGATTTATGAATTTAGGTTTAGTACTAGTAGTTAAACTCGGTTCGCTTGGTCCACTTTCTAGCGTTGTTTCTACACACAATTGCTCCACGGAATCCCTCCCAAGGTCTCGTGTTTTCTACTTGTGTAAAGTGTCGAGAACGATTACGTATTCCCTAACTTATACTAGATATAGATCAATTAACAAATCAATTTAGCGTGCACTCCAAACAATCTATCAATCAATCATAAGTGTCTTTAAGATCACTCCTATTAGTAAAAACAATCGATAATCATGTGAAAAATCTCAAGATAGAATTAAAAACAAAACTCAAATCATATGTTAAGAACTAGGAATTCATCCTCAATCAATAAGAAAATTAGCTACTCATGTTTTTGAAATTCACACAAATAATAATAATTAAAAGAAGAATTTTCAAATTCACACAAGTAATTAAAAAGAAAAATCTTAGAAAAGCAAGCAAAAACACAAGTGATGTGTGTGTAGAGAGTGTGTAGAAGTTGTAGAAAACTTCTCTATTTATAGGCTTCAAAATTCTCCAAATCTTCTAAGGATTAGAATCCTTTTCCTTTTGCAATTCAATTTCCAAATTCAAGTCTTTCTCTTCTCTTCCACCTTCTCTTTCCAAATTCGAGTCCAATTCCCCATCCAATTCCTAGCCCAAGTCTTCACACCCATGAGAGGAGTCCATAGAAAGTTCGGAATTTTGCTCACCGGAAAACTGGGATTGTGGCAGGAATCCGTCCGAATTGTCGCCGGAAAAGTACCTCGGTGACCGGCAAAGTCAAACCAGGTCACCGGTCAACGAGTCTACACAGCCGGTCAACTGGTCGGCTTCGGTCTAGATCGAGTCAAATCGGATGACTCAACTCGTGAGTCAGATTCGAGTCGTAGTGCCAGTGAACTGAGTTAACTTGGCTGAGCCATTGACAGGCCAAACATCGTAGCACAATCATTGTGCTTCATAGCCGCATTGCTGCAGCCATGATGGCTCTGCTTCTTCTTTTTTTCAAAGCTTGACTTCATAACCACCTGGGCTTCAAGCTTGTCATTCTCATGCCCAAATCTTCTCTCTCAATTACCAGCTCCAATCGCATTATTTCAAAGACATACTATTCTCATCTCTGCCTGCAATCCATGGCTTTAAGCAAATCGGCGCCCCGGCTCCACAACCCGCCGCAATTGCTCAAACTTCAGCTGACTACCCCCAACAAGACAACAACTCAAAGCCACCAGTGCCATAACCTCAGCTCAGCATCAGTCCTACAGCTCTTCCCTGCCTAACTCAACCAATTCACAGTTTATGCCAACACCACCTGCTCTTCAGCTTCATTGTGACTACCATTTTGTACCTGGAACCTAAATATACATCTGAGGCATACAATCACAGCTAGACTCGGCTCAATTCTGCATCATCATGAATTCCACCTAAGCTGCAATTTGCTTATAGCTCCACCAGGACCCTGCAGCTCAACTCAGCCACTAACTGGCAGCAGCAGCTCAAACCACCTTCACAGTCCCATTCTAACGCTGTTTTTGCAACTCGCTCAACCTTCTCGGCCCGCATCACCATCCGCACCGATCTTCATCTCAATATTAATCCATCAGTCACTTCCACCATTTCCAATAGCTCCATCTTCTCATATATCTTGCACAAGATCACAACAATTTTCAACACGCTTTCACCCTTATTGCCTCACTGTAATTTCATTCCCACCACATCCTCAAGTCACTCCATTGCAGCAACAATCAGCTAACCTTCATGTACAAGACCAACAGCTCATACTTGTTTCCACTTGAGCTTTCCCTGCAATACCAAACACTACCAGTAGACTGCCAACAGCTCTCTGCCAGCATCACTCTCATCTCCATTTCCTCAGATTCAATCCAGCCATAATTCCCACCATCTGTAATTTCAGTGCACTTAATTCAGTTAAAGAACCCATTAGTTCAACCAATAGCACCATTTGGACCAAGAAGGAAACCCCTTGCAGAATAACCCATCTCGGATACCACTTTAAGCCATGGCAATTACCTCAGTAATTTCATCACCACCAACAGACACGGTAACCCCCCTATTATCGGACTGCGCATGTGGCCAATTTCTGCTCATACATTCAGCTCTTTCTTCTTTTAAACCACTTCATTCTCTCGAATCTCAACCAAAGACAGATATGACTCTTGAGTCAATAGCAAAATCACCATCAGATCTCCTTGTTCCATGTCACTTCTGAAACCCATCTTCGAATTGCAACTCTCTCTTCACAAATGGAACTCTAACCCATTCGATTGAATCAAACCTAGGTTTAACAACAACTCCAAACTCTTGAAGTTCAACACTTTGAATCGAACCCACTGCTTCTTTTTACTCGATTTCAATCCTCTTCTCGATCCGCTCTATCTCAAGGACAATCTCTCGATTACTCAACCCATTTCTCTGTATCTTCTCAATTTAGTTCTCGATCTCCTCTCGGTTTTTAATCGCACTCACGGCGATTCTACGGTCTCAATTCCATTATCAACGCCACCATCTCTCGATTTCTTCTCCCGAGCCTCGGCAATCACGGCAGCTCGCTTGTCTGGTTTCGTTTCTGGTGTAGAAATGATTGAATGAGTAAGAAGCTCGATTAGGGTTGTACACTGGGTTGGATATTGGTACTCCATCATATGAGATAAGGGTTACCCCAGTGATAAGGACCACCCCACTTATTAGATAAGGGATACCCCAGGGATAGTTACACCCTCTGATAAATGATTAGGGTACCGAATGAGAGCCCCTTAACCACTACTGGGCTCCATATAGTATTCCCTCCTTGGTGAAATGACAATTTTACCCTTTTTACTCGAATTGAGTGATTTCTTCTTCTTTTCCTCCGTGCGACTCCAGAGTAGCTACAAAACTCAAAACAAGCGTAAAATACATAATTTACAAGAAAAATAGCAAAGAAAGCATAAACTACTAGATAGTAAATACGGTGTATTCTACACCTATCAAATTCCCCCACACTTAGACTTTGCTAGTCCTCGAGCAAATCAAACTAAAAACTCACAACATCAAAGCGTTCAAGCGTCCCAAGCATCCAAAGAGTTATGAGGACATAGAATTTTTGCATGCTAGTAATAAGAAGTTAGAAATACTAAAGAACATATTCTCATTCTTAAATGTTGAGTGAGAAATAACCACACCATAATGAGAGAATGCGTGTTTGAGAAACGATCAATAAGCATTTCGCCTCGACTTCTGCCTCACCAAAAAGGATTTTATGATAATTGCACTCAAAAAGACAGCTTTTCTATGGTTCTCACATGTGTGCAGGTAGGAATGAAGGGAGAATTCCTGCGACACGTTGAATGGTGGGAAGGACATCTTCCGAAATTTTGAAAAACCCACATCTTTTAATATTTTGAAAAACCATTTTTCTGACGATCTCTAAGAAAGGAAATCAACCATATTTATCGAGGATGAGATTACTTACTTACCTTCACATCCGATTGCCAATTATGATAACACCACTCTCACGGCATCCAATAGAAACGTCTTCCGCTCCTTATCTTGATCTTCTTCGTTCCTCGGTTTCAACTATTGATGATAAACCCTTGAATTTCATAAATCCTTAACAATTTGTAACCCTTTTTACCTTAAATATCCTTGTCGCTTGAAACTTCCTTATAAATTTTCCTTCCCCACGGCTTATTAATATTTCTCTTGTCTTTTTTTTTTTTTTTTTTTCTCTTATTAATATTTCTCACTGTAATTCCAGCTGCACTTAATTCCAGTTCCAGCAACCCATTAGTTCAACCAATAGCACCATTTGGACCAAGAAGGAAACCCCCTTGCAGAATAACCCATCTCAGATACCACCAAAAGCCATGGCAATTACCAGTAATTTCATCACCACCAACAGACCTGGTAACCCCCCTATTATCAGACCTGCACAGCCAATTTCTGCTCATACATTCAGCTCTTTCTTCTTTTAAACCACTTCATTCTCTGAATCTCAACCAGCACAGACAGCCCTTCAGTCAATAGCAAAATCACCATCAGATCTCCTTGTTCCATGTCAGTCGAAACCCATCTTCGAATTGCAACTCTCTCTTCACAGCGGAACTCTAACCCATTCGATTGAATCAAACCTAGGTTTAACAACAACTCCAAACTCTTGAAGTTCAACACTGAATCGAACCCAGCTGCTTCTTTTACTGATTTCAATCCTCTTCTCGATCTGCTCTATCTCAAGGACAATCTCTGATTACTCGAACCCATTTCTCTGTATCTTCTCAATTTAGTTCTCGATCTCCTCTCGGTTTTTAATCAGCAGCTCACAGCGATTCTACGGTCTCAATTCCATTATCAACGCCATCATCTCTCGATTTCTTCTCCCGAGCCTCGCAATCAATCGGCAGCCGCTTGTCCAGTTTCGTTTCGGTGTAGAAATGATTGAATGAGTAAGAAGCTCGATTAGGGTTGTACACTTGGGTTGGATATTGGTACTCCATCATATGAGATAAGGGTTACCCCAGTGATAAGGACCACCCCACTTATTAGATAAGGGATACCACAGGGATAGTTACACCCTCTGATAAATGATAAGGGGTACCCTGAATGAGAGCCCCTTAACCACTACTGGGCTCCATATAGTATTCCCTCCTTGGTGAAATGACAATTTTACCCTTTTTACTCGAATTGAGTGATTTCTTCTTCTTTTCCTCCGTGCGACTCCAGAGTAGCTACAAAACTCAAAACAAGCGTAAAATACATAATTTACAAGAAAAATAGCAAAGAAAGCATAAACTACTAGATAGTAAATACGGTGTATTCTACACCTATCAAATTCCCCCACACTTAGACTTTGCTAGTCCTCGAGCAAATCAAACTAAAAACTCACAACTTCAAAGCGTTCAAGCGTCCCAAGCATCCAAAGAGTTATGAGGACATAGAATTTTTGCATGCTAGTAATAAGAAGTTAGAAATACTAAAGAACATATTCTCATTCTTAAATGTTGAGTGAGAAATAACCACACCATAATGAGAGAATGCGTGTTTGAGAAACGATCAATAAGCATTTCGCCTCGACTTCGCCTCACCAAAAAGGATTTTATGATAATTGCACTCAAAAAGACTGACTTTTCTATGGTTCTCACATGTGTGCGGGTAGGAATGAAGGGAGAATTCTGCGACACGTTGAATGGTGGGAAGGACATCTTCCGAAATTTTGAAAAACCCACATCTTTTAATATTTTGAAAAACCATTTTCTGACGATCTCTAAGAAAGGAAATCAACCATTTTATCGAGGATGAGATTACTTACTTACCTTCACATCCGATTGCCAATTATGATAACACCACTCTCACGGCATCCAATAGAAACGTCTTCCGCTCCTTATCTTGATCTTCTTCGTTCCTCGGTTTCAACTATTGATGATAAACCCTTGAATTTCATAAATCCTTAACAATTTGTAACCCTTTTTACCTTAAATATCCTTGTCGCTTGAAACTTCCTTATAAATTTTCCTTCCCCACGGCTTATTAATATTTCTCTTGTCTTTTTTTTTTTTTTTTTTCTCTTATTAATATTTCTCACTGTAATTCCAGCTGCACTTAATTCCAGTTCCAGCAACCCATTAGTTCAACCAATAGCACCATTTGGACCAAGAAGGAAACCCCCTTGCAGAATAACCCATCTCGAGATACCACCGAAGCCATGGCAATTACCAGTAATTTCATCACCACCAATGACACTGTAACCCCCTATTATCGACTCCGCACACCAATTCTCGCTCATACATTCGGCTCTTTCTTCTTTTAAACCACTTCATTCTCCGAATCTCAACCAAAGCCACAGACAAACCCCTTCGATCAATAGCAAAATCACCATCAGATCTCCTTGTTCCATGTCGGTGAAACCCATCTTCAATTGCAACTCTCTCTTCAAATGGAACTCTAACCCATTCGATTGAATCAAACCTAGGTTTAACAACAACTCCAAACTCTTGAAGTTCAACACTTTGAATCGAACCCACCGCTTCTTTACTGATTTCAATCCTCTTCTCGATCTGCTCTATCTCAAGGACAATCTCTGATTACTCGAACCCATTTCTCTGTATCTTCTCAATTTAGTTCTCGATCTCCTCTCGGTTTTTAATCAGCAGCTCACAGCGATTCTACGGTCTCAATTCCATTATCAACGCCATCATCTCTCGATTTCTTCTCCCGAGCCTCAGCAATCACGGCAGCCGCTTGTCTGGTTTCGTTTCTGGTGTAGAAATGATTGAATGAGTAAGAAGCTCGATTAGGGTTGTACACTGGGTTGGATATTGGTACTCCATCATATGAGATAAGGGTTACCCCAGTGATAAGGACCACCCCACTTATTAGATAAGGGATACCCTAGGATAGTTACACCCTCGATAAATGATAAGGGGTACCCGAATGAGAGCCCCTTAACCACCACTGGGCTCCATATAGTATTCCCTCCTTGGTGAAATGATAATTTTACCCTTTTTACTCGAATTGAGTGATTTCTTCTTCTTTTCCTCCGTGCGACTCCAGAGTAGCTACAAAACTCAAAACAAGCGTAAAATACATAATTTACAAGAAAAATAGCAAAGAAAGCATAAACTACTAGATAGTAAATACGGTGTATTCTACACCTATCAAATTCCCCCACACTTAGACTTTGCTAGTCCTCGAGCAAATCAAACTAAAAACTCACAACTTCAAAGCGTTCAAGCGTCCCAAGCATCCAAAGAGTTATGAGGACATAGAATTTTTGCATGCTAGTAATAAGAAGTTAGAAATACTAAAGAACATATTCTCATTCTTAAATGTTGAGTGAGAAATAACCACACCATAATGAGAGAATGCGTGTTTGAGAAACGATCAATAAGCATTTCGCCTCGACTTCGCCTCACCAAAAAGGATTTTATGATAATTGCACTCAAAAAGACTGACTTTTCTATGGTTCTCACATGTGTGTAGGTAGGAATGAAGGGAGAATTCCTGCGACACGTTGAATGGTGGGAAGGACATCTTCCGAAATTTTGAAAAACCCACATCTTTTAATATTTTGAAAAACCATTTTTCTGACGATCTCTAAGAAAGGAAATCAACCATATTTATCGAGGATGAGATTACTTACTTACCTTCACATCCGATTGCCAATTATGATAACACCACTCTCACGGCATCCAATAGAAACGTCTTCCGCTCCTTATCTTGATCTTCTTCGTTCCTCGGTTTCAACTATTGATGATAAACCCTTGAATTTCATAAATCCTTAACAATTTGTAACCCTTTTTACCTTAAATATCCTTGTCGCTTGAAACTTCCTTATAAATTTTCCTTCCCCACGGCTTATTAATATTTCTCTTGTCTTTTTTTTTTTTTTTTTTTTTTTTTTTTTTATTTTTTTTTTTTTTTTTTTTTTTTGTTAAAATTCACAAGAGAAATTAAATACAAAAATAAACCATGGCCGTGGGAGAAGTATTTTACCGCTTGATTCTTCACAACTTGTATCGTCTTGAAATCATAAACTTTCAAAAATTCTCACCTTTTAATTTTCTTCGCTTTCATGAATAAGTCTTCATACTTGAATATAAAATTACCTCATTGTAGTGTAAGTCCTCAACATATATGTGAATTCCGCTCATTTGTATGTTGCTTTACTTAAGTTTGAAATTTGCTCTTTTTCTCCGTTCCGTTGCTTGTAAACCTTAAACTTTTCCAACTTTCCTTGTAGATTTTGATGTCGCTCCTTGTTGATGATGAATGTGTTTCTATGGATCCGTTGTTGTCGCGAGAGAGAATGGTGCTAACTGCAAATCGAACTACAAGAAGGAAGCTTTCATCTATGGACGTCACCCTCATGATTGACAAAATTAGCACTCAAGAGATCGAGAGTAGTGCTTTTAGTGGTGGGAGGTTGGGTAGCTCACCATTCTACCCGAATTAACTTACGGTGACACACACTCAAAAGAAGCTCTTTAGTAGATGGAAGATTTTGGTCGGTGCCTCTCATGATATGAATACGGGTAGTCTCCACTAATGATTGATCAGCAACTCTAATAACGCACTTCTCCTCGCACCAAATTCGCATCACCGGCATGATTAAATCCATTATTTAACACTCAAACAAACAAGAAATCCGAATGTAGTTCCCTAACATTTCCAAGTTCAATTATGTCGGTCAAAATCTCTATGTAAACATACCTAGAAGTATGCTAGTGACTCTAAAATCTTTAAAAGTTGGAATTTTTAAGTAAAACTTTTTTTTTTTTTTTCAAATTTTTTCATTTTTTTTTGTAATTTTTGTTTTAAAAAAACATGCTTAACCACTCCCCCACACTTAAACCTTACATTGTCCTCAATGTAATTGAATCCTCCTAGTAAAGTCAAGGTGGGAAATTTTAACATGATAAGAAACAAGAAAAAGAAATAACAAAAAGCAAAAAGGATAAGAAATACAAAACCGATGGGTTGCCTCCCATTAAGCGCTTGTTTTAAAGTCGACGGCCCGACTTAGCTCTTGCGGCACATTACTCCTCCAGAGGGAGTGCATCTTGAAGTCCAATTACGTCCACATGCTCCGTTGGAAAGTTTTCATAATATGGCTTCAACCTATGGCCGTTGACTTTCAATTGTTGTCCTGTTTTTTCGCTAACAATATCAACTGCACCATGAGCATAAACATTAGTAACAACATATGGTCCCACCCAACGGGACTTAAGCTTTCCCGGAAATAAACGTAAACGAGTATTAAATAAAAGAACTTTTTGCCCCACAACAAAACTTTTCCGCGAAATCATCTTGTCATGAAAAAGCTTAGTCTTTTCCTTGTAAATCCGGGCACTCTCGTAAGCATCATTACGTATCTCCTCTAGCTCATGTAGTTGTAACTTCCTTTGTTTCCCCGCTTCATCATACTCCATGTTGAATTTCTTTATCGCCCAATAAGCCTTATGTTCAAGTTCAACCGGAAGATGACAAGCCTTGCCATAAACCAACCTATATGGAGACATACCAATCGGTGTCTTATATGCCGTTCTATACGCCCAAAGTGCATCGTTGAGCTTAAAGCTCCAATCTTTCCTCGTGGTATTCACCGTTTTCTCAAGAATGGACTTGATCTCACGATTTGAAATTTCCGCTTGTCCACTAGTTTGTGGATGATAAGGCGTACCAATTTTGTGTGTTATGTTGTACTTCTTGAGGAGAGCGTGGAAAGCCTTCTTGAAATGTGAGCCTCCATCGCTTATCACCACTCTTGGTGTTCCATGCCTATTAAAAATATTTTCCCTTACAAAATCACAAACAACTTGAGAGTCATTAGTTTTGGTGGCTCTAGCTTCCACCCATTTCGAAACATAATCAACGGCAAGAAGTATATAAAAATTCCCATTCGAATTGACAAAAGGTCCCATAAAATCAATACCCCACACATCAAAAATCTCAACGGCGAGAATTGGTGTGAGTGGCATTTGATTTCGAGCACCTAGATTTCCCGTTCGTTGACATCTATCACACGATTTACAAAAAACATATGAATCTTCAAACAAGGTGGGCCAATAAAATCCACTCTCGAGAACTTTGAGAGCGGTACGCTTAGATCCAAAGTGGCCACCACATGCAAAAGTGTGGCAAAAGGAGAGAATGGATTGAAATTGAATTAGGCACGCACCTTCGCATTATTTGATCAACGCCATATTTCCATAAGTATGGTTCATCCCACACATATTGCTTAGCGACCTTCTTAAGTTTCATCTTTTGGAAATTAGACATTGTACTAGGTACTTTCCTTGTCACCAAGTAATTCACTATATCCGCATACCAAGGAGTTGATTCTTCCATGGAGAAAAGTTGTTCGTCCGGAAAACGGTCATGTAATGGAAGTTCCTCTTGAGACATCACAAGTCTACTAAGATGATCCGCAACGGTATTCTCCACACCCCTCTTATCACGAATTTCTATGTCGAACTCTTGTAACAATAGGATCCACCGAATTAATCTTGGCTTAGCTTCTTTCTTCTTTATTAAGTGTCTTAGTGCGGCATGATCGGAATACACAATAACCTTTGTACCCACCAAGTATGAACGAAATTTTTCCAACGCAAAAACTATAGCCAATAACTCCTTTTCCGTGGTAGAATAATTGATTTGTGCATCATTAAGGGTCCTAGATGCATAATAGATAACATGGGACAACTTGTCCACCCTTTGACCCAAAACGGCTCCAACCGCATAATCACTAGCATCACACATTAATTCAAATGGAAGATTCCAATCCGGTGATTTGATAATCGGCGCACTTGTCAACATCTCCTTTAATTTGTCAAAAGCATCCTCGCATTCCTTGTTGAAGTCGAAAGGTACCTCCTTTTGTAATAACTTGCACATTGGCATGGAGATTTTGGAGAAATCCTTGATAAACCGCCTATAGAAACCTCGCATGGCCAAGAAAAGAACGGATTTCCCTCACCGAAGTGGGATATTGTAAGTTTCTTATTAAATCTATCTTTGACTTGTCCACTTCGAGCCCTCGAGAGGACACAATGTGACCAAGTACTATGCCGTGGTTTACCATAAAGTGACATTTCTCCCAATTAAGGACAAGGTTTGTGTCTATGCATCGTTTAAGAATTAGTTCAAGGTTATTTAAACAACCATCAAAAGAATTGCCATAAACACTAAAGTCATCCATAAATACCTCAATGATGCGCTCCACATAATCCGAGAATATACTCACCATGCATCTTTGAAAAGTAGCCGGTGCATTGCAAAGGCCAAACGGCATCCGTCTATATGCAAACGTTCCAAACGGACAAGTGAAAGTGGTTTTCTCTTGGTCCTCCGGTGCAATAACAATTTGATTGTATCCCGAATAACCATCCAAGAAGCAATAATAAGAATGTCCCGCTAACCGCTCCAACATTTGATCAATGAAAGGTAAAGGAAAGTGATCCTTGCGGGTTGCGGAATTAAGCTTTCTATAGTCAATGCACACTCTCCAACCGGTTTGAACTCTTGTAGGAACAAGTTCATCATCTTGATTGCGAACAACCGTGACTCCGGATTTCTTTGGCACCACTTGAACCGGACTAACCCACTTGCTATCGGAAATTGGGTAGATTACCCCCACACTTAGCAATTTGAGTATCTCTTTTTTCACAACCTCCATCATGGGAGGATTTAGCCGACGTTGAGCATCACGTACCGGCTTCACGTTCTCTTCCATTAGAATCCTATGCATGCACATGGATGGACTAATGCCTTTGATGTCCGCAATTGTCCACCCAATAGCCGTTTTGTGCTCTTTCAAGACTCTAAGCAAACGGTCCTCTTGTACCGGTGTGAGGTTCTTAGAAATAATCACCGGAAGCTCATCTCCATCTCCCAAGAAAGCATACTTCAAATGATCCGGAAGTGGCTTCAATTCTAGTTTGGGCGCCTTCACAATAGATGGTACAAGTACTTCATCATTCACGGGTAAAGAAATATAAGAAACATCACCCATTTTAGCTTCTTGCAATGTCGCCAAAGCACCACATATCTCCACCAATTCCTTGGAGATTTCAACATCCAAGTTAGACAAGCCATGGACATCCAATTCAATGCTCTTTTGCAACACCACATCAAGTTCATCCTCTTGGTTCAATTCCACCATTTGTTGCGCTAATGAATCAACCACATCAATGGAGTAAACGGAATGCACATCACTTGGGTAGCGCATGGCTTCAAATATGTTAAAGTGTATTATCTCCTTGTCGAATTCCATAGTGAATGTACCCTTATCAACATCAATCTTCGTCTTTGCGGTTTTCATGAATGGCCTCCCAAGAAGTAAAGAAGTAGATGATCGGTTCTCATTGTTGTCCATATCCACCACAAAGAAGTCCACCGGAAAAATAAGCTCATTTACTTGCACTAGCACGTCTTCTACAAACCCCTTAGGATATATGTTAGACTTGTTTGCCAATTGGATAATAACTCTCGTCTCTTTCAAAGGTCCAAGATTCAAGGAGTCATATATTTCGGCCGACATCACACTAATGGAAGCTCCCAAATCAAGTAAAGCATGTTCAAACCTTTGTTTACCAATAGTAATTGGCACCGTGAAACCACCGGGATCCGTGCACTTTGTAGGCATCTTCTTCAATAGCATAGCCGACGCACTCTCGCCAACTTTAGTAATTTCATTATCAAGCAACCTATCCTTCTTGATGCATAATTCCTTCATGAACTTGGCATACCTTGGAATTGTCTTGATAGCCTCAATGAATGGGATGTTGATTTCAATCTTCTTGAAGATATCCATAAGTGCCTTGTCTTGAGCTTCTTTCTTGGATTTAGCAAAACGACTAGGAAAAGGAGGTGGAGTAGTGAAAGTAGAAACCGGTTCTTTGGATTGATCGGTTGATGTTGAATTCTCCTTTGGTGCGGTTTCCTCCTTGTCATTGACTACCTCTTCACTAACTTCCTCATGATGACTTGGACCCTCCATTTGCCTTCCACTTCTTAAAGTAACCGCATTAACATTCTCTCTTGGATTCACAAACGGTTGTGAAGGAAGTTTTGTGGATGCTTGAGATTTCAATAAATTCACATCGGTCGCCAATTATCCCATTTGGGTTTGTAAGTCCTTGATGGCCGAATCGGTCTTTTGTTGGCTTTGTTGGCTTTGTTGGAACATAGAAGTAAGACCTTGCAAACCTTGCATCATGACATTAAGCTTATCATCAATTGAAGATCCTTGTTCTTTCACTTGAGGTTGGAATTGTTGATAACCACCTTGTTGTTGAGGTTGGAATCGTGATTGTTGAAAACCACCTTGTTGTGCATATGGATTAGGAGCCGCCGCTTGCTTGTTTGCATAACTAAAGTTGGGATGATCCTTCCAACCGGGATTATAGGTATTGGAATATGGATCGTACCTTGGCCTTTGATTTGGATATAAAGCATTCACTTGTTCGGTCTCATCATCCGGAATAATTACCGCGGCCATTCTTTGCATCATAATCTCCATGTTACTCATCCTTTGATCAAGATGTGATGACGAATCACTAACTTCATGCACTCGCCTAACCATTGGTTCATCCCTTGTGTAGAATTGTTGCGAGTTCGCCGCCATGCTTTCAATCAACTCTCTAGCTTCGGTCAAAGTCTTGTTCATTAGTGCACCACCACCCGCGGCGTCAAGAAGAGACCTATCACTTGAGTGGAGAGCTTCATAGAAGTATTGGAGTATCATAACGTCACTAAATTGATGATGTGGACAGCTTGCCACCAACCTTTTGTATCGCTCCCAACATTCATACAATGATTCTCCCACTTGTTGTTTCAATCCACAAATCTCCTTGCGAATTTGAGTAGCTTTGGATGCGGGAAAATATCTCTCGAGGAAAATTTTCTTCATCCCATTCCATGTTGTGATACTTAGGAAGGCAAATAATATAACCATTCCTTAGCATTACCCGCCAAATAAAACGGGAAAGCTTTCAACATTGCTCCATCCGCATTAGTCTCCGGTGGAAGCATAGCCATAACTATGGCGTAGAAGTCCATAAGATGTTTGTTTGGGTCCTCATTCACCATGCCATGGAACTTTGGTAACTCTCTAATCAACCCCGGCTTGATTTCGAAGGTTGAGTTAGTTTGGATACACCATTGTTGTGTATCAAGCTTGTGAGAAGCTAGGTCCTTTAGTGTACGATCAGCCATTGTTTCTTCCTCTTTGTCCGAATCACTTGATGAAGAAGGAGGAAGTGGAGTGTTAATCGCTCGAATGAAATCCTTTAATTGAGTGCCGGATCGAAGACGTATTGGACTCGGTCTACCCCCTTTTAGCATTCACCAAAGGTATGACACCTGAAACAAGATTCTCACAAACTAAGTTAGATACGGTAAAGAATCTAACAAAGCAAGAAAGAATAAAAACAACTAAAAAATCGCCCGTTGCTCCCCGGCAACGGCGCCAAAATTTGATGCGTGTCGTAACCACAACAAATTAATTAATACTTTACTACCTAATTAACTAGTAATATAGAGTAGTCAAGGTCGATCCCACGAGGAGCACGAGATTCTAGTTGTAAAAATTGTCACGAAAGGGGGGTGTAAAAAGCAAAAGAAAATAAACAAAACAATTAAAAGATAAAGTTGAAAGATGAAAGCAATAAGAGAGACAAGATCAAGGAATCCTTCTTCGTTACGAAACAATGAATCAAGTTATGTTCTTTTCTACTTGTTATTAGTCACAGATTATCACCAACCGTAGGATAGCAGGTCCGCTTAGCTAGCCCCAAAATCCCTAATTTCACTGAGTAACAGTCCGCTTAGTTATCGATTCTATTCAAAAGAACCACCTTGAGGTCCGCTTACAAGATGTAATTCCAGAATGCATTAAGATTTATGAATTTAGGTTTAGTACTAGTAGTTAAACTCGGTTCGCTTGGTCCACTTTCTAGCGTTGTTTCTACACACAATTGCTCCACGGAATCCCTCCGCAAGGTCTCGTGTTTTCTACTTGTGTAAAGTGTCGAGAACGATTACGTATTCCCTAACTTATACTAGATATAGATCAATTAACAAATCAATTTAGCGTGCACTCCAAACAATCTATCAATCAATCATAAGTGTCTTTAAGATCACTCCTATTAGTAAAAACAATCGATAATCATGTGAAAAATCTCAAGATAGAATTAAAAACAAAAACTCAAATCATATGTTAAGAACTAGGAATTCATCCTCAATCAATAAGAAAATTAGCTACTCATGTTTTTGAAATTCACACAAATAATAATAATTAAAAGAAGAATTTTCAAATTCACACAAGTAATTAAAAAGAAAAATCTTAGAAAAGCAAGCAAAAACACAAGTGATGTGTGTGTAGAGAGGTGTGTAGAAGTTGTAGAAAACTTCTCTATTTATAGGCTTCAAAATTCTCCAAATCTTCTAAGGATTAGAATCCTTTTCCTTTTGCAATTCAATTTCCAAATTCAAGTCTTTCTCTTCTCTTCCACCTTCTCTTTCCAAATTCGAGTCCAATTCCCCATCCAATTCCTAGCCCAAGTCTTCACACCCATGAGAGGAGTCCATAGAAAGTTCTGGAATTTTGCTCGCCGGAAAACTGGGATTGTGGCCGGAATCCGACCGGAATTGTCGCCGGAAAAGTACCTCAGGTGACCGGCAAAGTCAAACCGGTCACCGGTCAACGAGTCTACACAGCCGGGTCAACTGGGTCAGCTCGGTCTAGATCACTGAGTCAAATCAGATGACTCAACTCAGAGTCAGATCTGAGTCAGGTAGTGCCAGTCAGAAATCTGAGTTAACTTGGCTGTGCCATTGCACAAAGCCAAACACCGTAGCACAATCATTGTGCTTCATAGCCGCATTGCCGGCCATGATGGCTCGCCTTCTTCTATTTTTTCAGCTTCAGCTTCATAACCACCAGGGCTTCAAGCTTGTCATTCTCATGCCCAAATCTTCTCTCTCAATTACCCGCTCAACCGCATTATTTCAAAGACATACTATTCTCATCTCTCGCCTCGCAATCCATGGCTTTAAGCAAACGGCGCCCGGCTCCACAACTCGCCGCAATTGCTCAAACTTGTTGACTACCCCAACAAAGACAACAACTCAGGCCACCGGTGCCATAACCTCGGCTCAAGATCAGTCCTCTGACTCTTCCCCGCTTCTAACTCAACCAATTCACAGCTTATGCCAACACCACCTGCTCTTCAGCTTCATTGTGACTACCATTTTGTACCTGGAACCTAAATATACATCTGAGGCATACAATAACAGCTAGACTCGGCTCAATTCTGCATCATCATGAATTCCACCTAAGCTGCAATTTGCTTATAGCTCCACCAGGACCCTGCAGCTCAACTCAGTCACTAACTGGCAGCAGCAGCTCAAACCACCTTCACAGTCCCATTCTAACGCTGTTTGCAACTCGGCTCAACCTTCTCAGCCCTGCATCACCATCCGCACCTGATCTTCATCTCAATATTAATCCACCAGGTCACTTCCACCATTTCCAATAGCTCCATCTTCTCATATATCTTGCACAGCATCACAACAATTTTCAGCTTCTGCTTTTCAGCTTATTGCCTCAGCTGTAATTTCATTCCCACCACATCCTCAAGTCACTCCATTGCAGCAACAATCAGCTAACCTTCATGTACAAGACCAACAGCTCATACTTGTTTCCACTTGAGCTTTCCCTGCAATACCAAACACTACCAGTAGACTGCCAACAGCTCTCTGCCAGCATCACTCTCATCTCCATTTCCTCAGATTCAATCCAGCCATAATTCCCAGCTCACTGTAATTCCAGCTGCACTTAATTCCAGTTCCAGCAACCCATTAGTTCAACCAATAGCACCATTTGGACCAAGAAGGAAACCCCCTTGCAGAATAACCCATCTCAGATACCACCAGAAGCCATGGCAATTACCAGTAATTTCATCACCACCAATGACACTGTAACCCCCTATTATCGACTCCGCATGACCAATTTCTCGCTCATACATTCACTCTTTCTTCTTTTAAACCACTTCATTCTCTGAATCTCAACCAGCACAGACAGCCCTTCAGTCAATAGCAAAATCACCATCAGATCTCCTTGTTCCATGTCAGTCGAAACCCATCTTCGAATTGCAACTCTCTCTTCACAGCGGAACTCTAACCCATTCGATTGAATCAAACCTAGGTTTAACAACAACTCCAAACTCTTGAAGTTCAACACTGAATCGAACCCAGCTGCTTCTTTTACTGATTTCAATCCTCTTCTCGATCTGCTCTATCTCAAGGACAATCTCTGATTACTCGAACCCATTTCTCTGTATCTTCTCAATTTAGTTCTCGATCTCCTCTCGGTTTTTAATCAGCAGCTCACAGCGATTCTACGGTCTCAATTCCATTATCAACGCCATCATCTCTCGATTTCTTCTCCCGAGCCTCAGCAATCACGGCAGCCGCTTGTCTGGTTTCGTTTCTGGTGTAGAAATGATTGAATGAGTAAGAAGCTCGATTAGGGTTGTACACTGGGTTGGATATTGGTACTCCATCATATGAGATAAGGGTTACCCCAGTGATAAGGACCACCCCACTTATTAGATAAGGGATACCCCAGGGATAGTTACACCCTCTGATAAATGATAAGGGGTACCCTGAATGAGAGCCCCTTAACCACTACTGGGCTCCATATAGTATTCCCTCCTTGGTGAAATGACAATTTTACCCTTTTTACTCGAATTGAGTGATTTCTTCTTCTTTTCCTCCGTGCGACTCCAGAGTAGCTACAAAACTCAAAACAAGCGTAAAATACATAATTTACAAGAAAAATAGCAAAGAAAGCATAAACTACTAGATAGTAAATACGGTGTATTCTACACCTATCAGCTAACCAAACATCTTAGTCCTATCACAATACATCAATCATGTGATTATTAAAAATAGTAGAGATTTAACCGATAATCAAGAGAGAAAACTAATACATAACTCAAGCACAAGTTTTAGAAATAGGATTACATCCTTAACCAATAATATAAGATTTATCTACTCATAGCTTTAGAGTTCATCACAAAAATATCAATTGAATAAAGAAGAAGATGAACAAAAGCAAACCCTAGTAGCGTAAACAAAAGCGGCTCTCTCCTTATCTTCCAAGAATAAAACTTGTTTCCAAAAGTTGTAGGACTTCTCTTTTATAGCTCCTCTTGTTCCAAAATTAGGTCTAATCTTCAAAGTCCATTAGATGAAAATCCACCAAGCCCATAAGTGAGAGAAACCCATGTAGAAAATATGCCCCAAAAACTGACGCCGGAAAACTGGTATTACGGCCGGAAATCGGCTGGAGAAGTGACCGGAAAACGGTTCAGGTGACCGGCAAAGTCCGCCCGGTCACCGGTCAAACGGGTCAAATTGGTCAGGTCAACCGAGTTAGGACACTGAGTCAAACCGGGTCAATCACCGAGTCAGATGACTCAACTCAGTGATGTCATCAGGTGAGTTAGAATCGAGTCAGCATCTTACTCAGCTGGATGGGCTGAGTTGCCAAGGCCATTGCACTGGCCTAAGCTGTGTTGCACCAAGATTGTGCTTAATAATTCCTTAGCCAACCATCTTGGCTCTTCCATTCTCTCCAATTCAACAATGCCTTCTTCTCTTTTAGCCGCACTCAAACCTCTCTCGCAACATTTCTTCCATGCAAAGAATCGCGCTTGTAAAGTACCAGCACAAACATCTCCTCTGTTGTAGCTCTGCATTACATTTTAGCTTCTGCAACAGCTGTTTCTAACTCAAATTCATCAAGCCATGCACCTCAGCTCAGTTGCATCACTAGGTTGTTTCAATCCCAGCCAACTGAATCAACTTCAATTCTTCCCTGCCTCGGCAAAACACACACTAATTCCCTTGTCTCAGCCGCTGCATTGTCATTTAGCTCTGCAATTCATCCCTTAATGGCAGCAACTATAGCCTTAAGACAAAATCAATACCACCTGAAACTCAATCCTGTTTCCTTCTCAACTTCAATCCCATCATAACAGCAGCTGCAACTGCCACTGCTTTTTCTTGGCCTTCATCATTCACCAGCTGAACCAATAGCAACTCAATCTCCAACTCAGGTTCAAGACCTACTACAAAACAACTCTGTAGCTTCAGACCTAGCTAAATTCTCCGCCATGCATCTCAAGGCTATAGTAGCAATTCCAGCATCAAGCCAACATTGCCCATTAGCTCTAGCACCTGAACTTCCATTAGTTTGCCAGTCCCATCACCTGCATACTAATTTGTACCTGAAACCTAGACATACATCTACAAATCTGTCATAAAGTGCGCATATCCTCCATTTCCATTAGCATTCATTCACATCAACTTCAACTTATTCCAGTACAATCACCACCAGCTGCTTTCAACCATCACAGATTCAACACCACCATCTTCTTCCATCTGCCATTGCTTGTAACTGCAACTCTTACCAGAGCTATTTCTCAGCTACAGATTCTTCATCTAGTTCATATCAGAGCCTTGCCATTAACTCAATGAACCACAATAAAACCCAAATTAGGTGACAACAACCGATTCTCTTCATGTACAATTCCTTGAACATACCCTTGGACTCCAAATCCTCACCATTTCAGCTCATCTTCTCTCCTTGTGAGATCAACAGTAAACACATGAACCCGCAGCTTTATCACTTGCAATTCCAGCTCTTTGCAACTCAAATCATGTCATAATTCATCTTCCATTGAAACTTTGCTGAAATTTCACAACTATCTGTGTTCACTGCCCTAATCAATCCAAACTCGAATTCGAGTTCAACCCATCTTCTGATTCTGCTCACATTTAAAGTTTCAATGAGCTTCTGAATCTTCCTCTCCATAAAACCCTAGAAATAAGTAGCAGCTTTGTTTCTTCCCTATATTCCACTGATTAATCAAATTCATACCCATCTCAGTCAAATCCACAGCTCAGACCACCAGACCCATGTTTCTTAAATCCAGCAGCATCTTCTTCATCTCAAAACCCATACTTCATTGAACTCATCCACTATCGAACCCTAGATTCCACCTACAAACCACCACAAATCCTCTTTCTCTCTGCAACAGACTTAATGGTTCTTCTCATTCTGATTTACATCCATCAACAGCTCTATCTTCTTCTCGGTCAATCTAGACCTCCGTTTCTGTTGAACAACAGAACAAAATTTGGGGAAGAAAGAATGAGAAAATGATTTCTTGATTTCACATTTTAGTGTAATATCTGGGACGACTATCAACACCCATGGGATAGGAACCACCACAATTATTGGGTGCTAACAACACACACATTTTCTGGCTAAGGGCTACCCAAGTTGGCATCCCTTTACATGTACTGTCAGTTCTGGGAAATTGACAATCTTAATCAATGATTTTGCTCATAACTTCCTCATGCGACGTCTGAATGACCTTTCATTCTTTCATCCGGCTTCATCTTTTTGTCGTTCGCTCCAAATGAACGTTTTCTCCTTCTTTTTCTCCCAAGGACTCCATTGCACCTAATAACTCAAAACTAGACATAAGAGATGCAATTCCCAAGGAAAATAGCAAAGAAAGCATAAATACTAGATATAAAATTAGGTGTTTTACAACACCTATCACTATGACATGAAGAATTACCCATGGAACTTTAGGCATATCTCACTGCAAAAAGATCCTCCACTGGAGCCGCACCATACACTCTAGTCTATGGAGAAGACGCCATTCTTCCAGCAGAAATCGTCATCGCATCTGTCCTATTCTTCGCAGCAAGCGGTCTCCAAGCCGAAGATAGTAAAAGATTCCAAGTATTGGACATGATTGAGGAAAAGCGAGATATCGCACATGCTCATGCTGAGAAATACCGTGCACGAATGGCACGAGCTTACAATCAAAAGGTTAAACCAAGAAGTTTTACCGTAGGTGATCTAGTCCTCGCCATCTCACATCATGTTCCTCGAAATGAGAGCGCTGGGAAATTCGCACCAAACTGGGAAGGCCCGTTCAGAGTCATTGAAGCGGCAGACAGTGGCTACTACAAGATCGAACAAGCAGATGGTACTCCCATAAAGGGGAAACCCAACGATAAAATTAATGGGAAGTGGCTAAAAACTTTCTACATGTAACCAATCCGCCATATGAGTAATGCGTGTTTTGACTTTTCAGTGCGTAACACAAACAGATCTACAACAATCCTTCTCACAAAGAGGAGTGCCTAAGGAACCCCACACGCCTTACACATGGCAACAGGTGATTAAATCCTCGCCCTTGATAAAAGAAAGAGTGTCTAAATCCTGTATGTACCCACTATTTTGGACATGAGTGCCTAAGAAACCCCCACGCCTTACACATGGCAACGGGTGACTAAATCCTCGTCCTTGATAAAAGGAAGAGTTTCTAAATCCTCTATGTACCCACTTTTTGGGACATGAGTGCCTAAGAAACCCCCCGCGCCTTACACATGGAAACGGATGATTAAATCCTCATCCCCATCCTTGATAAAAGGAAGAGTGTCTAAATCCTCTATGTACCCACTCTTTGGGACATGAGTGTCTAAGAAACCCCCCACGCCTTACACAGGGCAACGGGTGATTAAATCCTCGTCCTTGATAAAAGGAAGAGTCTAAATCCTCTATGTACACACCCTTTGGGACATGAGTGCCTAAGAAACCCCCACGCCTGGCACATGGCAACGGATGATTAAATCCTCGTCCTTAAAAGGAGTGTTCAAAACCCTCCTTATACTTGCTCTCTGAGAACATAAGTGCCAAAGACATGACCCTGGCGTCCCTAATGACGCAAGCGCCCTTGACAACATCTTCATTCATAAAATTTATAAAAAAAAAAAAGAGAGAAGGGAAAAGCACATCTTTTATTCATATTAAGAAATGGCTCTAGCATCCCTAATGGCGAAGGCGCCTTCAACAACATCTTCATTCGTGAAAATTCCTAAAAAAAGAAAGAAGGGGAGAGCACATCTTTTCCTCCCATTAAGGAATGGCCATGGCGTCCCTAATGGCGCAGGCGCCCTCGATAACATCTCCATTCATGAAAATTTCTAAAAAAAAGAGAAGGGGAGAGCACATCTTTTCCTCCCATTAAGGAATGGCCATGGCATCCCTAAGGGCGCAGGCGCCCCTAATAACATTCCCCATTCACGAAAATTTATAAAAAAAAAAAAAATTTCATTCGTGAAAATTTATAAAGAGAGAAGGGGAGAGCACATGTTTCCCTCCCATTAAGGAATGGCCCTTGCATCCCCAGTGGCGCAGGTGCCCTTGATAACATCTTCATTCATGAAATTTCTAAAAAAAAGAAAGAAGGGGAGAACACATCTTTCCCTCCCATTAAGGAATGGCCCTGGTGTCCCTAATGGCGCAGGCGCCATTGACAACATCTTCATTCATGAAAATTTCTAAAAAAAAAAAAGAGAGAGAAGAAAGAACACCCTTAAAACATTAATACCAAACGATAGATTTACAAACGACGAAGTCGTCTAAGGTATTACATCCAGAAGAGACTGATCATCACTAATAACACTTTCTAAAATGCCAGTAAGAACATGCGCACATACATAGCCATCATAACTACTATTTATCTGTTCAAAGCACAACCGCCGCCGCTCTATAAAAGGAAGCGCCGCGGGAACAACATTGATAATAGCTTCTTGTAACTCTCGCTCAAACCTCGCCAAAATACGTGAGTAAAGCCTGTTTTCTTCTACAAAATGTTCAACCATTATGCGTGCCGCCTTAGCCATACGCTCAAGGCGCCTAGTCTCCAACAATAATTCTTCTCGGGTCATCACAACTAATCTAAAGGTGGTTTGAGAGAAAAATGAATTAACAGAACATCATGTCAAGACTATTTATAAAAAAAGAAGAAGGAGAAGCTCCTAATAAATCCGCAGAAAGGTCCAACTGCAGTCAACCTTGCAAACCAGCCAACATGGCCTGGTATTTTGTAATCTCCTCCTCCACCATGGATAAACTACCCTGAGATCCCTTCACAGCTTCGTACGCATTCATCCGTGCAATCCCGGGCTTGTCTAAAAACGACGCTCCACTTTACCAAAGGAGACTTGAGAGATAATTCCTTTCTCTTCCATCTAGTAAGTATCGGCACATTCATACCAGTCTAAACGCGCCTTGCCCAAGGCTCGCTCACATCTTCCCAGCTCTCGCACGCATTCCTCCTTAATCCCGCTTAAGCGTTGAATCTCTTGATCATAAACTGTCTTCCAAGGATTCTGAGGCACGACAGCAAGCGCCGGAACCCATTCCTTAACAGAGCGAGTAGCAGACATCAAGAGATGCGACAACAAAAATGAAGAAAGATAATAATCCAAGACAGAATGAAGACAACTAAACATGATACACATATATATATACCCACATGAACCTAAAGCCACAGGCATACCAGCCCTAAAAAATTTTAACACGTGTATGGGTGCTGAGCTCAGCCAAGGCATGAACAAGGGCCACATCAATGACATGACGAGAGGCAGAAAAATACGCCAAATACAGACCAAAAGCTACCCGGCGACTCTTTAATTCAAAACGCCTGACTGATAGGCCCATAGGCACGCTTTTACCGGCACGCCTAAAACTTTCCATGTGAAACTACGCATCCATCAACATTCCATGCGCATCCGCATGCTCTTGCTCAAGATAATTATATATAAGGGGATGAACATTCAAGGGTCGCCTCAACAAAAATATCTCCACCACCGAACTACAATAACTAGCCATTAGCCCACCTAAAATCACTTGCAACACACAAATAAGAAAAATATACTGATACTAGTCATATTTAAAGAATCCTGCCTCGAAGCACGAGCGTAACCCAAAGAAAAGTCATAACACAACTTCCAAAATGTTCTTTCAAAAAAAAAAAAAAAAAAAAAAAAAAGAAGGGCGAGAGAGAGAGAAAAGAATGAGAAAATTAATAATAGAGCCCTTCAGGTCATTAGGGCGCTCATAATTTGTCCTGTTCCGCCATCTCTGCCTTGGCGTCCGCCAACAACTGCTCCTCCTCCTCTAGCGTCTTCTTGACCTGGGCGATCTGGTCGACAACCTCACTCGTCTCTTTAATCAGGCGCTGCTGAGTCTCCCGCAACGTCTCAGAATTAGCCCTGCATAAAAGCAACCCTTTTCTCGAGACCAGCGACAATGCCTGGCAATTGATTCCGACGAGAGTTCTCCCTTGTCTCGGCCTCCTGCCAAAGGGCATCCAGCCACCCAATGTTAAAATGCATGTTGGAAGCATCGTTAATTATTCGACGCCAGCTCTGCAGCTTCACGCTAGAAGGATGATCACCAGCGTCTACCATCTCGCTCAATACGTTCAAAGTATGAGACACAAGAACGTTAGCATTGGGAAAGACCACGTCTGAGGCGATATGGCCGTGCTGCATCGCCACTTGAGTGTATAATGGCTCGTAGTGGGGAGGCACCCATAATCCAAATACCGAATCGTAATTCCCCCCATCACAAACGTGGTTTTTCTCCATGGGTCTGTCTGAAAGCAAGAAAATAGGCGGATCCTTGCGCTCGCCACTAGTCAGAAGATTGGGCTGAGCAATCTGCTCGGGTGCTGTCGTCTGACGGCAATGATCTCTTAGAGTCTTGGTCCTTTTCACTTTTTCACGACCATCTCTAACTTCTAAACGATCCTGCTTGCCCATAGCCTAGAGATATTTACCATAGAATGTACGTCAGTTGGCAAAAATGACGCCCAAAAAAAAAAAAAAAGCCAACTTACGAGGAAAGAAGCCACAACGCCTTGGCGACTTGTAGAAGAAGCTGAAGAAGAGGAACTCCCAACTGAAGTACCCGAATCAAGAGTCTGTCGGTCTCTTCGTCCTAAAGAATCCAAGAGGAAAGAGGGTGAGGAAAATTCTAGAGAGAGAGAGAGAGAGCAACACCTCTTCCTATAACCTCCCCCTTATGCGTATATATATAAGGCAATATGCTATTTAATGAGGAAAAAGACAATGAACGAACACGTGTTAATCTAACGAACAAAGTACCTGATGGTCCCTGCTGAGACATCACCGACTGATTCGGTAAAACATCAGGACCAAGTACGGAGCTAGAACTAGCACCAACAGACTCCTGGGGATAATCCCTTGATGATCGCCTTTTAAGAAGAGCTGCAGCTCTATCTGAAAATGACAGTCGAGGAGGAGATCGAGGAAACCGCAGAACAGGAACTATACCAAAGATCACGGCGTGCTCCGCTTTCAAAGAAACCTCGGTGGTAGATCCTTCACGTCAATATTAAGCCATTCATGAGCAAAGTATTATAATGGGCCATGCGGAGGGGCATCCAACTAAAAGACAAAGTAATAAGCATCCAAGGAAGGTCGTTAAAGAAAAAAACGGTAAAGGATAAAAGCAGGGCAAGAGTTACCTCAATCTTCTGAGGAACGACTCCACAAAGGTTACGGACGACATTTTTGATCTTTGACGAGGAAGGCAGCTTTGTTTTCCCTTTATCCCGAGAAGAGGGGGCTTCAACACGCCTACTCTTCGCACCAGAATCCAACCCATGAGAGCGCATAATCTCTGAGGGTATACTTGTGCGTCCTAAGCGATAGAGCTTCGGCACGTTTGGCGGGGGAGCCATCACGCCATCAACTGCCATAGCATGATGCACGTCTTCCATCTCATGCACCCAATATGAAAACCATTTATGTGTAACCTTCAAATCCCGGCCAAGCTGAGGGACTTTTAATGGGTTAAAGGGCGGGCGACAGAACCGCGGCTCTTTATCCTGGAAGACAAAACGCATGAAACTCTCCTCTACCATTTGTGGGTCCGAAGAGCATGAAGGCGAAAGATAAGAACCGGTCCCTTGGTTAAAACCTGCCTGGCGAGCAACACGATTCAAATTGTAAGCCTCGGTTAAAATATTCTCCCTTGTAAAAACCCGAAAGGTACCACAGCGTCACAAACTGACCACAAAATTGCAAGCATCAAAAGTAGGAGGGTCCAAGGCGACATCCACAAAGTCCTCAGGAAAGAGCGATACAAACCGATGAGAAGCCTCTCCACATGCATTGTCATCGTATGGGCGAAAAGTGAATTCGTTAATATCATCCAGTAGAGGCGCTAAACGAACAGTCGGTTTGGCGACCGCCTTCTCATAAAGAGCTGTTCGAGGGAAGGAGATTGGGTAAGTGACGGTGCTTTCTGTGCCATCCATAGAGGTAACAACCCGCTCACCGGTAAGCTCCAAGACCTTCGTCTCTGGCCTATAACGGCGATAATGCTCCCATCCCCACATCTGCATGAAGTTAGCAGGAAGGAACGTCTCAACTGTGAAGGAGGCGTCATTGAATTTCTGAATATCACTTACTGATCGCTGTCGTATGCGTAAAAAATAATTTCACTTTCCTAAAGTATATGATAAGAAAGAGTTTGTTTCCACAGAGAGGCAATTGTAGTTATTATGTAATCAATTTCTTAAAGTAACCAATTGGGGGGATTTCTGATTTTTAAGTAAGCAATAAAAGTAAATTAAAAGCAAAATAAATTGTAGAAAGTTATCAATGAGAGAAAGATATTGGTCAAGGAATTCATCTTCAATCTTATACATGTGCTTGCGTATATGATTAGAATTACAATTTAATCTCTTTTATTATCAAAAGCCTAGAGAATCAAGAGAGCAAGATAATCTATTAATTTCCTAAGTTTATCAACACACACATTAGAGTTGCGTATGTGAATTCTACCTAAAGAATAACCTAACGCCTTGCGCTACTTAAGTTCAATTCCTAATAGCTTTAAGTTTCAGAAATAGGCTAATCAAAGTAATTGTCATACATTGCGCATAACAATTCGGACAATGGTCAAACTCTACATATGATTACGAGAGTGTATCACTACAAACCGTAAACATATCATGCTACTTGTATTCAGGGTTATCGCTCGATGAAAATCCCTAAAATAGTTATGGACTAGGATGCAAGTTCAATTAATTGGCCACTTAACTAACCAAACATCTAAGTCGTATCACAATACATCAATAATGTGATTATTAAAAACAGTAGGGATTTAAACGATAATCAAGAGAGAAAACTAATACATAACTCAAGCACAAGTTTTAGAAATAGGACTACATCCTTAACCAGTAATGAATAAATTAGCTACTTATAGCTATGGAGTTCATCACAAAAATATGAATTGAATAAAGAAGAAGATGAACAAAAGCAAACCCTGGTAGCGTAAACAAAAACGGCTCTCTCCTTAGCTTCCAAGAATAAAACGTGTTTTCAAAAGTTGTAGGACTTCTCTTTTATAGCTCCTCTTGTTCCAAAATTAGGTCTAGTCTTCAAAGTCCAATAGATGAAAATCCACCAAGCCCATAAGTGAGAGAAACCCATGTAGAAAATATGCCCCAAAAACTGCCGCCGAAAAAATAGTATTATGGCCGGAAGAGTCGCCGGAAAATAGCTCAGGTGACCGGCAAAGTCCACCCGGTCACCGGTCAACGAGTCAACTCGGTCAACGATCCAACTCGGGTCAACCAGGAAAGTCAGCTGAGTTAACTCGGGTCAAGCACCGAGTTACGCCGAGTCAGTCGAATTAAGATGAGTCAGCCCCGAGTCAGCTATTCATGTGAGCTAACTGGGCGGACTTGGTTGAGTTTCCATGGCATAAGCCATTTGCGCAGGCCAAAGTTGTGCTGCACAATCATTGCGCATCACCAGTGTGCATTCAGTCATGATGGCTGATCATACTTCATAGCTGCAGCTTCAATTCTCCATGTATCTAGCACTTCATTTCCGCTCCAGTTTTGCAGCTTAAATCAGTGCAACTTCTCCTACCTGCTGCTACCAGATACAGCCAATTCATCCACAGACTGCACCCCTAGTGTTCACCTGCAATTCTGTCACATGCCTAGGATGTCTTGCGTTGCACATTTGCTGTTTCATACACAGCCAACAACGGAAACTCGTCTTCACAGCTTCCTAATGGCATAGCACCTGAAGTCTCACAACTCCACCTGCCACAGCATCAACATCAGAAGCATCCATATCCATTTGACTCCACTAGTCATGTAGCTCATTTCCTCTATAACCAACTGCAGCTCAGTTCATTCTTAGCTCAGACTTGAGCTTCAACGCCAACAAACCCCACCTAAACCTGAGCATAACAACTCCACCAGCAACAACTTCTCATAGTCCCTTCCATTCATTGTTCTTCTCTTCAGTTCAGCTGCAATCTGCATCTTCTGCCATAACAAACTGCATCATCATCTCGATATTTCAAGCCACAGCCTTGACCACTTCAAACACCAACAGCTCAAGCCATTAATAGACCCCATGAGTCACACTTCATCCTGCTCTTCACAACTACAACTCCACCTCAGTACCATCACCATCACCATCTCAGCCCCTCATATCTCAATGACTCAGCTGCGGCACCCGCATCCTTATGGTCAGCAGTCGCTCATTGGCTGCAACACCTGCTATTTCACCTCCCTGCAGCTTTCAATCCATTCATGCGACAGCACAGACTTCTATTTACAGCTCAGAACCAAGAACCAACACCAATTTAATGGCACCAGTTCCATTCCTTGAACTCCAGTTTCACCATGTTCTTCTCATCCCAGCTGAAGGCAACAACACCACTGCAAACCTATTAGCTCAAACCTGTCCTAAACATTCATCTAATTTGTTGCAGCAGCTTCTCATATTCCAATTTGCCAATTTCATTAATTCATCACTACCATCATCTACAACTCCAAGCATCAATCTCCATCTGTAATTCATTTCAACCAAACCCTAACCTCCTAAGTCTTCAATTCTTCTCCGAGATCAAAATCTGCATCGTTTCCGCAGAACCCATTTGTTCTTCCACACAACAGATCCTCAATAACCCTTGAATCTGTCACCAATCAATTTTGAATTTAACCCAAGTATTTAGTAACAACATCAGCAAAAGCTGTACTTCATATTGTTCAGATTCAAACCCATCTTCTCAATTCTTCGATCTCTTCCACCATTTCCATCTTCCAGCAGCATCAGCTTCTTGATCTCAGTCAGCATCAGATTCATGTTCTTCCCCAGTTCTTAATCCAGCTAAAACCCTAGATTGTTAACACACAATCAACTCGAATATATCTCCTGAATCTCACGATTCAACAACAACATCAAACCCTAGCTTCTTCCATTCAAATCAACCATCAGAGTAGTATATGAGTTCTTCCATGTACGCAGCAACATCAGAATCCTCACTGTATCATGATAGGTGTAGAATACACCGTATTTACTATATAGAGTTTATGCTTTCTTTGCTATTTTTCGTGTGAATTATGTATTTTATGGTTGCTTTTGAGTTATCAGGTACGCTGGAGTCGCACGGAGGAAAAGAAGCGGAAATCATCTCAATTGGAGAAAAAGGGCCAAAGACCCAATGGAACTCGTTCAAATACAAGATTTCTTCTTTTCATTATGTAGAGGACGAGAAGATGAAGACAATGGCGAAAGAACGGAGTCATTCTGAGCTCGTATGAAGAAGTTATGAGCAAAATGAGAATCGGAAAGAAAAGGGCAAGAGGGTCATTTTAGTGGTGAATGCTATTGACATCCCAATTCAAGTTAAGGGGCTGCCATCAGGTTAGCCCTTATCACTGTGACCAGACACTGAATAACCTACCCTCATTTAATCTAACCCTAAATCGAGAAGAGAGTTCTCTTTTCTCAATCATTCTTTCATTCAATGTTTCACCTGAAACTGAGAAGAGGAACTAAGAAAATTGGCTGCTGCTGAATTCGAGAAATCGAAGTGAAACCAGAGATTGAGAGAGAGAGCTATGATTGCTGCTGCTAACGAGAGTCTTCTCACAAGGAAAACCAAGATCGATATGGGTTTGTGAGGTTGATTTGTTGTTGAGTTGAGTTCGAGAGTTGAAGTTGATGCCATCGATTTCTGTTGCTGCTTAATGGGGAAATTCGGATTCAGTGAGGGTTTAGTTTGCAGCTTATGTTCTGGATTCGAATTGAGGCTGAACTGAGAAGAACAAGAGCATAGATCGAGAAGCAGGCAAGTCAAGGCTCTGATGATTGTGTTGATTGAACTCAGGAAGAGAGAATGATGGTCTCTGTGATGAACTTGTAGGGGGTTTGTTGGTGGATGAGATGAAGAAGAGAATAGAATTAAAGTGGGTTGAGGTTCATTGTTTGCAGGTCTGGGTTCTGGTGGTGGATTGTGAACAAGAAATACAAGATGCAATGGTGTTATAAAATGGGTTTTACAGCAAGGTGGAGATAAGTTAATTGATTTGAATTGAGAATCATCACAGCCGAGTCAAGAGCAGTTCAGGGAGGACTGGAGTGACAGATTCAAGTGTGGCCTGAGCTGCTATTGAAGCTACAGGGAGCTGCACTATGAAGCTGCAGTCCAGTGAAGCTGGTGTTGGATTGCTAGAGGGAAGCAGTGAGCCAGGGAGTAGAACAAGAGCTGTGGGCTGAGCTATGACTTGGTTGTGCTGGTTTAGGTTCAGGGTTTGTGGTGCTATTAGAGCCAGGAGATGAAAAGGGGTGTAATATGCAGATGAAACTGTGTATTGAATTGGCTTTGTTACAGTGGTTATGAAACTGCAGTTCAGCTCAAGGTGGTGTTTGAAATGGGAAATGATGCAGCTGGAACTGAGGTTGAGCTGTGCTGTTGTAGTTCATGGTTCAGCTGGAGCTGTGTCAAGCTACAGAAAGAGCTGGTGCAGAGAAGCACAATGCAAAGGAGGTTTACTCAGATTGAAGATGGCTCAAGGTTGCAGTGGTGTTGTTGTCTTCAGCTGGGCAGAGATGATGATTGTCCTGGTAATGAATGGAAGTGGTGCCACAGATGGTTGATTACAGGGAAGAGAGGGCCTGGGTCTGAGTTGCTAGTGATGTTGAACAATAGCAGAAACCATGGGCTATGTTTATCTTTTTGGATGCTTTGCAATACAGGGAAGAATGATAGCAGGCCTGTGCTGTGATGGTTCTGGGATTGGTATTGCAGCTCATTGCAGGGAAGTAGAAGATGATAGTGATTATGTATGTTGGCAAGGAGCAGCAGGGCTGTTGAGTGTTATAGGATAGAGCTGTTATAAGTGCAGGTATTGAAGCTGAATAGGTTGGCTGTGAAGTTGCAGCTAGAACTAACATGGTGGCAGGGAATGGATGAAGTGGAAGCTACAGCCAAGGTGCAACAAAGGGTTTCATGGCTGAGCATAGCAAGTAGTTGCAGTAAGGCACTGGCAGGGAGAGATTGGATTTACAGATAATGGTGAAGCTAAATGATGGCAGTGGTGATTGCAATGATGAGCTGAGTTGCTGTTGTTGGAGCTGGATTGAATGGCAAAGACTCTGGAAGGGTAGTTGTGTATTGCAGTTGTGAATGGAAGACATAGGCACGGCCAAGATGGCTGGCCATGGAGGTGTGAAGCACAATGATTGTCTTTGTACTTCTGTGTCAGTGTTGGTTGCAATGGTTGTCGGTCCATTCGGCTCGACTCACCGACTCGGAGTCGACGAGAAGATGCTGACTCTGATGTGAATCAGCTGACTCAGTATAACTCGGTGTTGACCCGAGTTGACCTGGCCGAGTTGACCCGTTGACCCGCCGATTTGACCCGGTTGACCGGTGACCGGGCGGACTTTGCCGGTCACCGGAGCCGATTTCCGGCGACTTTCCGGCCGATTTCCGGCCACAATCCCAGACTTCCGGCGACCGTTTTCGGGGCGTATTTTCTACACGGGTTTCTCTTTCTTGTGGGCTTAGTGGATTTTCATCTAATGGACTTTGAAGACTTGACCTAATTTTGGAAGGAGAGAAAGGCTATAAAAGGGAGGTTTTCTACAACACATTAGATATCTTTTTCTTGGGAATTTTGGAGAGCCGTTTTGTTTACGCTTCTAGGGTTTGGTTTTGTTCTTCTTCTTCCTTGTTTTATTATTGAATATTGATGATGATGAACTCCTTAGCTATGAGTAGCTAAACATCTTATTGGTTATGGGATAAAAGTTGATTTCTCAACATGCTTTTGATTCAATGAATTAGTTTTGTCTCAGTAATTATTGTTTGTGATTCACAATTAATAGTGTTATAAGATTTGAAAACTTGTTAGGTTGAGTCCGGAATCAATCCGATTTGTGTTCATCTCTAGAGCTATATTAGGGTTTTCAATACGAAAAAGTTGTTTATCCCTGATTCTAAGTAGCATAATTGTGGTTAGTGCTTGTAGTGATACATCCTATTAGTCACAAGTGAATCATAACTTTTGTTAAAACGTCTAGTGCTTTTACACATTCGTTTGCATTGATGAGTCTTATTCCATAAATCTTAATGCTTTTAGGGAGTTAAGCTTAATTGTGCTTTTACACTTTAGGTTGCTTTCGACAAAGAATTCACATAAGCATCTTTTAATGTGGTTGTGATGAAAACAGGGAATTAACGGGTTATACTTGCGATCAAGATATCCTAGGACTCTTAATAAATACGAGATTAAATATCAATTCTAATCATTGATGAAAATACATGTTTGTGAATGATACTATCCCTTGACCAATATCTTCTCCTTATTGATTTCTCAAATTATTTACTTTGCTTTCAATTATTTTTAATTCTTAAACAACAAACATACCTTGGGTTACTTTAGAAACTGAAATTTACATAACAACAAACGCCTCTCTGTGGATACGAACTCTTCCTTACCTTGTGCTTCATTTAAATTTAGTGCGTAAGAAAGTGAAATTATTTTTGACGGATTGACACACGATCAAATTTTGGCGCCGCTGCCGGGGAGGCATACGGCTTGTTATTAAGTTTTTAGTTTCTTTTTACAATTTCTGCTTTTATCTTTGCTTTTCGTTTCTTGTCTTGTTTCTCACTTGTTTTGGAGAATTGTTTGCAGGTGCATAATCTCTGGCTTCTAAGGATTGGAATTATCCAAGGTGCGGGATAGCTACTAGACGCGGCACAATACTCCAACCAAGTAAAGACACAACGGACGAGCACGAGGAGGAAGTAGGAGAAGAGATTTTCCGACAACGAGAAGAAGAAATGGGTGATGCAAATCGTTCACTCAAGGACTTAGCTTCTCATAGGCTTGATACACAACAGGGGTGTATTCAAACGAACTCTACTTTTGAGATAAAGCCGGGGTTGCTTAGAGAATTACCAAAGTTCCATGGCATGGTGAATGAAGATCCTAACAAACATCTTTTGGACTTCCACACCATTGTCACGGCTATGCTTCCAGCAAATGTTGAGGCGGATGGTGCAATGTTGAAGGTTTTCCGTTTCTCTTTAATGGATAGTGCTAAGGATTGGTTGTACTATTTACCTCCCGGAAGTGTCACTACATGGAATGGGTTGAAGAAACTCTTTTTGGAGAGATATTTTCCTGCATCCAAGGCTACTCAAATTCGCAAGGAGATTTGCGGAATGAAGCAAAACGTGGGAGAATCCTTATATGAATGTTGGGAACGGTATAAGAGATTGGTTGCAAGCTGCCCTCACCACCAATTTAGTGATGCTATGATCATCCAATACTTCTATGAAGGACTCCAATCAAGTGATAGGAATCTTATTGACGCTGCGGGTGGTGGTGCACTAGTTAGCAAGACGGTGGCTCAAGCTAGAGAGTTGATTGAAAACATGGCAGCAAACTCACAAACATTTCTGAGTCGTGGTTCGGATGTGATTCTTAGAAGGGTGAATGAAGTGAGCGAGGTGGAGGATCTTCGTCAACAATTGGGAAACATGTCGGCAATGATGCAACAAGTTGCAGCCGCGGTGATACCAAGTTCCTCTCACTCTTATGAGGACGAGCAAGCTAATGCGATCTTTCCAAATCAACAAAGACGGTATGATCCCTACTCAAACACTTACAATCCGGGATGGAGAGATCACCCCAATTTTAGCTATGCTAACAAGCAAGGTGCAATTCAACAACCTACCTTCAACTCTTCAAGTGGATTTCAACCTCAACAACAACAATTCCAGCCGAGGCAACAATTTCAGCAACCTCAAGCACAACAATCAATGCAAACTCAAGGTGCTGATATTGATGCAAAGCTTCAAACTTTTATGCAAGGTATTTCCACCATGTTCAAGGAAAGTCAACAAGAGACTAAGAGTGCTATTAAGGAGTTGCAAACACAAATGGGCTCCATGGCGGTTGATATCAATAATTTGAAGGCACAAAATAGTGGGAGACTTCCTTCTCAACCTATTAACCCAAAAGAGGGTGTCAATGCCATTACGTTGAGAAGCGGTACACAACTTGTGCAACCCGAAATTACTGATTCGGGCAAGGTGGAGACACCAAAGGAACTGTTTTGGAGGAGAATAATGAGGATACTCCCCCAAACTTCGAGGTACCTATTTCTAACTCTAAAACTCCGGTTTCTACTTATGTTCCTCCTCTACCTTTTCCTCGCAGATTTGCAAGTTCTAAGAAGGCGGAACTAGAAAAGGAGATTTTAGACGTTCTTAAAAAGATCCATGTGAACATACCACTCATTGATGCTATCAAGCAAGTTCCAAAGTATGCAAAGGTGTTGAAGGACTTGTGTACCAACAAACAAAGGCTCAAAGGTAATGAAGTGCTTAGTGTGGGGGAGAATGCCTCGGCAATCTTACAACACAAACTCCCACTTAAGTGCAAGGATCCGGGTAGTTTTGACATTCCCGTCAAAATTGGTAACACAACTTTTAACAAAGCTATGTTGGACTTAGGTGCTTCCGTTAATGTTATGCCTGCATCAATGTATAATTCACTTGATCTTGGTCCTCTTAAAAAGGCTGAAATTGTATTGCAATTAGCCGATCACTCTAATGTTTACCCAATGGGTATTGTTGAGGATGTTCTTGTGCAGGTTAATCAACTTGTATTTCCTGCGGACTTTTGTGTATTAGAGATGGATGAAGGTGCACCGGACTCATCTCTTCCATTGCTTCTTGGGCGTCCTTTCATGAAAACGGCGAAAACCATAATTAATGTGGATAAGGGAACGCTAACTATGGAGTTTGATGGAGAAATAATACGTTTCAACATTTTCGAGACGATGAGATATCCTAGCGATGTCCACTCTTGTTTCTCCATTGATGTGATGGATACATTAGCACAACAAATGTTTGAATTAAACGGTGATGATGCTTTGGAAACCGTGTTAACTACATCCATGGATAATGGTGTAGAGTGTGGTAATGAAGTCAAGGAAGCCCTTGGTGATCTTAATTCACTACAAGAATGCCCGGAAACTCATAATATCTCTTTTATTTCTTTACCATGCAGTGATGAAAAGCTTGTACCTTCAATTGTTAAATCTCCAAAGTTAGAATTGAAACCTCTTCCCGACCACCTTAAGTACTTGTACTTGGGTGATAATGAAGAGTTACCTGTGATTGTTTCTAATGAGCTTAATGATTTACAGGAGCAAAAACTTCTAAGGGTGCTAAGGAAGTACAAGACGGCCATAGGATGGACAATTGTCGATATCAAGGGTATAAGCCCTGCCGTTTGTATGCACAAAATTCGTTTGGAGGATGATGCAAAGCCTACTAGGGAAGCGCAACGTCGTTTGAATCCTCCCATGATGGAAGTTGTGAAAAAGGAGATACTCAAGCTTTTGGAAGTGGGTGTTATCTACCCCATATCCGATAGCAAGTGGGTAAGCCCGGTACAAGTAGTACCAAAGAAATCGGGTGTGACAGTGGTGGAGAATGATAAGAATGAACTTGTCCCAACTCGTGTGCAAACCGGTTGGAGGGTTTGTATTGATTATAGAAAATTGAATGCCACCACTAGAAAAGATCACTTTCCTTTACCTTTTATTGATCAAATGCTTGAACGTTTAGCGGGACACTCATACTATTGCTTTCTTGATGGCTATTCAGGTTATAATCAGATTGTGATAGCACCGGAGGACCAAGAGAAAACTACTTTCACTTGTCCTTTCGGTACTTTTGCTTATAGAAGGATGCCTTTTGGCCTATGCAATGCTCCGGCTACTTTTCAAAGGTGTATGGTGAGTATCTTTTCGGAATATGTTGAAAACATAATCGAAGTGTTCATGGATGACTTTAGTGTCTTTGGTGATTCTTTTGACCTTTGCTTGAACAATTTGTCTCTAATCCTTGAACGATGTGTGAAACAAATCTTGTGCTAAATTGGGAGAAGTGCCATTTTATGGTAACTCATGGCATAGTTTTAGGCCATATAATATCTTCTAAGGGCTTGGAAGTCGATAAATCTAAGATAGACCTTATTCGTGCTCTAACCCCTCCCACTACGGTGAGGGAGATACGTTCTTTTCTTAGTCATGCGAGGTTTCTATCGTAGGTTCATCAAGGACTTTTCCAAAATAGCGTCACCACTTTGTAACTTATTGCAAAAAGATGTGGTTTTTAACTTTGATGAGAAATGTATGGCGGCATTCAATCGTTTGAAAGAACTTTTGATTTCAGCCCCTATCATTAAACCACCAGATTGGAGTAAGCCGTTTGAACTCATGTGTGATGCTAGTGATTATGCGGTTGGTGCGGTGCTTGGGCAACGTGTGGGGAAGCTTCCTCATGCTATCTATTATGCTTCTAGAACGTTAAATGAGGCTCAACAAAACTACACCACCACTGAAAAGGAGTTATTAGCCATTGTTTTTGCTTTAGAAAAGTTTCGCTCTTATCTAATTGGTACAAAAGTTGTTGTTTTTTTCCGATCATGCAAAGCACTTAGATACTTGCTTACAAAGAAAGAGGCGAAACCGAGGCTCATACGATGGATATTACTCTTGCAAGAGTTTGATATTGAAATCAAAGACAAGAAAGGAATTGAGAACACCGTTGCGGATCACTTGAGCCGACTTGCTGTGGACAAGGAGACTATCCCGTTGCGTGAAAGTTTCCCGGACGAGCAACTTTTCTCAATTGCCTTTGGAGAACCATGGTATGCCGATATTGTGAATTACTTAGTTTCTAAACAAATCCCACAGAACTTGTCTCGTCTTTGAGAGGGACAAACTTAAGAGGTTAGGGAACCAATACATATGGGATGATCCATACTTATGGAAACATGGTAGTGACCAAGTGATACGAAGGTGCGTGCCCGAATCTGAATTTAACTCTATCTTGTCTTTTTGTCACTCTTATGCTTGCGGAGGACATTTTGGGAGTAAGAGAACCGCGCACAAGGTACTTGAAAGTGGTTTTTATTGGACAACTTTGTTTAAGGATGCACATATATTTTGTACAACTTGTGATAGGTGTCAAAGAACCGGCAATCTAGGTGTCCGAAATCAAATGCCACAAACTTTTATTCAATTTATTGAAGTTTTTGATGTATGGGGTATTGATTTTATGGGGCCTTTTGTCAACTCCCATGGGAATTTTTATATCTTACTTGCGGTTGATTATGTCTCGAAATGGGTGGAAGCTAAAGCCACCCCAACTAATGATTCTAAAGTTGTTTCAGATTTCGTGCAAGCTAATATTTTTGCAAGGTTTGGCATTCCAAGTGAGATAATTAGCGATGGGGGTTCTCACTTCAAAAACAGGTTCTTGCAAAGCTTGTTAAGGAAGTACAATGTGTCGCATAAGATTGCAACACCTTATCATCCACAAACCAATGGACAAGCCGAGGTGTCTAACCGGGAGGTGAAATCAATTCTAGAAAAGACGTTGAATCCAACGAGGAAAGATTGGAGCATGCGACTCAATGATGCTTTGTGGGCGTATAGAACCGCATATAAAACACCTATTGGAATGTCTCCTTTTAGGCTTGTGTATGGTAAACCTTGTCACTTACCCGTGGAAATTGAACATAAGGCGTTTTGGGCTATTAAACAATGCAACATGGAGATGGATGGGGCTGGAAAGCAAAGGAAGTTACAACTCCAAGAGCTAGAGGAGCTTCGCAATGATGCATTTGAAAGTTCACGGATTTACAAGGAAAAAACGAAAGCATTCCATGATAACATGATTTCTAGGAAACAATTTTGCATTGGGCAGAAAGTGCTTTTGTTTAATTCGCGTGTAGGACCATAATATCGCAACGTACAGGACTCGCGAAGTCAATAAACAACGATGTCGCGAGGCAGTCGCAGAGAGCTAAAATAAACGACTCAAAGAATAACGACAGGCGAGACATAAAGGAGACGTGAGATCTGGCGAGGGTTAAGAAGTGTCGCGAGATTGAATAGTTGTACACTGGCGACACTTCGCGAGACATTCCCGAAAATAAAGGATAGCTTAGCTGTCATCCACTATGTATTACCCTATATAAAGGGTCGAGTGAGTCTGTTGTGAGGGGATCTTTTAGAATTGTTAGGCAAGTCATTAGAGAGAGAAAGTTTAAGAGTGTTTTACTTGCTAAGTGTAATTCTACTTTTCTTGTGTAGAACTCATGAAATTAATCAATAAACATTCTCAATTATGCAACTTTCAATGGATTAATTAACCAAAATATAGTGAGGGGTGTAGTGTGGGATTTCCTGCTACTACATATGCGCTAGAAACAGGGACGAGCAGTGATTGACGAAGAAATTGGAAAGAATTTGGATTAACAGAGAAGAGATTTGGAAAAGATACTCAAGAATTCATTGAAAAAGAAAGATGGCTAGAAGAAGAAACATACAGGAACAACCAACGATTGTAAGAAGAAGTGGGAGACTTGCTGGGGAAAGGAGGAATGAAACAGGAGAATCTTCAAGGATGAATATGAGAAATGACGGAGAAGATCAAAATCAACCGCCGATCTCCCCAGAAGCAAACGCGGCTGTGGATTATGATAGAGTAAGTGTGCATACTTGGAGATCTGATTCTGAAGACGAGAGAGAAGAGCAGCAGCAGTTGGTGAACAATGGACAAGGAGAGCAAGGGATGAATGGAGAAATGAATTCAGGAAATGAAGAAATGGCAGCGTTAGAGAGATTGAGACAAACAATGCACGAAGAGAGACGATTAGAAGCGGAGGAGCGAGCAAACTTGACAAGACAAAATCATGAATTGAGGATGGAAAATATGAGGTTGCAAAGTAGGAGATCTAGAAGTAGCGTGAGATCAAGGTCTAGATTGAACAGAGAAGAAAGAAGGAGAGTTTTACCAACAGAAAGCACCGAGGGAGAAACACAAGATCCAAACGCAGAGCATGGCGAGAGAAGAGGAGAAATAGAAGATCGTTATATTCCTCAGCCCGAAAATCTTCCAAATGAGCGAAATGGGGAAAATCAAGGAAACATGCAACTCCAAGGACCGAATGACCCAGCTGCTGAAGGAAGAATAATCCTACATGGGAGAGAAGAATTGAGAAGAAACAGAGAGATCGAGGATGACATTGAGAGACACTACATTGAACAAGCGCGACTAGCTCGCGAGAGAGAAAGGCTAAGAGAAGAAATGGAAAATCAAGGGATGGAGGAGGCAATCCGGCAAAATAACCATGATAACCGCGAAAGAAGAAGGGAACAGAATCGTACTAATAGAAATATTAATGAAGAATATGAGAGGGTGCAGATGATGAGAGCTGAGAGGCAACCAAGAAGAGAGAACAACCGATATAATGGCGTGCGAATTAACGAAAAGAGACGAAGAAGAGCGTCGCGAGGAAAGGAGAGGGAAAATAATGAGCGGGAAGGTCAAAATAGGCACGAGCGAAGAAGGAGAGAAGCAGAGCTAAAAAGACCAGTAGAATCAAATTCTGAGGCAAATGAACAAATCTTAAGGGAACTAGTTTGAAATGAGAGGATTATAGAACAACGAAGGGAAGGAGGAAGGAGACAACTGGACGAAGCCATCGAAGAATAAGCGAAGAACCCCTTCACGCTAGAAGTACGAGATGGGAGGAATACCTCCTAAGTGTAATTTTTACTGCATTGACCAACATTTTTGATGGAACAACCTGTGCGATACAACATATTAAGGCTTATATGAGATGTATGTTACAATGGGAGAATCATGATGCCATATTATGCAAATATTTCGCGTCAAGCTTAATAGGAGAAGCATTAAAATGGTTTGAAGGTCTGCCAAGGAACACAATCACATCATTTAACCATCTACAAGCCATTTTCCTAGGAGCATACATAAGTAACAACTCTTCGCGACCAGGTATTGAAGATGTATTCGGGTTGAAACAAAGGATTGGCGAGAGCTTAAGGCAGTTGACAGTAAGATGGAGAACCATGTGTAGCGAAATGGCGGGGACGGGTTGAGGAGAGATATCTCATACTCTCATTTGTGAATGCTCTCTTCGCGACTAACTTGTTATACATTCAAATTTTTAGAATCAAAAATACAATCACAATGGCTGAATCTGCGAGAATTACGGGAAGAATACATCGCCTTAGAAGAAAGACGAGAATGAAATGAATTCTTATCCGATCGCGAATACAAGCTCTAACGCCGCGAACGCAAGCTTTTTGCCTCAATTCATAAATACGAGTGGCGAGCACTTCGCGAGGACAGCAGAGCAAGGAGAGTGATGAGGAACAACAGAAGATAGTAGCTATGGGAAGTCATGATCAAGAAGAGTTTGAACGTGAAAAGAATTATTACAACCGTAACAGCAATAATAAGATTCAGAGGCTAGATCATGTGCAAGAAACTTATGGTGGACGAAGGCAAAATAACCGTGAAGGGCGAGAGAAATCGTGAGAACAATATGGGAGCAGATTAAGATGCCTCCACCGAATGCTAGCGTTGAAAAGATTTGGGAAGCTATACTTGTGATGGAAAATGTACCAAAGACCTTGGAATGTTGGAATGGAACCACCGCCAGGCGATAGAAGTCATGAGTTTTGTTCTTACCATCGCTTCCATGGGCATCAAACAAACGATTGTAGAAACATAAAGAGAATTATTCTCAGGATGATCGATCAGGGGAAGCGAATCACTTTCTAAGGGGAGAAGAAACAAGTCGACATTACCACCACCACCGAGAGATGCACAAGCAGTGTCGGCGAAGGGAAAGGAAACATTTGTGATAGAAGTAGGAACAAAAGCTAAGAATTTGAATCGCAACTCTATCGTCCACTCCTATCGCACCATCGAAGATTTCCATGACAACGTGCTTACTAGAGTCTTCGCGAGAGACGCTAATGATAAGGAAATAATGAACTTTGGCGAGAACGACTTGATTAGAAAAGTGGCAGTTGAAGACTATTTCTTTCTCTGCAGATGAAATACCAAAAGGAAGAGAAACACATGATAGCCCGTTGGTTGTGAAACTAGAAATTAACCCAAGACCAGTTGATGGAGAAGATGATGAAGCAGAAGCTTGTTGGGCGATCAACCGAATCTTGATCGATACTGGAAGTTCGGTGAATATACTTTTTTACCATACCTATAAGACGATGGGAGGAAAAGACGAGGATTTGATCCCCTTGACATACAAGATATATGGCTTTAATGGCACCGCAAACAAGCCAAAAGGAGAGGTTCACATGAGAATACCTCTACAAGGATTGTCAACTGATGTTTTATTCTGTGTGGTTGATGTGGAATCCCCGTATAATGCACTAATTGGGAGGCCATGGCTTCATGAAATTTTGGGGGTCGCCTCAACATATCATCAATGTATTAAGTTCCCACATCCAAATGGCATTGGTATTATACAGGGAGATTGGAAGGAGTCGCAACAGTGCCATGAGGTCGATATAGAAAGTTTGTGAAGAAAGAAATGCCAAAAGAAAGGGTTGGAAGCAACATGTGAAAAACGAACAGAGAAAGGAAAAATTGATGGTGGATCTTTGTAGAGGTAAGGACTGAACATACCCCGCGAGGTGAATATCAAGAGACAGGTGAGTGCTATAACGATGAAGAAGCAAAAGATATGAGGAACAAAAGGCATAAGAAATGAATAATCAATAAAAGCAAGATGCAAAGTAGCAGCTGGAGTAATGATGTGCGAGAATCTCGCAACCAAGAGAAAATGAGAATTTGATTAAGTGAAATACAACAAGTGAAACAAAACTGTGCGAATACTTCGCAAACAAATATCAGCAAATATTGAAACATGAATGATTGAACAAATATAAATGCGCAAATGAATGGGACGAACCTTTATGGCGTACACCCTAGTTCGCGAATAACATTTCGTAAGAGGCAAATGTAAGACCTAAAGTGCGTCATATAAGGGGGTATCTCTCGCCGTGGTTCAGGGGGAAGGTTACACCGCTCCTGAAGCCTGAACCATGTAAATTTGGGGCCCATGAAAGCCTATCCGGAAGAGGTACCTTGGATTCCCAACTATATATGTAGGTTATACCCTGGTTGGGCGACCGAGGGTCTCTTCCTAGGAGTCAGTGTATGCACAAGGCGCCGAGGTACACGGTTGAGCCGAGTGCCGGGATGGATGAACCTACCCTGGCCATTCTTGGCAAGTCTTGGCATGCGTTGCACTCGCCCGAAGAAAACTCCACTTAGGGTGCAGTCTCGTAACCATAAACCGCTATAGGTATAAGGGATAAGAGACTGCGAAAACAACTGGTTGTTGTTAAGACCGGATGGGAGGAGCTAGTCTTGTATGGCCGATGTTTCGCCTCCTTGAAGGGGCAACCGGGGAGATGATAAGGGCGACACTCTCCATTAGGGGGGGTGTCAAAACAGACGCAAATGTCATGAGGCTTTGTTTTCGCAAGAAGACTTAGGCTTGTCATATTTGTGCAATGATCCTGCAGAGGCAATAATACTAACGCGAGGGTAAGGCGAGATCAATGGGTCTTTACATGAAAGTGTACGGACGTCTGCGATTTCGTCGCAAGACGGCAATGTCATAGGACTTTATATTCGCAAGGATATCTAGGCCTGTCATATTGTGCAACCAAAACATCTGCAGAGGCAAAAATACTTGAAAAATGATAAGGCAAGATCAATGGGTCTTTACATACAAGTGTAAAGACGTCCTGCGATTTTGTCGCCATAAAAGGTGGCGAGGGAGGACCTCTAATTAGGGAGGTCTAACTCGGAAGACCACACAAAATGATAAGGCAGGGTCAATGAGCCATCACATGAAAATGTAAAGGCGGTCTGCGACCTTGTCGCCACAAAAAGAGATCGAATACTCAATTCATGAAGATACTCGCGACTCCGTCGCGATGATACATTTCAATTAACAATAAGATTATTATCAATGGGAATGGAAAAGATGAAATATTGCTACTCATCTTCTGATGAAAGAATTATACATCAATAATGTTAATCAATTATATTACAAGGAAGAACTACCAAGAAAGGGGACTGAAGATTGAATTCAGAGGAGAAAAATCCAAGGAATATACTATAATAAGGATACAGAAAGGTACAGATACTACAAGCAGAGAAAGAAAACGAAAAAAGTTATTTCTTTGGCGGTTCTTCTTCTTCGTCTGATTCTTCAATCTGATTATTCTCGTCGCCAGAATTTTCTTCTTCGCCTGACCTCGCTATCGAAACGTCCGAGACAGCAGATTCTCGGGAACCTCTTCAAGGAGCCGGGGGATATGAATGCAGAGGGATATTATGGTTCTTACAAACATACTCCATGCCTCTATTGCGAAAGCGAACAGCATCATTGTTAAAATTCTCCACTGTCGTTAGAAATTGTTTCTTCAACTTGGAATATCTATTCTCGCGAAGGAAGAGATTCTTTGCGAGCTGTTCTTTTTCGGTTTCGAGTTCTTCAATTCTCGCTGGAAAATTCCCGGCGAGTTGCTCTTTTTCAGATTCGAGCTCCCTAATTCTAACCTGAAGCCTTTTATCAGATTCTGCAAATAAGAAACAACAAGTTAACAATTTACAAGTAATATTACGGAAATAAGAAGCAGTAAGGTATAATAAGCAACCTTCTCTGTCAGATATCATATCTTTAACCAAGGAAGTATGCTCGGCGTGAAGACTAACATCAACACCTAGGTTATTTCTGGCGTTATCTAAAACTTTCGCAGCCCAGGCGAATTCATCATCATTATTTATAACAAGGAGCGAACGAATCTGATCTTCTCGCTCACTAAGTAAGGAATTCTGGCGAAGCAATTCATCTCGCTCAATTTGTAGCTCAAGAAGAGATTTTTGAAATTTTGCTAATGCTTGAGCACCATTGTTAGCAATGCGGTCTTTGTCATCTATGTGATCACTAATTTTCTTCCTCAAAATTTTGATTTCTTTACGAGACTCAAGAAACATTTGTTTAAATTGGTTGGCCGCACTTAAACCAGATCTATGTTCAATCTCTAAAAGGCGATATTTGGTCTGAAGTTCATCTAATGAAAGAGAGTTAATTTTGTTCGAAGAACTACTTAAAGAAGTGTTGAGATGAGCGAGAAGAAGGTTATTATCCATAGGTTCAGGAAATGTATGGAGAAGAATAGCTTCATCGGAGAGATTATATACGTCTGCGAAAGTAATAAGTTAGGTGGCAATACACGACCAATAAAATAAAAATAATAAAAGAAGGCAAATATTATACCATAAAGTTGCTGATTAGCATTTTGAAGGGTGGATACCCTCTCTTTTTGAGAGTCAAGTTCGGTATTTAACTTTTGAATCGTCTCGTCTTTATCGCGAGATAACGCAGCTTCAGTCTCCAATTCTCGAATCTTCTTGCTCAATTGCGAATTCTTCTTCTCAAGGTTGTTGCGTCTTCTCTCAAGATCTGAGGCAACTACAAAAGAAGACCTTCCAACCTATGAAAAAAGATAGAAAAGCTGTTAATACATATACAACAATATAAAGCCAATAGGGAGATATGATTGTATACATACCAAGGATCCAAGCGCATTCAAGAAGTCAGGAGACATAGTTCTGGAGACTCCATTGAAAGAATCATTGCCCTCCAAAGAGAGTGGCATTGCACACGTTTGCGAGAGTCCCGCAAAGAGAAGCTAGGGGAGCATCTCCCATTCCTTGGAAAGAATCGGAGAAGATACTAGACAACTGACCCATAGAAGAACTGGTTAACGGGGTCCTTGTAGCGAGAAAGCGATTGGAATCATGGTCATCTTCATCAGAAGACTCAGAGTTTGAGCTAAGGCGAGAAGAAGATTGGACCTTTCGCTTCTTAGTTAAGGGGGCGAGAGGATTTACCCTTGCGGCGGCAGTTTTGCCCTTACTTTTAGTCTTCGCAAGCAACAACTTTTTCAACTTCAGCCTTCGCAAATGTGTAAAGTTGAGAAACAGGCAAAAAAAAAAAAAAAAAAAAAAAAAAAAAAAAAAAAAAAATGTCAAAGTAAGGGGAAATGCTTCTTACTTCACTCATAAGCGATCGAAGCAATGTCAAAGTATCCTCCGACGGATCCTTTTTGTAGCTAGCTTTCAACTGTTATCTCGAAAGATTTCACAAACTAAAGAATTGTAAAAAGAAAGTTGCGAAAGCAGAAATTTGGAGTAGGAAACATACTTCTTTTTCCTTCTCGAGGCCATTTGAATTCCCAAGGATGATACGTTGCGAGATTCGCAGGGAAGAACGTGCGGACCCGCGATATAAGGACCATTTAAGATCAAGGGTACGACCCACCACCTCTCATCTTTGGAATGACGAGGAGAGGAATTATTACACCGGGTGCCAATCAATGTCTTGCATGAGTAATTTATCTTCGAGACATTATTATTTTTCTTCGAGACGAACGCCCTAACGAGATCTCGCATTCATCATAGTTATCACCGAGTAATTTTCAAAAAAAGTTTTCCACAAGTGTATTTCTCAACACTATTTCCAAATCTGCGAATTTGGGATTTACGCGAGAATTAGGGTATAAAGATCCTTTGCTCGCACCGCGGTTCGCGAACTCAAGCATCAAAGTAATACAATCGCCACTTAATTGATAAATAGCCCGAGAGAATTTTTCATGGGCCAAAATTTCATAAAATAAAGGCAACTCAGGATTGTACAAGGGAATAGGAAGTCCCGCGAGAAGGCGACCGAGCGAGACTATAATCTTTTGATCATCACATTGATGATCGGAGAAAAGATCTCTGAAAGAATGGATGAAGGTTCTTGATCGGGAATGGTTGTGAGTAAAACCCTTCTCATGCAACTTCGTTGAACTTCTTCAAAAGAAGTTTTGTATCCACGACTCGATGGAAGCCATTTATCAAAAGTATGGGAATGGATGAAAGATTGGAGATTAAAAACAGCGCTAGAAAGGATGAAGGAAAGCTTTGCAAAGAGTTGAGGAGCGCAAATTGCGGGAAGGAGAGAATCAAAGAAAAGTTGCGAGAGACAAACTAAAAGATGAAAAGAAGGGGAAAAGAAAATTATATATAGGGGAAAAGAGCCTCGAGAAAAACAAGGTCATTTAATGCGAAGAGACATGAACGGTTAAGAAAAAGTGGTTGAAAGAGACGTGTCAAGAAATGATAGTAATAATCAAAATCCGTGTAAAAGTACAAAATCGAAGATAAGAAGTCGCGACAACAATATTGTAAAAATTTCATGGTACTCTTCCCCTCAGGAGAGAGGTAAGAGATGATACTTCATATATATCTCAAAGAAACTCCGGAACTTCGCAAAAGAATAGAGGCAAGTACGTACTTTTCAAGTCCAGTATTCTTTCGCTCGTTCCTTCATCAGCGAAGACCAAAGATTATTACAACAACAGATTTTTCCTTAAAAATCGCTCTTCAAGCAATATTCAAGGAAAAAGAGGCAAGATGTAGGACCATAATATCGCAACGTACAGGACTCGCGAAGTCAATAAACAACGATGTCGCGAGGCAGTCGCAGAGAGCTAAAATAAACGACGCAAAGAATAACGACAGGCGAGACATAAAGGAGACGTGAGATCTGGCGAGGGTTAAGAAGTGTCGCGAGATTGAATAGTTGTACACTGGCGACACTTCGCGAGACATTCCCGAAAATAAAGGATAGCTTAGCTGTCATCCACTATGTATTACCCTATATAAAGGGTCGAGTGAGTCTGTTGTGAGGGGATCTTTTTAGAATTGTTAGGCAAGTCATTAGGAGAGAGAAAGTTTAAGAGTGTTTTACTTGCTAAGTGTAATTCTACTTTTCTTGTGTAGAACTCATGAAATTAATCAATAAACATTCTCAATTATACAACTTTCAATGGATTAATTAACCAAAATATAGTGAGGGGTGTAGTGTGGGATTTCCTGCTACTACATCGCGCTTGCATTTATTTCCGGGTAAATTAAGGTCACGTTGGATTGGACCTTTTATTGTTACTAATGTGTTTTCTCATGGTGCAGTGGAAATTCGTAGTATAGCTACAGGGAAAGAACTTAAAGTTAATGGGCACCGGTTGAAACCATATTATGAGAATTTCACTTCGAAGTGGTGGAAGGAGTTAACTTTGTGGATGTGCTCCCTCTGGAGGAGTCATAGAAAGCAAGGAGATAGTCGGGCTGACGACTTTAAACCAAGCGCTAATTGGGAGGCAACCCAAAGGATGAGTATTTCTTGTCTTGTATTTATTTCTTTTCTTGTTTTTAGTTTTTCTTGTTTTGTTTTTACTTTGTTTTTGCTGATTTCTTGCTAGGATTTCCCACCTTGACTTACTTTGGACGATTCAATTTACATTGAGGACAATGTAAAGTTTAAGTGTGGGGGAGTGGTTTATGTTGTAAGTTTTTGCAATTTTTCAACTTTTTTGTGAACTAGTGAATAAGAAAACTCCAACTTGTAGTTATTTAGAGTCACATAGTATACATGTCGCTAAGATTACATCGAGAATCTCACACTAGTGACTGAACTTAGAGATGACAGAGAACATGATCGGGTTTCTTAATTGTATGAGAGTTAAAGTTGGATTTAACCATGCCAGTGGCAAATAAGGTGCAAGCTGAATTCGGTATTAGAACAGTGATCCCCTATAGTGGAGACTACCCATGTTACATAATGTGAGGCACCAACCTTCAATTCTTTGTACTGTCTAAATTGTGCTTTTAGAGTGTGTGTCACCGTACGTAAATTCCGGGCGAGAATGGTGAGCTGTCCAATTTCCCACCATAGAAGCACTATTTTGATCTCTTGAGTGCTATTTTTATCAACCATGTTGGTGACATCGAATTGCTAACTTACATTCCACTTGTGATCTTGTTCGCAGTTAGCACCATCCACCTTATCTCTCTCTACACCAACAGGTCCATAGAAACACCATCATCATCAACAAGAGGAGCATCACGAATTCGAAGGAAAGTTGAATACGTTCGAGGTTTACAAACAATGGTATAAAATGGGCAGATTTCAGATTTGAGTAAAGCAACAAAACATGGGAGCGAGAATTTTTATAAGTTGAAGACTAATATACAAGAGCGGAAATTATTAAGGATGAGAATTCGAGAAGTTATGATATCAAGACATATAAGTTGTGAAGATTCAAGCGGTAAAGTACTTATACCATGGCATTGTACTTACATTTTTATTTTATTTGTATTTTGTTTTCTCTTGTCTCAAAAAAAAAAAAAAAAAAAAAAAATTAAAAAAAAAAAAAAAAAAAAAAAAAAGGGTTTGTATAGTTTATTTTATTTTTGTATTCTTTCAATAAAGTCTATGGAAAGAAGGAATATCTATAATGAAGTATCAAGCGACAAGGAATTTGAGGGAAAGAGTCATATTGTCAAGATTCTACAAAGTTCGAGAGTTATCATCAAGAGTTGAAGACCGAAGACGAAGATGAAGACACCGATAGAAGACCGAAGACGTTTCTATGGATCTTTGTGAGAGTGGTGCTAGCTGCACGTTGAACGGATAACGAGGTAAGTAAGCATATTCCCACCTTCGTTAAATGGTTGATTTCCTTTCGAAGAGATCGTCAGAAAATGGGTTTTCGAAAATATATGAAAGATGTGGGTTTTCAAAATACTTCGGAGAGTTATGCCTTCCTACCATTCAACGTGTCTCAGGATTCTCTCTTCATTCCAACCTGGACACATGTGTGACCCATAAAGAGCTGTTTATTATTGAGAGCAATATCATAAAACCCTTTCTTGTGAGGCAGAGTCGAGACTTTTGATCACTCCGAACCTGAATTCTAGTCGAGAAGGGATGGTTACTTCTCTCTCAACTTTTAAGAATGAGATTGTGTTCATTTATGTGTCTAACTTCTTATGACTAGTGTGCGAGAATCTCTATGTCTTCTTAGCGCGTTGGATACTATCATTACGGAGAACTAGTAAGTTGGAAATTTAGGTTTTGTGGGTATATCTCTAGTAAACCCTCACGAGACTATAACTCGTCCACTAGGGACGCCTAGGGGTTTAAAGGCTTGTTATTTATGCTAAAAGTGACCGTAGCCTCGACGACACGGAGTTGTTGTATTTTATTGTTTTGTTTGATTTGCTCGAGGACTAGCAAAGTCTAAGTGTGGGGGAATCTGATAGGTGTAGAATACACCGTATTTACTATATAGAGTTTATGCTTTCTTTGCTATTTTTCGTGTGAATTATGTATTTTATGGTTGCTTTTGAGTTATCAGGTACGCTGGAGTCGCACGGAGGAAAAGAAGCGGAAATCATCTCAATTGGAGAAAAAGGGCCAAAGACCCAATGGAACTCGTTCAAATACAAGATTTCTTCTTTTCATTATGTAGAGGACGAGAAGATGAAGACAATGGCGAAAGAAGCGAGTCATTCTGAGCTCGTATGAAGAAGTTATGAGCAAAATGAGAATCGGAAAGAAAAGGGCAAGAGGGTCATTTTAGTGGTGAATGCTATTGACATCCCAATTCAAGTTAAGGGGCTGCCATCAGGTTAGCCCTTATCACTGTGACCAGACACTGAATAACCTACCCTCATTTAATCTAACCCTAAATCGAGAAGAGAGTTCTCTTTTCTCAATCATTCTTTCATTCAATGTTTCACCTGAAACTGAGAAGAGGAACTAAGAAAATTGGCTGCTGCTGAATTCGAGAAATCGAAGTGAAACCAGAGATTGAGAGAGAGAGCTATGATTGCTGCTGCTAACGAGAGTCTTCTCGCCGGGAAAACCAAGATCGATATGGGTTTGTGAGGTTGACTGTTGTTGAGTTGAGTTCGAGAGTTGAAGTTGATGCCATCGATTTCTGTTGCTGCTTAATGGGGAAATTCGGATTCAGTGAGGGTTTAGTTTGCAGCTTATGTTCTGGATTCGAATTGTGGCTGAACTGAGAAGAACAAGAGCATAGATCGAGAAGCAGGCAAGTCAAGGCTCTGATGATTGTGTTGATTGAACTCAGGAAGAGAGAATGATGGTCTCTGTGATGAACTTGTAGGGGGTTTGTTGGTGGATGAGATGAAGAAGAGAATAGAATTAAAGTGGGTTGAGGTTCATTGTTTGCAGGTCTGGGTTCTGGTGGTGGATTGTGAACAAGAAATACAAGATGCAATGGTGTTATAAAATGGGTTTTACAGCAAGGTGGAGATAAGTTAATTGATTTGAATTGAGAATCATCACAGCCGAGTCAAGAGCAGTTCAGGGAGGACTGGAGTGACAGATTCAAGTGTGGCCTGAGCTGCTATTGAAGCTACAGGGAGCTGCACTATGAAGCTGCAGTCCAGTGAAGCTGGTGTTGGATTGCTAGAGGGAAGCAGTGAGCCAGGGAGTAGAACAAGAGTTGTGGGCTGAGCTATGACTTGGTTGTACTGGTTTAGGTTCAGGGTTTGTGGTGCTATTAGAGCCAGGAGATGAAAAGGGGTGTAATATGCAGATGAAACTGTATTGAATTGGCTTTGTTACAGTGGTTATGAAACTGCAGTTCAGCTCAAGGTGGTGTTTGAAATGGGAAATGATGCAGCTGGAACTGAGGTTGAGGTGTGCTGTTGTAGTTCATGGTTCAGATGGAGCTGTGTCAAGCTACAGAAAGAGCTGGTGCAGAGAAGCACAATGCAAAGGAGGTTCACTCAGATTGAAGATGGCTCAAGGTTGCAGTGGTGTTGTTGTCTTCAGCTGGGCAGAGATGATGATTGTCCTGGTAATGAATGGAAGTGGTGCCCAGATGGTTGATTACGGGAAGAGAGGGCCTGGATCGAGTTGCTAGTGATGTTGAACAATAGCAGAAACCATGGGCTATGTTTATCTTTTTGGATGCTTTGCAATACAGGGAAGAATGATAGCAGGCCTGTGCTGTGATGGTTCGGGGATTGGTATTGCAGCTCATTGCAGGGAAGTAGAAGATGATAGTGATTATGTATGTTGGCAAGGAGCGAGCAGGGCTGTTGAGTGTTATAGGATGGAGCTGTTATAAGTGCATGTATTGAAGATGAATAGGTTGGCTGTGAAGTTGCAGCTGGAACTAACATGGTGGCAGGGAATGGATGAAGTGGAAGCTACAGCCAAGGTGCAACAAAGGGTTTCATGGCTGAGCATAGCAAGTAGTTGCAGTAAGGCACCTTGCGAGGAGAGATTGGATTTACGAGATAATGGTGAAGCTAAATGATGGCGGTGGTGATTGCAATGATGAGCTGAGATTCTTTGTTGTTGAGCCTGGATTGAATGGCAAAGACTCTGGAAGGGTAGTTGTGTATTGCAGTTGTGAATGGAAGACATAGGCACGGCCAAGATGGCTGGCCATGGAGGTGTGAAGCACAATGATTGTGCTGTACTTACTGTGCAGGCTGGTTGCAATGGTTGTCAGTCCATTCAGCTCTGACTCACTGACTCAGGTCTGACAGAAGATGCTGACTCTGATGTGAATCAGCTGACTCAGTATAACTCGGTGTTGACCCGAGTTGACCTGGCCGAGTTGACCCGTTGACCCGCCGATTTGACCCGGTTGACCGGTGGCCGAAGCGGACTTTGCTGGGTCACCGGAGCCGATTTCCGGCGACTTTCCGTCCGATTTCCGGCCACAATCCCAGACTTCCGGCGACCGTTTTCGGGGCGTATTTTCTACACGGGTTTCTCTTTCTTGTGGGCTTAGTGGATTTTCATCTAATGGACTTTGAAGACTTGACCTAATTTTGGAAGGAGAGAAAGGCTATAAAAGGGAGGTTTTCTACAACACATTAGATATCTTTTTCTTGGGAATTTTGGAGAGCCGTTTTGTTTACGCTTCTAGGGTTTGGTTTTGTTCTTCTTCTTCCTTGTTTTATTATTGAATATTGATGATGATGAACTCCTTAGCTATGAGTAGCTAAACATCTTATTGGTTATGGGATAAAAGTTGATTTCTCAACATGCTTTTGATTCAATGAATTAGTTTTGTCTCGGTAATTATTGTTTGTGATTCACAATTAATAGTGTTATAAGATTTGAAAACTTGTTAGGTTGAGTCCGGAATCAATCCGATTTGTGTTCATCTCTAGAGCTATATTAGGGTTTTCAATACGAAAAAGTTGTTTATCCCTGATTCTAAGTAGCATAATTGTGGTTAGTGCTTGTAGTGATACATCCTATTAGTCACAAGTGAATCATAACTTTTGTTAAAACGTCTAGTGCTTTTACACATTCGTTTGCATTGATGAGTCTTATTCCATAAATCTTAATGCTTTTAGGGAGTTAAACTTAATTGTGCTTTTACACTTTAGGTTGCTTTCGACAAAGAATTCACATAAGCATCTTTTAATGTGGTTGTGATGAAAACAGGGAATTAACGGGTTATACTTGCGATCAAGATATCCTAGGACTCTTAATAAATACGAGATTAAATATCAATTCTAATCATTGATGAAAATACATGTTTGTGAATGATACTATCCCTTGACCAATATCTTCTCCTTATTGATTTCTCAAATTATTTACTTTGCTTTCAATTATTTTTAATTCTTAAACAACAAACATACCTTGGGTTACTTTAGAAGCGAAATTTACATAACAACAAACGCCTCTCTGTGGATACGAACTCTTCCTTACCTTGTGCTTCATTTAAATTTAGTGCGTAAGAAAGTGAAATTATTTTTGACGGATTGACACACGATCATATCACCACACTCATTTCTTTCATCTGCTACTTCTTTTATCAATCTCTCGGAACCACAGTCGAAAGCAACCATCAATGTTTCTCTGATTTCATATGAGAAATGATTAAGAGATAGTTTCCTCTGAAATCTAGGGCTAGTGTAGGAATGACTTTGGATTAAAACGCCCCAGCTCTTGGGAAACCCCAAGATAACTTTAGGCACCCATATATTGTATAGAGGGCTGCCTACTTCAAATATGGCTTGTCGGTTCCGAGTAATTGACATACTAACTCTCTGTTCAACTCAACTGTCAGTTATGGATAACTAACAGTTCATTCTTCACCTCCTCCTTTGGCATAACTTTCGCTGGCTTCAAGGATCGCTCGCCTAGGAATTGATGTTTTTGCCTTTTACACTCCAAATGAATGATTTCTCTTCTTTTTGCTCCACATGACTCCAAAGTACCGATTAGCTCAAAAGTAATCATAAAATACATAATTTACAAGAAAACTCAAAGAAAGCATAAACAATAGATAAATATCACGGTGTTTATAACACCTATCAAATTCCCCCACACTTAGACTTTGCTAGTCCTCGAGCAAATCGAACAAAACAATTCTAAAAGATACATACAACTCCGTGTCGTCGAGGCTACGGTTACTCTTAGCATAAATAACAAGCCTTTGAACCCCTAGGTGTCCCTAGTGGACGAGTTATAGTCTCGTGAGGGTTTACTAGAGATATACCCACAAAACCTACTTTTCCAACTTACTAGTTCTCCGTAATGATAGCATCCAACGCGCTAAGAAGACATAAAGATTACGCACACTAATCATAAGAAGTTAGACACATAAATGAACACATTCTCATCCTTAAAAGTTGAGAGAGAAATAACCATCCCTTCTCGAAAGAAATTCGGGTTCGGAGTGATCAAAAGTCTCGACTCTGCCTCACAAGAAAGGGTTTAATGAAGTTGCTCTCAATAATAAATAGCTCTTTATGGGTCACACATGTGTCCAGGTAGGAATGAAGAGAGAATCCTGCGACACGTTGAATGGTAGGAAGGCAAAACCCTCCGAATTGTTTTGAAAACCCACATCTTTTAACCCATTTTTCTGACGATCTCTAAGAAAGGAAATCAATCACTTAACGAAGGTGGGAATATGCTTACTTACCTCATTATCCGTTTAACGTGCAGCTAGCACCACTCTCACAGCATCCATAGAAACGTCTTCGGTCTTCAGCTCTTGATGATAACTCTTGAATTTTGTAGAATCTTGACAATATGATTCTTTCCTCTAATTCTTGTTGCTTGAAACTTCATTATAGATATTCCTTCTTCCATTGGCTTTATTGAAAGAATACAAAACTAAAAACGAACTATACAAACCCAAATTTTTTTTCTTGTCTCTATTTTTTTTTTTTTTTTTTTTTTTTTCATTTTTTTTTAAAAAAAAACAAGAAAAATAAAACAAATACAAAAATAAAACAAATCAAAATAAAACTAATAATGCATCTAACAAAATTTTCTCTTGTCTTTTTTTTTTTTTTAATTTTCTCTTGTCTTTTTTTTTTTTTTTTTTTTTTTTATTTTTCAATTTTTTTTTTGTTTGTGAGACAAGAGAAAATAAAGATACAAACTAACAAATAAGAATTAATAAAAATGCAAGTACAAAGTCCATGGTGTAAGTACTTTACCGCTTGATTTCTTCACAACTTGTATGTCTTGATATCATAAACTTTTTGAACTCTCATCTTTATAATCTTCGCTCTTGTACGATAGTCTTCAACTTATAAAAATTCTGCTCCTTATCTTGTTGCTTTACTTGAATCTGAAATCTGCTCATTTCTGTACCGCTGCTTGTAAACCTTGAACATTCAACTTTCCTTCAAATTTGTGATGCTCCTCTTGTTGATGATGATGGTGTTTCTATGGACCTGTTGGTGTAGAGAGAGATAAAGTGGATGGTGCTAACTGCGAACAAGATTACAAGTGGTATATAAGTTAGCAATTCGATGTCACCAACATGATTGACAAAATAGCACTCAAGAGATCAAAATAGTGCTTCTATGGTGGGAGGTTGGGATGCTCACCATTCTGCCCGGAATTTACGTACGGTGACACACACTCTAAAAGCACAAATTTAGACAGGTACAAAGAATTGAAGGTCGGTGCCTCACATTATGTAACATGGGTAGTCTCCACTATAGGGGATCACTACTCTAATATCGAATTGGATCTGCACCTTATTTGCCACTTTGGCATGGTTAAATCCAACTTTAACTCTCATACAAGTAAGAAACCCGATCATGTTCTGTCATCTCTAAGTTCAGTCACTCTTATGAGATTCTCGATGTAATCTTAGCGACATGTATACTATGTGACTCTAAACTAACTACAAGTTGGAGTTTTTTATTCACTATTTTACACAAAAGTTGAAAATTTTGAAAAATTTACTATGCAAATACTTAACCACTCCCCCACACTTAAACTTTACATTGTCCTCAATGTAAATTGAATCGTCCAAAGAAATTCAAGGTGGGAAAACTTAACCAAAAAGAATGACAAAAAATCAGAAAAAGTAAAAATATGACAAGAAAAATAAATAAAAGATAAGAGATACAAAACCTATGGGTTGCCTCCCATTTAGCGCTTGGTTTAAAGTCGTCAGCCCGACTATCTCCTTGCTTTTTACGACTCCTCCATAGGGAGTACTTCCACAAGATTAACTCCTTCCACGACATCCGAAGAGAAGTTCTCATAATATGGTTTCAACCGGTGCCCATTCACTTTAAGTTCATTTCCTGTAGCTAAACTACGAATTTCCACTGCACCATGAGAAAACACATTAGTCACAATAAAAGGTCCAATCCAACGTGACCTTAATTTACCCGGAAATAATTGCAAGCGAGAATTAAACACACTACACCAAATTCCCGGATTCGTAACAGCAATTCGTAACGGCTTATGGGCCGTTACGAATTTCCCATTACAAATGGCCGTTACAAAAAATTCGTAACAGGCAGAAGCCGTTACTAATTTTTTAAAAATTCGTAACAGGTCTAAGCCGTTATGAAATTTTTTTTAGGCGTGCGATCACACGCTTGGTCACACTTGGGTCGTAACACCTTTAGAATGTGCGTGTGCCATTAACATGCGTGGCATTATGTTTCCACCCACGTTGAGTTATACCAGAGGATATTTCCTCCCTTGCGTGTGCCATTCACATGCGTGCTTTTGAGGATATCTCGGCGGTTCAGACAGATCGGGATTCATTTTCGCTTTTTCTTCTCTCTTCTCTTTCGCTCTTTTCTTTCCTCTCCTCTCAGGCGATGAAATCGTTGATTGTTGATTGTTGATGAATGAATATGTATAGATGATGAGGGTGATGGTGTAATTGTTGATGTACGAAGGAGAACCAGTAGGAGTTGTAGGTTCTCTATGTGAGGTGATGAATCAGGGAGAGAGTTAGGGTTAGGGTTTGTTCTTGAGGTGAAGAAATCATGAAAGGATGATAGATCTGTTGAGAACCCCAGATGATTCATGGTGGTCTTTGTTAAAATCAAGTGGTGATTCAACTCAGCAAAAATGGTAAGTTGATTTAGGGCTTCTCAAATTAACTCTGAGTTGTGTGTAATTGATGTATAAATTGAATAATCTGTGAGGGTCTTGTTCTTGATTGAAGTATGGATGGATGTTTAGGGTTCATTTTTGGATTTCACAGGGAATTAGGGTTTACTCTTAGTTGAGTAATCGATTCTTTTTTTGAGTAATCAGATTCGTTTTTGTAAGAAATTAGTATTTTGTTTATTGATATGACTGTGTGTGTTTTCATTGGATATTTATCAACTGTTGTTCTTGTTGTTGTTGCAGATGAAGAGGGAAGATAATAAGAAACTAATGTTGCATGCCAAGGGTATTCAACCCAAATAATAGTCCGTTGAATTTTCAGTAGATTAAGGGAAAGGGTGGGTTTGGATGCGCATAGTTTGAGCTCTTTGAGTGGTTCATTTCCCGGAAACGATGAGTATAGGTCAAGTAGTGCTTTGGATTTGGGTATTGTCTATGCTTAAAAAACACTATCTTAATAGATGAAAGTTCAATTTTATATTATGGAAAATTAAATCGGAGTAGCATATTCATTTCTATTTCACTTTATGATGTACCTTGTTAATTGTTATCTTGATCATACTGCAAACCGGGTTTTACCGTGCAATTTCAAATATTTCTGTTGCTGCCAAAAAGCCTGGTGAGTTAGTACTTAGTATAACTTGTTAGGCATTTTTTACTGCTGATCCTGTGATTTTCTGGATTCGAATAGGATATGACTTTAGAACTCACTTTATTTTGGGAGACTTACCGTGATATTGGCATCAGGTTTACAAGATTGGCTTCAACAGCTTAACAAAAGGTCTGAATGAAGATGGTGTTGTTGGTTGTCGCTGCTATGAGAAAGAGAAGAGACTCGAAGAAGAGATGGAACTGAAGGTAATACAGTGGTGGAATTGGTACTGCGTTGGATCAATATCTGAGTCGTTGCTGGTGATTTGCGTTTCTGCTGGAACACAAAAGGAATAAGACTATCATTTGTAGTGGCCTGTATCTTCCATAATTGAATGTTACTCATTCAGAATTCTTCAAAAGGTAAATGCACACGTAACACACACATTAGCATCTCATTGAATGTTCCTCCTCTATAGCCATCTTATTAGCATCTCCTTAAATCGCTTGGGGTGTTAATTTACCAGCTCACACTGTGATCATCAAGGGTACTCAAATTTACAATCCTGAAAAGGGAGCATGGACTGAATTAAGCCCTTTGGATGTAACACAGATGCTTGGTCGTGCAGGAAGGCCTCAGTATGATACCTCAGGGGAAGGGATTATCATAACAGGACATAGTGAGCTGCAGTATTATCTTTTGCTCATGAATAACCAACTGCCCATTGAAAGTCGGTTTGTGTCCAAATTGGCGCACCGACTAAATCTTTGAAATTGCTCTTGGAGCGAGTTCGAGTGCTAAAGAAGCATGCAAGCGGCTTAGCTATACATACTTGTACATTCGCATGTTGAGGAATCCAACACTTTATGGTTTGCCAGCTGATGCTCTGAGTAGAGACAGGACTTTGGAGGAAAGGAGGGCTGATCTGGTAAGAATCCAATTTTTGTTTCACTATTACCACTCTTTTATTTTCTTGGTGATCTTTATTGCGTATTTGGTCATAGGCTACTTGATGTTCTAGTGCTAAATTCTCTCTCATGACTGTCCATATATTTTCAATTGATGTTGATTATAATTCAATTTGCATGGAGGAAGTTCTGATATAGCATTAATAATCAATATATTGACTGCGAACTAAATTGCCATGGCCGTAGAAGGTCCTGTCATGGTTGATATATAATCTTAGAATTCTAGGTATAGAAGAGAAGTAGATCTACTAAAGTTGCTATATATGCAGATACATACCAATATATTTAGGTTAGAAGCATTTATATAATCTGATAGGTGAAGAACCTCGGTATCTAAAATGTTTCTACGCACAGATTAAATTAAAAGTTACGCCAAATAAGGGAACTTAATAAACACATAGACTGACCTGTATCTCTATTGGAAAGGTGACATGAAATAGCATGGTGTGGCTAGCACCTCGTGGGGGTATGTCTTATTTGTGGCTCGAAATCCATATCTAACATCTTGTCAGCCTCCTCTATAGCCACCTGATAATATGTAATCACACCCTAATTAGTAAATATGGACTAATAAGATGCTAATTGAAATAGCATGATATAGATAAGGACTCAACTTCAATTTCTATTATATTGTAAATTTTGGCATTGTGAAGAATAGGAGGTTTGTTATCAACTACCAGCTTTTATTTGATTTTATAACTAGGTTGTGCTGGTTAACAATGTTTTTTCTTTTATGCAGGCATCCCCGACATTTTGTTCATATTATTCTCTCATCCGTTCCAGCAAACTCTGTTCTGTCATGATGTTGTGAACAACCAGCTTGTACAAGTGAGTGTGTTTGAACTTTGTTGTTGTTGTCGCTGTTAACTTGTTGGTCTGGCTAAGATAGTGTTTGTAGACTGTTTTTCATTGAGCTTTTCAAACTGATACAATTTTCAATCCTTGACACCAGTTGGACGTAACTTTGTTTCTCTTTTTTGAATTGGCTCAGGTACCAACTCATTTCCTCTAGGTGCTAAGACGTATTATTAGAGCAGGTTAGGCGAAGTTTTGCATATTTGAGAGTGAAAGACTAAGCAAGAGAAGGAAGAGACTATTATGTGAGTTTTGTTCTTGTTTTGTTTAATGCTTATATGCTCTTCGTTGTATACAATAGTTGTATGCTTATATCTTGCCTGTTGTATTTTGCAGGATTGCCTACATGAGTTTTCTGATGCCCAAGCTTTCAACAAAGCAAGCCTGCAAAGGATATAACGAACTAGCTGTTGTTATTTGAATGATGTAGAACAAAGGAGCTTCATGCTTTGTAAGTTCCATGTATTCAAGTTTTGTAGGCAGGAAGTTTGTATTTGTATGTATTCCTTTAGAAAGTTTCTTTGAGAAATTTGATACTTGGAGAAATTTCAGTTTCTTTGTTATATGTTCAGTTTCTTTGTTATATGAACTTGAGATTAATTGTATGAATGTGATTATGAATTTAATGAATGTTCTTTTGCATAGATTGAAGAAATTATTGTTGAGTGTGGTCATGAATGTATTGAATTTAGAATTAGGCTTATTTCGTGAGAAAAATTATTCTTAGGTCAACCTTGACCTGGTCATTTTGACCAGGTCAAGGTTGACTGGCGATAATTTTTTTTTTGTTACAAAAAGTTCGTAACGGCTCTAAGTCATTACAACAACTCTGTTGCAAAAAAATTTAATGTGACCTGAGTTTGTTACACGTGGCAAATCAGTAGCAGTCCAAACACGTTACGAGGGACAAAAAAAATTCGTAACGGCCACAAAGCCGTTACAAAAAAAATGTAACACCCACTTTTGCAACAGGCGAGGGCCGTTACAACCCGTTTTAGTAACGGTCTGGTTCTGTTTCTAATCCCAGAATTTGGTGTAGTGAACAAAAGCACTTTCTGCCCAATGCAAAATTGTATCTTTGTAATCATATTATCATGAAAAGCTTTCGTCTTTTCCTTGTAAATCCGTGAGCTTTCAAATGCATCATTGCGAATCTCTTCTAACTCTTGAATTTGCAACTTCCTTTGCCTTCCATCACCATCCAACTCCATATTACATTGATTAATAGCCCAAAACGCCTTATGCTCAGTTTCCACGGGTAAGTGACAAGGTTTACCATAAACAAGCCTAAAGGGAGACATCCCAATAGGTGTTTTATATGCGGTTCTATACGCCCACAAAGCATCATTGAGTCGCGAACTCCAATCCTTCCTTGTTGGATTCACCGTCTTCTCTAGAATGGATTTCACCTCTCGGTTGGAAACCTCGGCTTGTCCATTTGTTTGTGGATGGTAAGGAGTTGCAATCCTATGCGACACATTATACTTCCTTAACAAAGTTTGCAAGAACCTGTTTTTGAAGTGTGAACCTCCATCGCTAATTATAGCCTTTGGAATGCCAAACCTTGCAAATATATTAGCTTGCACGAAATCTGAAACAACTTTAGAATCATTAGTTGGGGTGGCCTTAGCTTCCACCCATTTCGAGACATAATCCACAGCAAGCAAGATATAATAATTCCCACTAGAATTGACAAAAGGGCCCATAAAATCAATTCCCCATACATCAACAACCTCGACAAATTGAATAATAGTTTGTGGCATTTGATTTCGAGCACCTAGATTGCCTGTTTTTTGGCACCTATCACATGTTGTACAAAATGCATGTGCATCCTTAAACAAAGTTGGCCAAAAGAAACCACATTCTAGTACCTTGAGAGCGGTTCTCTTACTCCCAAAGTGTCCTCCACAAGCATATGAATGGCAAAAAGACAAGATAGAATTAAATTCTGATTCGGGAACACACCTACGTATTACTTGGTCACTATAATGTTTCCATAAGTATGGATCATCCCATATATATTGGTTTCCTAATTTCTTAAGTTTGTCCCTTTCAGCACGAGACAAGTTCTTTGGGATTTGTTTAGAAACTAAGTAATTAACAATATCAGCGTACCATGGTTCTCCAAAGGCAATTGAGAAGAGTTGCTCATCAGGAAACTTTCATGCAATGGGATAGTCTCCTTGTCCTGACAAGACGGCTCAAGTGATCCGCAACAGTGTTCTCAATTCCTTTCTTGTCTTTGATCTCAATATCAAACTCTTGCAAGAGTAATATCCATCGTATGAGCCTCGGTTTCGCCTCTTTCTTTGTAAGCAAGTACTTAAGCGTTGCATGATCAGAAAAGACAATAACTTTTGTACCAATTAGATAAGAGCGAAACTTTTCCAAAGCAAAAACAATAGCTAATAACTCTTTTTCAGTGGTTGTGTAGTTTTGTTGGGCCTCATTTAACGTTCTAGAAGCATAATAAATGGCATGAGGTATCCTCCCCACACGTTGCCCAAGCACCGCACCAACCACATAATCACTAGCATCACACATAAGATCAAAGGGCTTGCTCCAATCCGGTAGTTAATGATAGGGGCTGAAATCAAAAGTTCTTTCAAACGATTGAATGCCGCCACACACTTTTCATCAAAGTTAAAAACCACATCTTTTTGCAATAAGTTACAAAGTGGTGATGCTATCTTGGAAAAATCCTTGATGAATCTTCGATAGAAACCTACATGACCAAGAAAAGAGCGTATCTCCCTCACCGTAGTGGGAGGGGTTAGAGAACGAATAAGGTCTATCTTAGATTTATCGACTTCCAAGCCTTTAGAAGATATTATATGGCCTAAAACTATGCCATGAGTTACCATGAAATGGCACTTCTCCCAATTCAGCACAAGATTTGTTTCAACACATCGTTCAAGGATTAGTGACAAGTTGTTCAAGCAAAGGTCAAATGAATCACCAAAGACAATAAAATCGTCCATGAACACTTCGATTATGTCTTCAACATACTCCGAGAAGATACTTACCATACACCTTTGAAAAGTAGCTGGAGCATTGCATAAGCCAAAAGGAATCCTTCTATAAGCAAACGTACCGAATGGACAAGTGAAAGTGGTTTTCTCTTGGTCCTCCGGCGCTATCACAATCTGATTATAACCTGAATAGCCATTAAGGAAGCAATAGTAAGAGTGTCCAGCTAAATGTTCAAGCATTTGATCAATAAATGGTAAAGTAAAGTGATCTTTTCTAGTAGTGGCATTCAACTTTCTATAATCAATACAAACCCTCCAACCGGTTTGCACACGAGTTGGGACAAGTTCGTTCTTATCATTTTCCACCACCGTCACTTTGATTTCTTTGGTACTACTTGTACCGGGCTTACCCACTTGTTGTCGGATATGAGGTAGATAACACCCACGTCCAAAAGCTTGAGTATCTCCTTTTTCACAACTTCCATCATGGGAGGATTCAAACGACGTTGCGCTTCCCTTGTAGGCTTTGCATCGTCCTCCACACGGATCTTGTGCATACAAATGGCAGGGCTTATACCCTTGATATCGGCGATTGTCCATCCTATGGCCGTCTTGTATGTACTTAGCACCCTTAGAAGTTTTTGCTCCTATAATTCATTAAGCTCGTTAGAAACAATCACAGGTAACTCTTCATTGTCACCCAAGTACACGTACTTTAAGTGACTTGGAAGAGGTTTAAATTCTAAACTTGGAGATTTAACAATAGATGGCACAAGTTTTTCATTATTGCAAGGTAAAGAAGCATATGAAATATTCTTAATTGCTGATTTTTCCGGTAATGAGTCAAGAGAACCAATGGTTTCTTTAATCTCATCACTATACTCCAAACCATTATCAATGGGTGTAGTGAGCACGGTTTCCAAAGTATCAACACCATTCAACTCAAACATTTGTTACGCCAATGTGTCCATCACATCAATGGAGAAACAAGAGTGGACATCACTTGGATATCTCATCGTCTCGAAAATGTTGAAATGTATTATTTCTCCATCAAATTCCATAGTTAACGTTCCCTTGTCCACATCAATTATGGTTTTCGCCGTTTTCATGAAGGGACGCCCAAGTAGCAATGGAAGAGACGAGTCCGGTGAACCTTCATCCATCTCTAACACGCAAAAAGTCAGCTGGAAATACAAGTTGATTAACCTGCACAAGAACATCCTCAACAATACCCATTGGGTAGACATTAGAACGATCGTCTAATTGCAACACAATGCCAGACTTTTCAAGAGGACCAAGATCAAGTGAATTATACATAGACGCAGGTATAACATTAACGGATGCACCTAAGTCCAACATAGCTTTATTAAATGTGGTGTTACCAATTGTGACGGGAATGTCAAAGCTAATAGGGATCCTTGCACTTAAGTGGGAGTTTGTGTTGTAAGATTGCCGAAGCATTCTCCCCACACTAAACACTTCATTACCTTTGAGCCTTTGTTTATTGGTACACAAGTCCTTCAACACCTTTGCATACTTTGGAACTTGCTTGATTGCATCTATGAGTGGTATGTTCACATGGATCTTCTTGAGAATGTCTAAAATCTCCTTTTCTAGTTCCGCCTTCTTGGAATTTGCAAATCTGAGAGGGAAAGGTAAAGGAGGAACATAAGTAGAAACCGGAGTTTTACAGTTAGAAATAGGTACCTCAGAAGTTTGGGGAGAATCCTCATTTTTCTCCTCCAAAACAGGTTCTTTTGGTGTTTCCACCGTGCCTGAATCAGTAACCCGGGTTGCACAAGTTGTGTACCACTTCTCAACGTAATTGCATTGACACCCTCTTTTGGGTTGATAGGTTGAGAAGGGAGTTTCCCACCATTTTGTGCCTTCAATTGATTCAATTCAATAGCCATAAAACCAACTTGAGTTTGCAAATCCTTAACCGTACTCTCCGTTCTTTGCATAAAAGATTTCAGCAACTCTTCCATATTGGACCCCATATTCTGAGGTTGTTGTTGTTGTTGATGATGAAATTGTTGTCTCGGCTGGAATTGTTGTTATTGAGGTTGAAATCCACTCGGGTTGTTGAAATTAGGTGGTTGAACCGCTCCTTGCTTGTTCGCATAGCTAAAATTGGGGTGATCTCTCCATCCCGGATTGTAAGTATTTGAGTAGGGATCATACCGTCTTTGTTGATTTGGAAAGACCGCATTAGCTTGCTCGTCCTCATAAGCTTGAGAAGAACCTGGTATCACCGCGGCTGCAACTTGTTGCATCATAGATGTCATGTTACCCAATTGCTGACGAAGTTCCTCAACCTCGCTCACTTCATTAACTTTCCTAAGAAGCATATCCGAACCACGACTCAAGAATTGTTGGGAGTTTGCTGCCATGTTCTCAATCAACTCTCTAGCTTGTGCCACCGTCTTGTTAACTAGTGCACCACCACCCGCAGCGTCAAGAAGATTCCTATCACTTGATTGGAGCCCTTCATAGAAATATTGGATAATCATAGCGTCACTGAATTGGTGGTGAGGGCAGCTTTCCACCAATATCTTATATCGTTCCCAACATTCATATAAAGATTCTCCCATATTTTGCTTCATCCCACAAATCTCCTTTCCAATTTGAGTAGCCTTTGATGCAGGAAAATATCTCTCTAAAAAGAGTTTCTTCAACCCATTCCATGTCGTGACACTTCCGGGAGGTAAATAGTACAACCAATCCTTAGCACTATCCATCAAAGAGAAACGGAAAACTTTTAACATTGCACCATCCGCCTCAACATCCGCTGGAAGCATGGCCGTTAAAATGGTGTGGAAGTCCATAAGATGCTTGTTTGGGTCTTCATTCACCATGCCATGGAACTTTGGTAATTCTCTAAGCAAGCCCGGCTTTATCTGAAAAGTAGAGTTTGTTTGAATACACCCCTGTTGTGTATCAAGCCTATGAGAAGCTAAATCCTTGAGTGAACGATTTGCATCACCCATTGCTTCTTCTTTTTCTTCAAAAGGTGGTTCTTGTTCACCCGGAACCTCTTGTTCTAAAACTGCTTCTTCTTGTTGGAAAGTCTCTTCTTCCGTTTCCAACTCTTGTTCTTCCGTTGTATCTTTACTTGGTTGGAGTATTGTGCCTCTTCAAGTAGCTATCCCGCACCGTGGATAATTACAATCTTTAGAAGCCAGGGATTAGGTACCTGAAAACAATTCTCACAAACAAGTAAGAAATAAGACAAGAAATCAAGAAGCAAAGATAAAAGCAGAAATTATAAAAAGAAACTAAAAACTTAATAACTAGCCGTATGCCTCCCCGGCAACGGCGCCAAAATTTGATCGCTGTCATATGCGTCAAAAATAATTTCACTTTCCTAAAGTATATGATAAGAAAGAGTTCGTTTCCACAGAGAGGCAATTGTAGTTATTATGTAATCAATTTCTTAAAGTAACCAATTGGGGGGATTTCTGATTTTTAAGTAAGCAATAAAAGTAAATTAAAAGAAAAATAAATTGTAGAAAGTTATCAATGAGAGAAAGATATTGGTCAAGGAATTCATCTTCAATCTTAGACATGTGCTTGCGTATATGATTAGAATTACAATTTAATCTCTTTTATTATCAAAAGCCTAGATAATCAAGAGAGCAAGATAATCTATTAATTTCCTAAGTTCATCAACACACACATTAGAGTTGCGTATGTGAATTCTACCTAAAGAATAACCTAACGCCTTGCGCTAATTAAGTTCAATTCCTAGGAGCTTTAAGTTTCAGAAATAGGCTAATCAAAGTAATTGTCATACATTGCGCATAACTATTCGGACAATGGTCAAACTCTACATATGATTACGAGAGTGTATCACTACAAACCGTAAACATATCATGTTACTTGTATTCAGGGTTATCGCTCGATGAAAAACCCTAAAATAGTTATGGACTAGGATCCAAGTTCAATTAATTGGCCACTTAACTAACCAAACATCTAAGTCCTATCACAATACATCAATCATGTGATTATTAAAAACAGTAGGGATTTAAACAATAATCAAGAGAGAAAACTAATACATAACTCAAGCACAAGTTTTCGAAATAGGACTACATCCTTAACCAATAATGAATAAATTAGCTACTCATAGCTATGGAGTTCATCACAAAAATATGAATTGAATAAAGAAGAAGATGAACAAAAGCAAACCCTAGTAGCGTAAACAAAAACGGCTCTCTCCTTAGCTTCCAAGAATAAAACGTGTTTTCCAAAAGTTGTAGGACTTCTCTTTTATAGCTCCTCTTGTTCCAAAATTAGGTCTAGTCTTCAAAGTCCATTAGATGAAAATCCACCAAGCCCATAAGTGAGAGAAACCCATGTAGAAAATATGCCCAAAAAACTGTCGCCGGAAAACTGGTATTATGGCTGGAAATTGGCCAGAAGAGTCGCCGGAAAATAGCTCAGGTGACCGGCAAAGTCCACCCGGTCACCGGTCAACGATCCAACTCGGGTCAACCAGGAAAGTCAGCTGAGTTAACTCGGGTCAAGCACCGAGTTACGCCGAGTCAGCCGAATTAAGATGAGTCAGCCCCGAGTCAGCTATTCAGGTGAGCTAACTGGGCTAACTTGGTTGAGTTGCCATGGCATAAGCCATTTGCGCAGGCCAAAGTTGTGCTGCACAATCATTGCGCATCACCAGTGTGCATCCAGTCATGATGGCTGATCATACTTCATAGCTGCAGCTTCAATTCTCTATGTCTCTAGCACTTCATTTCCGCTCCAGTTTTGCAGCTTAAATCAGTGCAACTTCTCCTACCTACTTCTACCAGATACATCCAATTCATCCACAGACTGCACCCCTCGTGTTCACCTGCAATTCTGTCACATGCCTAGGCTGTATTGCATTGCACATCTGCAGATTTCATACCTGACCAACAACGGAAACTCGTCTTTCAGCCTTCCTAATGGCATAGCACCCGAAGTCTCACAACTCCACCTCGCCACAAAGATCAACATCAGAAGCATCCATATCCATCTGACTCCACCAGTCCTGTAGCTCATTGCCTCCATAACCAACTGCAGCTCAGTTCATTCCTAGCTCAGAATTGAGCTTCAACGCCAACAAACCCCACCTAAACCTGAGCATAAAAACTCCACCAACAACAACTTCTCATAGTTCCTTCCATTCATTGTTCTTCTCTTCAGTTCAGCTGCAATCTGCATCTTCTGCCATAACAAACTGCATCAACATCTCGATATTTCAAGCCACAGACCTTGACCACTTCAAACACCAACAGCTCAAGCCATTAACAGACCCCATGAGTCACACTTCATCCTGCTCTTCACAACCGCAACTCCACCTCGGTACCATCACCATCACCATCTCAGCCCCTCATATCTCAATGACCACTGCGGCACCCGCATCCTTATGGTCAGATCGCTCATTGGTCGCAACACTTTGCTATTTCACCTCCCGCAGCTTTCAATCCATTCATGCGACAAGCACTGAGACTTCCATTTACAAAACTCAAAACCAAGAACCAACACCAATTTAATGGCACCAGTTCCATTCCCTGAACTCCAGTTTCACCATGTTCTTCTCATCCCAGCTGAAGGCAACAACACCACTGCAAACCTATTAGCTCAAACCTGTCCTAAACATTCATCTAATTTGTTGCAGCAGCTTCTCATATTCCAATTTGCCAATTTCATTAATTCATCACTACCATCATCTACATCAATAAAATGGACTACTTCGAACTTAGTCCAAGATACTCTATTTTTATTAAAATCTTTTGATTTCTGGGTATGCACTTATGTTCACAGAGATGCAAACCACATTGCAGACTCTCTAGCTAAATATGCAAGATCGCAAAAAATTTGTTTTTGTTGGTCAGACATTATGCCTAGTTGGGTGAATACCTTGATCCAGTAGGATAAAAACACCTTGTAATTTGATTCTTCAATAATAATTTTCTTTCCTATTAAAAAAAAAAAAAAAAGAAAAAAAAAAGAACATCAATCTCCATCTGTAATTCAGTTCAACCAAACCCTAACCTCCTAAGTCCTTCAATTCTTCTCCGAGATCAAAATCTGCATCGTTTCCGCAGAACCCATTTGTTCTTCCACACAACAGATCCTCAATAACCCTTGAATCTGTCACCAATCCATTTTGAATTCAACCCTAGTCTTTAATAACAACATCAGCAGAAGCTGTACTTCATCTTGTTCAGATTCAAACCCATCTTCTCAATTCTTCGATCTCTTCCACCATTTCCATCTTCCAGCAACATCAGCTTCTCGATCTCAGTCAGCATCGGATTCATGTTCTTCCCCAGTTCTTAATCCAGTTAAAACCCTAGATTGTTAACACACAATCAACTCAAATCTATCTCCTGAATCTCACGATTCAACAGCAACATCAAACCCTAGCTTCTTCCATTCAAATCAACCATCAGAGTAGTATATGAGTTCTTCCCTGTACGCAACAATATCTGAATCCTCACTGTATCACCACACTCATTTCTTTCATCTGCTACTTTTGTTATCAATCTCTCGGAACCACAGTCGAAAGCAGCCATCAATATTTCTCTGATTTCAGATGAGAAATGATTAAGAGATAGTTTCCTCTGAAATCTAGGGCTAGTGTAGGAATGACTTTGGATTAAAATGCCCCAGCTCTTGGGAAACCCAAGGATAACTTTAGGAACCCATATATTGGATAGAGGACTGCCTACTTCAAATATGGCTTGTCGGTTCCAAGTAATCGACAGCCTAACTCTCTGTTTAACTCAACTGTCAGTTATGGATAACTAACAGTTCATTCTTCACCTCCTCCTTGCGCATAACTTTCGCTGGCTTCAAGGATCGCTCGCCTAGGAATTGATGTTTTTGCCTTTTACACTCCAAATGAATGATTTCTCTTCTTTTTGCTCCACATGACTCCAAAGTAACTGATTAGCTCAAAAGTAATCATAAGATACATAATTTACAAGAAAACTCGCAAACAAAGCATAAACAATAGATAAATATCACGGTGTTTATAACACCTATCACTTACCAGCAAGTCCACATAATGATATAGTCCGCCCAGAAACATGGGAGCCAAAGGAAACGAGACACCACATGACATGAGTATTGCCATGATCATTGACTCGTCCCTCACAGCATTGGTTGGAGAATGTTCAAAGACTTCGTGAGAAAGAAAGTAAGACAAGAAGGCGTCCAACTCATGTCGCTTGGTAGATCCAGGAGGAGAAGGGGGTTCCCAGCTAGACTCACCCACCAACTTGGGCGCCCACATCTTCACCCACAGGTTCAAGGTGGCTCGCTTGGCAGACCCTCTGGGAATTGCATGGGCGACAGCTTGCTCTGCAGAAAATACCCCCTTCCCCTTCCTTGGCGCAATTTCTCTGGCATCTTTCTCGGATGATCCAACAAGAGTCTGTGCCTCAGAAGGCGCATTCGCTTTAGCGACTAACTTCCTCGAATCTGTGCGTGCTTGCTTCAAAAAGCCCAGTATGAGTCTGTCAGCATCAGACAGACTACCCGATGCTTCTTTAAAATCGTGACTTCCGTAGAGGTGAAGGCCGGTCAGAGACACCACATCTTCTAATGTGGGCGACGCCTCTCCCCAAGCGAAGAGGCATGTGTGAACCAAGGGAACCTACCTAAGAGACAGACGAATCATATCCCGGTTGTTCCTAGTAAGATGCCTATGGCGTGACGAAGAAAGAGCCTCCATCAACCCCAGCTTAATGATTACATCCTTACAATAGGGGATCGAAAGCATGTACTCGATCCACGGATGCCATTCTGGACAAGAAGTCGCCCGAGAAAAAAATTCTATCTTTGGAAGAACAAAGTCGCCACAATTAAGACGTACTCGACAAAAGGAAGTGATGGGAAGGAGAGGTGGATGCTAGATTTCCTTCTCCAGAAGCCAATCACTAGTTTCTTCGTCTACCACTGGAGGGTCAAAGGCGGTCGGTTTACTAATATGTCGAAAAAATCTATCGTCTAAGAGGGAGGCGACAGAAACGCTAGGGGTGGCAACCCGCCTGGGCTTCTCAGCGGACTTCTGTTTGTATAAGAGGGTCGCCAAGTTCTTACCCGCCCCAGGAGCGAAGATTCTCTCCTCCTCAGATAAAATAGGAAAGAGGTGAGGCGCCTCCTCCTCGCCAACAGAGCCGCCATCACCAGAAGAACTCTCAGCTGCTGAACTCTCGTATTCGCTCATGAAGAAGTTAAGATGTCGCCCAAAAGAGAAATGTGATAAAGAGAGAATGAAAAGGGAAAGAGTGTTTGATGTTGCCTGGAATAAGAAGTGTGATAAGAAGAGAGAATGAAGAGGGAAAGTGTTTGAAGGAATGAAGGAAGATGAAAACGAAGCCAGTATTTATAGACGGGAAAGAGGCACGATCAAGGGTAATTGAAACAACATGACAGAATTCGAAAAGACGCTAACCCTAGTAAATAACTGTAGGAGATAACCACTTCAACCATCCCACGTGTCATGATAACAACACGTGCCACTACAAAATCCTCAAGAAAGAACACGAATCAGACAATGCATAGAACGGAAGAATGGATGAAGAGCAAGGTCGTACGAGGACAAGGGGACTTACAAGGAGTAAGTCTTTCAAGAGTTGATAGTAACAAGGGGACTTTCCAGGAGCAAGTCTTAAGAAACACAATAACAAGGGGACTTGCAAGGAGCAAGCCTTAGGAATTGTAGAAGTAAGGGAATCTGCAAAGAGAGTAAGGTCATACGAGGACAAAGGGGACTTATAAGGAGTAAGTCTTTCAAGAGTTAATAGTAACAAGGGGACTTGCCAGGAGAAAGTCTTAAGAAACGCAAGAACAAGGGGACTTGCAAGGAGCAAGCCTTAGGAATTGTAGAAACAAGGGAATCTGCAAAGAGAGTACAGACGCCTGAAGAAGAGCAACTCTGTAGAAGAGAACATCTTGCCCCAGGCGATGAATGAATACCTTGTATGGGCAATGAGCCAACATCACTTGGTACCTTGACGAGAGGTGTCCTTTCAAGTAGCAGAAGTCCAGGAAAGGCCGCTTGAGAGATGTAATAGACTGTTGAGGAGGCTAACGCCTCGCCCAAACAGCCAGGGGACTTAATGTAGATACCTGAAAAAATACCAAGGAAGAAGTGCGGCCTCCCCGTATCCAAAAGAAGGCACGAAGCAGTGCCCCACCTAATGGGGAGGCATCAGGTCCTCCCCTTATCCCGAAGGAGGTGCTATTAAACGAGTCATTCCTCATAACGTCCAAACGCACGTGCAGCGGTTATAAAGGACATACCTTCAAAAAGAATCTGAGGTACAGTTGTACAGTCAGAAGAGGCAGTAGTAAGATAAGGAAAATAGAAAAGGACACACACCTAACACTCCCATTTGAGGAAATAACTATAAATAGGGGTCTTTTCCCAATGAAAGGACTCAGTGATATGATTGTGGGAAATTGTGTTCTACTTCTAGGAACTAGTCTCTACAACCTAATTCTATCTGTACCCTGTATATTCCTTACCGTGTACAGGTCCTAGTTAGATGGTTTTAGATCTTAAATGTCTTTTTTGGGATGATTTAATGGCCTAGTCAGTCCTCGATTCGAGGCACTAACAGAAATTAGCCTCTTTGTAAAAAAAAAAAAAAACGGGTCCGAAAAGGTTAACTGTGGTATTTTATTAAACTTAAAAACAAATAGCGACATACTTATAAGGGTACATTAATTAAATGCCCTTATTATAGAGGTCCAATACAAATACCCTTCCCCAAAATAAAAATACCCTCCCATAAAAAATACGGAGAGCTAGATTATTATAATGCCCCCTCAATAAATATCAAGATTATAACGTTGGGATTCATTTATTCCCGTCACGGTTACAAACATCCCACGATTACTCTCTCTTCTCTCCACTTCTGAAACTGCAGAGACAAAATCAAACAAAAATTCAAAAACTAAACCGTCGATTTCTGTAACTGAAGAAGAAACCGTCAACCTATATATAATCCAGTTTCAGTCTCACTAACCGATTTCGTTTTCATCATTTTCAGTTTCAATAATCCAGAAATCAAAGAAGAAATGATAGAAAATTAGGTTTTACTGATTTTGAAGATTCAAATACAAAATTGAAAGAGGTAAACATGATTATCATCTTCTACTTACTCGTATTGATGGAGATTTTCCTTAGATGATGTTTTTTAACATTTTGAAGTAGATTTCTTAGGTTTTAGAAATTGATTTATTTTCCGAGAAAAAATGTTGTTGCATGTACGATTTATGACCAATTCACGCTTCTTATGTGTGTGATTTAACTTGGTATGAACTTAGTTTTGAATCTAATTCATTGATTTTGATTTTAGGTTAGAAGTTGATTTTGAGTTTTCAGAAGTTGCAGTTTCAAATGAAAGAGGTAAGACGCAATTTCTTCAATTAGTCACACTTTCAGTTGTTGTTGATGTTAATATATGGGGTCAACAATTAGAGTTGATACCCTAAAATGCTTTGTTGTATGTATGATATCAACAATTAGAGTTGATAACTTAAATTCCAGTTTCATTTGATGTTGGTTATATGAAATTCAAATGAATAAGCATAGGAGTCGATGTTGATATCCAATTTCAGTTGTTCATGCTTTAGATGAGGTGATAAAATAGGAGTTGATATCCTTGTTATGAGGTCAAATGCTTTGTTGATGACCTGAAATGCTTTGATGATACACTGAAATGCTTTGTTGATACCATGAAATGCTTTGTTGATACCTGAAAATGCCTTGAAATGCTTTGTTGTATGTATGATGTTGGGTTCTGTGAAATTAAAATGAATAAGCATAGGAGTCGATGGTTGAGGTTGTTGATGCTAACAGAGATGAGGTGAAATAATAGGAGTTGATATCCTCGCTTATGAGGTATAAATAATGAATAAGCCATGAACTTGTTACTTGTTGAATGAATGAAGCTAGAGATATCATACTAGTGTCTAAGACTATATGGTAATGAAACTAGTGTCTAAGACTATATGGTAATTGTTGTTAGTGATTATAAATGAATGATGAGAACATAAAACTAATAACTTACCAAATAATGTCATGTAATAACTATTTTGGTTATAGAATAGAATAATTTGTTTTGAAGTTTGTTCTGTTTCATATAAGGATAGATATGCACTAAATAAGGTATTGTTGTTTGTTGTTGGTGTCAACAACAGTAGTTAACAGTAGTTACCATTTGATGGTATCAACAACAGGAATTATACAAGTAAATTGTTGTCAACAACAGGAGTTGATACCACTTGATGGTATCAACAACAGATACTGACAAAATTAATGATGTTTTAAAAATGCTGTGATTATTGAATGCTGACAAAATTAATGTTGTTTTAAAAATAGATGAGAAGATCACCAAAGGTAAATTCGAAGAGTACAGAAGAAGATAATTCACAATAGAGTAATAAAGATGTAGCCTCAAAAAGGAAGAGAGTGAACAAGCAGTTGTTGGTTGATAAAGAGCAAGACGTTGTTAAAAGAAGAAAGAGCAACAGAAATAAAGAACCAGAAGTAGATTCGGAAGAAGACGAATCGGAACAAGAAAGTCAAAGAGCTAAAGCAACAAAAAGAAAGAGGGAGACCAATAAGAAGAATGACCAGGAAGAGGAAGCAACTGGAAAGAATAAGAAGAACAATGAACAACAAGCAGAAGCACGTAAAGGAAAGAAAAAGCTGGAGGTTAAAGATGATTCAGAGGATGAAGAATCATATTCGAGGAATCGAGAACAACAACAAGTAGCCGCGAGAAGGCGAAACAGGAGGAAGAACAAACGGGTAAAACTTTATACATTATTTTTTATTTGAGTTCTATCTTTGCAATATAGTTAAGTTCATTTCTATATTAAATATAAAAATAAATGAATGAGTTGCGTGTATGTAGGTCGAAGTAGGAAGAGCGAAACGAAGTTCAAATCATGTCTGATACCATTGATTGAAATGTGCAACTTTCTATACAAGCTGTTTGAAGTAGGAGGAGATACCAAGAATGGAAAAGCACTAAAGGAATGTGTGTTCTGGGAATTTATAAGACCATTCTACACAGGAAAAGAGATCGATGCAACAAATGATAAGTGGTTAGTCAAAATCGTCCTGGCAATACAACTACTTATTGGAGCATTCGATAAAGAAAAGAAGATATTCGAGGTTTGGAAAAAGAAAACTTCTTATCGGTGCAAAATAGAGCCAACGAGACTTTTCATTAATCTTCAATATAAAAAGGGTCATCGAGAGTGAAGAGTTGAAGAGGTTCTTTGAAGAAAAAAAATGATCCGTAGTCACTACATGGTTAAAGAACAAGTTCGGAAGCAGGGGAAGAAGAACATAAGAGTGATAAAATAAAGAAGTCCGAAATTGAGCGCAAACTAAAAGCTGCCGCTGAGGATCAGTCTGACCCACAGCATTTTGTGAGACTATTTGCTATGTGGTTGTGCGCAGTTGTCTTCTTCCCAGATTCTGGTGCAACAGGACTTGCAAAGAATTGGCTTCCTTATATTCACATGGAGAAAGTGTCATGGCCAGATCACATAGTAACCTATCTGCTTAAATACATTGGAAAGCAGAAAGGAAAGAATGGAAGTGTTCCTGGCTGCACAATTCTCTTCTTAGGTAAAAAAAAAGAAAAAGTTCATTTAATATAATGTTTATTTTTGAAAATAGTAAAATGCATACTTTGACACGTCAAACTAACCTCATTGATTCTCTGTATGCAGTATTGGTTCTGTGAACATACAGAAAAATTCGTCGCAAAGAGGACAAATTTTGAAACCGCAACACCAAGATTCATGAGATGGAGCCAACACGCAATCTGCAAAGAACTGGTAAAACAATTTCAAGGGAATGTGGAGATACCATGGACATGACTTGGTTCACTCGTAAGGTAACATATTTGTTTACTCAATTTATATTTCAAATAGATTTCACTTTTTATCATGTCAACAAAAGGAAGTTGATACCAGTTTAGGGAGTCAACAAACAAAGTTAGTGTATCAACAAAATGAAGTTGATACACAAATGTGTCTTGATTATAATAATTATACTTGTGTCAACAATGGAAGTTGATACCAGTTTAGGGAGCATTTGTATGTATACGGATTATACTTGCACATTTATTGAATCTATGTCAACAATGGAAGTTGACCCAAAAATGAATGTAATCAAAAATATATATTTTGTGTACCAACCATAGAAGTTGATACAATTTCTTGGAGTCAACAACAAATGTTTACACAGAAATTTAAATCTGCCACATTCTATTTTGTGTCAACAATGGTAGTTGACATCATATCTAACATGTAGTTCAGTCTTAGTGTCGCAAATCACTCGGGGGATACGCCCCCTCGTGAAAGATATATTATGGTTATAAAGTTGGAAAAAAAATATTATGCTAACTGTATTTTTATGTCGATTTGCAGGTTCATGAAGATGTTGTTGATCCGGTGGTGTGAAGAAGAGATGTATTTGATAGACATGTTAGCTTTTGACGCTTGGTTGGAAGTAGAGAGGCATAGGAATGAGAATCTGATAGATGAAAACATTAATCTTCTACTTGACAACCAGGAGATAACATATGAAAGGAGGGGGCAAGCGACTAAATCAATGAGCAACATAATATTCATGAAGAAACTTATTGACAACAACAAGGACATGATGCATTTGAAGCCTGAGGATAAAGCGAGACTTGATGAAATTGCTATAGAAGTGAAGCAATGGGAAGAAAAGCAGAAAAATCTCAAAAAAGCAAGAGAAACGTCAGAGAGTACTCAACGGGAAATCAATGCTATGATTGAGACTGCTTTAACTACACTGGAGAATACAAATGAAGAACCATCTAGAAATCAGGTGAAGGCCGAGTTGGAGGCGAGTTGAAACCTTCCGAAAAGCAGGATGAAGATGACTTGAATGAAGAAGAAGAAGAATCAAGTCAAATGGCACTTTGTCACTTTCGGATGGAGGTGAAAGCGATTTTTGCAGAAAATCTTTAAAAGGGTTATCGAGTGGATTGAATGTCAATGTACAAATAGACCCAAATTTATTGGCAAATTTGGAGGATGGGACGTGCTTTAGGAAAAGAAGAAAAAAGAAGACAAGAGGAAGCAAATCTTGATTGCTAATGTGGTTCCGGATACTAGTAACTCAGATGAGAGAGTGAATCCACAGATTGATAATGTGGTTGCAAACTCAAATGAGAAAGTGAATCTACATATTGCTAATGTGATTGCAGATATTGGTAAAACAGCTCAACTGACAGAAGATGATAATGAAGAAAAGAAAACAAACATGGAAGAAGTGGAGATGGTGGGAGATGTACTTGTTTATTCAACTCCTCCAATTAAGGCTATACTTCCAGAGAAATCAGGTAATGTCCCTACAGGTACTATTCAGTAATTCAGCTTGGCACAATTTGAAAATGTATGCAACTGTGATTATGCAAAAGTATGTTGATAATTTTGATTATACAAGTTTCAGTTTGGGTTCTTTCATTATGACAAACGAACATATAAAATTCTGTTGTAATGCTAGAGATAAAATGCTAGTTTTATTTTTGGTTATAATGCTAATGTCGCAATGTTATATAGATCAACAACAACAGTTGACAAACATAAAAAATTGTATCAACAACAGGAGTTGATGCCATGAGATAGCATCAACAACAATTGTTGATTCCTTCTTAATAACAATAGAAGAATCAACAACAATTATTGATTCCAAAAAAAAATGAGTCAAGACTGATATGTTGATACTGTTTAAGTAAGACTCTTACATGTTAATCTAATCGGATTATTTCCTTGCAGGTACTACCCCAAACTTCGGTGGTCCAAGCTCGATGCGATCACTCATTTGAAATTTATACTCTCCTTCGATGCAAAAGAGATGGAAGATGATCCATCACAACAAACAGAATATACTCCTATACCGAAAACAGGTGACAATAATGTCTTGGAAGGCCTTAAAGTTCTATTCAAATTGGATGAAACTGATGGCCCAACTGAAGACGAAGACACCACCCAAGAGGATGATTCTGAAGCGACGCAGAGACAAAGGAATCATTATGAAGCTGTTGGAAGAGGAAGGAGGTATGACACAAGGTCATCAAGGAATGCGCCAGATAAATACACACCTCCAGTTAATGTGAAGAAGAGGACCAGAGCAGTAACCAGAGCAGAAAAAGGAAAGAAGAAAGGGGTAGGTGTTGAAGAAAAAGAGGATGCAGTTATTGACCTCCTTGATGATTACGTTGATGAGACGCCACCTGAGCCAATACCGCTGAATAAGCCAGAAGACCTCAAACTCTGGGAATCCTGCACCGAGGACGAAAAAAGGGTCATTGGTCCATTCTTTGAGCAAGCAAAGAATGGTATGTAACTCGAAACAAATTGCCTGTTTATTCATAGACATAAACAATGAAAGTTGATGCCATGATAATAACCAAGTTGCGGTTAGAATTTGGTGATATGTAATGTCAAGATAATAATACTTCAACATTAATATGTTATGTAATGTCAGGGAGCTAACATAAACTTTGCAAATGCAGTACCAAAGCGTGTACCTTTTATTTCGACAACAAACATGAACAGTGGGTCACTGGAAGGCATCTCCAATTTCTAATGAACAACATCAACATTAACAGTGAGATAGTTTATTACTACAGCACCGTGCTGAATTCCAAGATGGAAAATCCATCTAAGCCAGCATACTATGGGAAGAAGCACTTAATTCTGAATTCAAATGCTTATGTAAGTAACAACTCTTAATCTGTCTTTTGAATAACTAGTTACATAAAATTATGATGAACAAATGAATGAATTATTGTTGTTATCAGTCAAAAACAAACTAACTGCAAGAAAATGATGCAGCAAATAATGAGGGGTGCAATAGCTAGCGGGGATATACAGAAAGTGGAATCAACTAAGATTCCAGCAAACTTGAGGAAAAGATACCCAGTGGATGACAGTGAAGCAATACTGATGATACCAATGTGTCTACAAGATAGGACTGGGAAACCCTTCCACTAGGTACTTCTTGCGTTGATATGTGGAAGATGGTTGATCTTCAACACCATTCATCACTACAGACGATACAACGAGCAGTACAATGTCATGGTACAAACTCTGACTCCAGTCCTGAACAAAATGGGTATAAAAGATGTTGAGACAGATGGACGAGTAATTACAAAGTTAGACCATTACCCGGGCACCAGCGCAACAGGTTTGACTGCGCAATGCACGTCTGCTTGTTCATGAAGTGCTTGGTGAAGCGTGGAGATTCTTTGGGATTTAGATGGTAACAAGGTCCAATACCATGAGAACATAAACCGGAAGAGAGCAAAGATTACTTGCCGAGAATGTTATCCGAATTGAATGCATGGCAACCAACTTTGCAACTTAAAGACTCGAGTTGAAGAGGTACTCAACATTCAAGATTCTGTTGAAGCATTAGATGGTAAGCAAGTACAAGAAATTACAGACTCGGTCGAAGAGGTTATCAACCTACAAGATTCGGTTGAACCATTATATTAGAGCAAACACACTTAGGTGTAGTTTAACATTTGCTGGTAACTAATTTAGTTGCTCTGTGTAGGTCTGCTAATTTATTTAAACTGTTAGTTTGAAAACACATCTTTTATTTGGAGGATGTGTTTGGTACTAGTTTGTTATCAATTAATATTACTATTAGTTACTAAAGTGATTATCAAGTGAATGAATGGTTTGGTTATGAAAGTAAATGAATGTTGCTTGTACGGAGTTGCGAGGTATGATCGGCTAATGGAGTTAACTTGTAAATACGAGATAAAACCATGATTTTTTTATTTTTATTGAGCATCAACAATGGGAATTGATACATTTTTGGTATCAACAATGGAAGTTGATACCAAAAAACAATGGGTCAAAAAATTAATTGATGAATAACTGATTGGTTTCACATAAAGTAAAGTGAATGGGTCTTGGTAGTAAGAATTACAGGTATGCTTTCGGCTCATGGTATCAACTTGAATATATACGAGATAAAACCATGAAAATTTTTCTTTTCGGTAGGCATCAACAATGGAAGTTGATGCACTAAGAGGTATCAACATTGAATGTTGATACCATGACTTGGATCAACATTAACATGTTGATACTATTTACATAGTAAAAGCTTGCCGGAATACACAGATAAAGTAGTTAACTTGTAACCATGCAAATTTTTTCATTTCAGCAAGCCTCAACAAATGGAACTTGATCTAGTAATGGGGCATCAACATTGAAAGTTGATACCTGATCGCTGTCGTAAGCGACACAAATATAATTACACTTTCTTACTACTCAAAATATAAATATAGCAAGGGCAAGAAAGGATCGATCCCACAGAGAGGTCTAGGTTGTCAAATTGTTATGGTTTCCTATATAAAACACCGAGGATTTTCTGATTTAAACGGAAATAAATAAAAGCAAAACAAATAAAAGTAAACAAATCAAGGATGTGAAATTATTGGATAAAGGTTTCATCTTCAATTGTAAACAAGTTTATGAATATATGAATAGAATTCGTATTTAATCTCGCTATCATCAAAAGCCATAGAATACCTTATTGCAAGAATACTCCGAAATTTCCAAAGTTATCAACACACACATTAGGGCTGCGTATGTGAAATCTACCTAAAGAATAACCTAACGCCTTGCGCTAATCAAGTTCAATTCCCAGGAGCATTAAGTTTCAGAAATAGCTAATCAATGCAATTGTAATACATTGCGCAAACAATTCGAACAAAGGTCAATTTCTACATATGAATACAAGGATGTATCACTACAACCTAGAATCATATCATGCTACTAGTATTCAAGGTTATCGCTCGATGAAAACCCTAAAATAGCTATAGATATGGATGTGGGTTCAATCAATTCTAGACTCGACTAAACAAACATTCAATCATATTGCAATCCATCAATCATGCAATTATTGTAACCCGTAGAAATCAAACGATAATATTGAGAGAAAACTAATTCATAAAAATCATAACTTGGTTGCAAAATCCAACTACATCTTCAACCAATAATAAAAACTTAGTTACTTGTGTTCATGGAGTTCATAACAAGAAGAAAGAGAAAAGACTTCATGGTTCTAAACCCTAGAATAAAGTAGAAGAGATAATAAAACGTGATAGATAAAAGATGTCCCATAGATAATAAAAGTCTTCTCTTTATATAGCTCCACTCCTTCCAAAACTAGGTTTTGTCTTCAAAGTCCATTAGTTGGAAATTCACCCGGCCCACCATGGAGAGAAACCCGTGTAGAAATTGTCCCAAAAACGCTCGCCGGAAAACTGGGATTGTGGCCGGAATCCCGCCGGAATCGTCGCCGGAAAATATTTCAGGTGACCGGCCAAGTCAAACCGGCCACCGGGTCAACGGGTCAGGACCGGTCGGGTCAACTGGGTCGGATCGGCCGGGTCAATTGGGTCAAGAACCGAGTCAGGTCATTGAGTCAGGGGAGTCAGCATCTTACTCAGCTGGATGGGCTGAGTGAATTGGCAGGCCATTGCACAGGCCTCATCAGTGATGCACTATCATTATGCTTCATCTGGGAAATTCCAGCCATGATGGGTCGTGCTTCTCTACAATACCATCCGAGTCATATCCTGCATAAATATCCCGACCATAACGGCTGCTACCTTCACTGCATGCCTGACCAACACTTGCTTATTCAGACTTATTGCCTCGGCTTCATTGCCTCAACTGCAATTTGACTTTGCATCCGCATCTTCACAACTTTGCTCTTCCATGACACTTTAACCACCAATTCATCATACTTCCAACCCGCTCAGTCCACCCATTTCATTCTTTGCAATATAACCAGCTGGTGCTCCTCCCACCTGAATTGCAAGCCCTGTACATTCTCGTGGCAAACACACACCCGCACAACAAAGACAACACTGCGAGTTGCGACTCCAATATATTATAGCTCATCTCGCCATTACGCAACTTCTATTAGCCTGCAACTGCATCAACCTTTGCACATATCACCAGCTCTTCTTCCTGAAACTCATCTCTCCCAAAGATACCGGCACACCAGAGACTACGACTTGCAAACTCCACCGTAGCTCACCATCAATTCCACCTCGGGGTCAAGATTGAACTCACTTTGTCACATCAAGCCAACAAAGAAAATGGTTCTAATTTCTCAATCTGCTCCTTCCCTGTCCTAACATTCATCTAAGGCCATCAAACCATCAGTGCATCACAAATCAGTAGCTTCTCTCCATCCGACTTATTAACCAATGTAAGCGCAACCTCAATTCCTTGTAAACCTTGTCCTCGACTTCACAAACATTTCTATTGCAGCATCTCAATATCACACACAGTTCTTAGTTCCATTGCAGCTGCATCTGTTGCTAAAAAAACAACCAACACTACCAGAAAAGCCATTCATTCCCAGTTCATACCCTGCCATTGCACAACTACCTGAGCTCAGCTGCAACCACTCTCTGTAGCTACACAGCACCACCAGCTTCAAGCCCTTCAAACATTGCTTCCAGTGCATGACAAAACGCCAAGCACTTCAACCACAGCTCCACCAGACTATTACCACTCTTGCAACAACCATTACTAGGCACTGAATTGAACATTGAGCACACTATGAACCCATCTTCTTCTCCTTTGAGTTGGGTCTCTGAACTCATCACATCTCCCTCATCACAGCAACTCAACCATACACATTACCACCATCGTCTCGCCCAAATCACCACCCAATGATTCGATCGAAACCCCCATCTAAATCTTCTCATTCTTCTCGAGTATCAAGACCATTTGAAACTTTCATGGCTTCATCAAGCAAAACCAATCTCTTCTCGATCCGATTTCTTCCCCTTTTTCTCCTCTTGAACAAACCCTAATCGAGAGTCAATTTATCTCAATCAATCTCGATTTCAACCATGAATCGCAAACACCAATTCCTCTCTTAAACCCATTTAATTGCTCTCGGATTCCTCAATCAACCACTTACAATCCACGAATTCATCTTCCAACTCTTCTCATCATCCTGCTACAACGACCAAATTCAATAAACTCATCGATCTCAGACAGCGTTGCCTCAATTTCCTCTTGTCTCGAATCTCTGCTCAAAACCCAAACTCACGTATTCTCTCGATCTCGATTCAGAAGAGCCATTGTGAACCATTCTCTGAAATAGAAGTAAAGAAGAAAACTAGGAATCAAGACTGAAGTTGTCTTGATGTAATCTCGACCTAGTTAGTGAGTTGGGTTGTTATGGCACCGGTCGCCTCGATAAAGGCTAACCACATTGTGACCCCTTAACACCGGCTCGGCTCCCGATAGTGTTCCTTCAAATAGAGCTGGCCCTTAACCGTGACTGGGCTCCCGATAGCACATGCCTGTGAAATGACACTCTTGCCCTTATTGCTTATGAGTTCTTGTTTTGCCCATAACTTCTTCATACGAACTCGTAACGACTCCATTCTTTCGCCATCGTCTTCATCTTCTCGTCCTCTACACAATGAAAAGTAGAAATCTTGTATTTGAACGAGTTCCAATTGGTCTTTTTGCTCCAAATGACTCCATTGCACCTAATAAACTCAAAAGCACACATAAGATACATAATTTACAAGAAAACTCGCAAAGAAAGCATAAATACTAGATATTAAATACGGTGTATTCTACACCTATCAATACCCTGACTTGCATCAACATTGATATGTTGATACAGTTTATATAATATTTTTTCCTGTAAAAAAAAAAAAAAAGAAACCCGCAAACCGACATAAAGCGACAAGAATGACATTGCTAAACAAAATAATAGAGAATGTATGTCATTAAAAACACAAGAAATCCAACAACAAAATATAGAGAAAGCATAAAGATAACTAACATCCATGTTGATCATTCAACAACTAGCATAAAAAGGTAAAAAAAAGAGAGTTCAGAGAAATAGTAAATCATCCAGTAAAACTTCAGAACAACATTCTCCTCAAGAAGTTGATCATTTTGGAGTTAGACTCCCTGCGAAACACTGGTGCACGAGGAGCCAAAGGGGGTCTGCGACATCTACGACGGTTGTGGAAGGCAAGTCTTCCACACTGACCACACTTCCTCTTCTTGCGAACTTTCTCTCGAGAACCCCTGTACCTTAGGCGGTTGGCCTTCCGGTGACGCTCGACCACCATTGGGAGGTAGGACATAACCTTCTTCATTAATTTTAGGCGGCCTCTCATGGTCGGGAATAGGATAGATAGGACAAGCATACAAACCTTTGTAGTACTCGGTGGTATAATACGGACTGATGTGCTTGTAAGGTTCGTCTTCCCCAATCTGCAACATAGCTTTCATGGAATGGGTGCAAGGGAAACTATGCTTCTGCCACCAATTGTAGGTACATGTCCTAGCATCCAAATCCACCATATGCTTACCGGTGGGAGAAATTATTTCAAATACTTTATCACTTGCTCTTCTAAACTTGTAGAAACGACAGTCGGTAATCCTCTTGTTGAGTCTAGCTTGCATCCGTGGTGTAAGTCTGGAATTCCACTTACTAGACAACACCAACCTTTCGTAGTTCTTCTCCATTACATAAGCACGAATACAATCCACAAGCTCTAGTGCTGGGAGCCGCTTCTCATGCTTGATAACACTATTAAAACTCTCTGCAATATTCGAGGTGTTCTCACCCCACCTTTCTCCTTGAAAAGCATGAGCTGCCCAGTTCTCAAATGGAATCTTCACCATCCAATCAATCACTGAATCAAGCTTGAGATTGCTCAAACTGTTGGCGGCGGCAAAAAATTTCTCCTTTGTTAAGGCAGTGTAGCACTCTTCAAACAACTTCACAGCAGTTTGCCTGCTCTTACCCTTTGGAACAAGAACATTACCTTTCATGTGGTACAAACAAAAAGAATGGAAAGCTTTTGGAAAGACTAGAGGGACATGCTTCAAAAGGCCAGATCCACGGTCTGATATGATGGTCAGTGGACGGTCTTCACTAATAATACCCTTCGGGTTGGTTAGGAACCATTCCCAACTGTCACAATTTTCGCAAGGTACAATACCAAAAGCAACTGGAAAGATCTCTAGAAAATACAAAAAAAAAAAAGATTCAAAGAGTAACACACAAAAACTGATATCCATGAACAAGTTAATGGGTCAACAACAAAAATTATGGGATCAACAACAGCAGTTATGTGATCAACAACTACTATTATGGTATCAACAACTGCGATTATGGTATCAACAACTACAAAAGAGGTCAACAACTGCAAATTACGGTATCAACAACTGCAAATTATGGGATTCATAACAGAAATTATGGTATCAACAACTGCAAATATGGTATCAACAACTACAAAAGAGGTCAACAACTGCAATTATGGGATCAACAACAACAATTATGGGATCAACAACAGCAGTTATGTGATCAACAACTACTATTATGGTATCAACAACTGCGATTATGGTATCAACAACTACAAAAGAGGTCAACAACTGCAAATTACGGTATCAACAACTGTAAAATATGGGATTCATAACAGAAATTATGGTATCAACAACTGCAAATATGGTATCAACAACTACAAAAGAGGTCAACAACTGCAATTATGGGATCAACAACAACAATTATGGTATCAACAACTGCATTAAGTGGAAATTATGGAATTATGTCATCAACAACTGCAAAAAGAAGTTATGTCATCAACAACTGCAAATTATGGAACAACAACAAGAGTTGATACAGAAAAAAGGGGTCAACAAACTGCAATAATGGGATAAACAAACAACATTTGAAATCCAGGGATATAATGCATCAACAATAATTATTATGTGATCAAACAACAAATGATTATGGGATGAACAAAGTTATGTGATTCATAGAATTGAAATCCAGGGATATCATGTGATTCAGAAACTAAAATTGAAATACTTAATACTTAAAAGAAGAGAAAAAAGATTAAAAAAACATACCTTGGTTACCAGTTTTCCCGCAAGCAACCATAAGACCTCCCTTAAACTTCCCAGTGAGGAAAGTGCAATCAATAAATAACATCGGACGACAGTACTTATTGAATCCAGTAATTGAAGCTTCAAAAGCAACAAAAAACCTCTGGAACTGCTTCGTATCACCATCATACTCAAACTTTACGACGCTTCCAGGATTATAATGTTCAATTGAGTCTTTATACCAAACAAAGTCTGAATATGACTTGATATCATCACCCCAAAGAGACTCTTTAGTGAACTGTAACCCATGGTATGCCTGACTATACGAGAGATCAATACCATACTCCTGATGGAGCAAATCTTTGACATCAGCTGCGGTCTTTTTCTTCTTTGATGCTCGAAATTCATCAATTAAGATATCCTTTAGAAAAGACTTCGTCATCCTGACCTTTGCTGGATCAGAAGAAGCTAAATCACATGCATGCTCCTCGTTAAACGTCTTGCACTGAAACACACCATTAGAATTGGCAACGAGACACGCATGAAACCTCCACTTACAAGATTGAGTTTCATGGTTAAAACACCGGACAGTGTAATGTGTCTTGTCACTCTTACGTACGTCAAGTTTGTAACCACTATGATATTCATACTTCTTAACACTATCACGACAATGGATTTTATTATCAAAAACCTGCCCTACTCCGATTAAGATGTTTGCCCAAGCATCGACTTCTTGGGGACCCTTCGACCATATTTGAATCATCAGTCAAATCTTCTACAACAGCAAGATCATTATTTGAAACACAACTTGATGATGACGAAGAAGGACCAACAGAAGAAGAACTAGGAACAACATCAACAACAATATTAAACAGGATGTTAAACTTCACCGCATCACCTTTGGAGATACAATAGTGAATGAAAAACCTCAACTCAAGATCGTGATTAATCACATGTGAAATTCCATCAACGGTGTAACCAAAAAGTACGAGGTCTTCAGGGATATAAGGCCAGAATTTTTGACCACACTAATCAACTTCTTTGTGATAGTTAACTCCGAAACAGCATGCGATAAGGTCAAATTGGATAAAGTGAACTCTGCAACAGCCATCTTTGACCTGCAATAATAAAATAATCAAAATGGATCAACAAATCTAATAAAAACAATGTTGAAACCCTAAATGTCAGCAACAAGGACTCTAATACAAAAAACAGCATAAAACATCATCATATATGTTACTACGCGTCGCATCAGTATCCGCGGTGCAAATGTGAACCAGCAACATGAAAAACTACATTAACATACATGCTCCTTGATAAAAAATTCACAGAAAATCATAAGAAAAAGCCTAAACCAAACCTAAGATACAAATTCAGATTACGTCGCACATCACTCAGGGGCTGCGCCCCCTCGTGAAAGATATATTCAATGTCGAACGTTAGATATGTAAACTGAGAATATAAACAATGAGTTTAAGCTTCAAACAATGAGTATTATCCAAATAATTCTCCTACTAACTCATCAACAACCAATGTTGACACAATAAAAAACCAATCAACAAAACATAATCAGAAAATTATCCAGTAATCTGCATCAACAATGAAAGTTGAAGAAACAAACTGCATCAACAACCAATGTTGATACAAATAATCTGGAAATTGTACAAAATTTCAGTGTCAACTATGAAAAATCTATGTCAACAACAAGAAGAACAACTACAAAACATCATAATATGTTACTTGAATATATTACTAATAATTCATCCATACTATGCAAAGTAAAACAACATAAATTCAAAAAATCAAACCTAGGAGATTGAAGATTGAATAATACTGTTTGAGAGATGAATAACGATTTCGAATTCAAATAAATGAACAAATCAATCAAGTAGAATCAAATAACACGAATAAAGCTTCCGAAACTCGTTCTCGCAACATAAAAAAAACCAAAAAAAAAAGCAAGAATTTAGAAATTGAAGATTTACAAACTACAAATTGAAAATGCAAATATCATATAATTTTCTACTCATCTTCAATAACTAATCAGCATTACATATTGTTGCAGATCGAGAATTTTCGGTTGAATCTGTTGTTGATGAAGAAACTCAATTCAGATCTCAAATTTAACGAATCGAATGATTAAATCACTAAATTATAGATTTAGAAGAATAAGAAGATGATGAATGAGCTGAAGGAAATTATTCTATCGATTGGAAACCTAGATTTTTCGAATTTTTTTCGAATTTTCTCTCCGACGAAAAACAACTCTCTCTTTTTTCTCGTTTTTTCAGTTGAGCAATGAACTGAAGTTTGGTTTATGATCATTAATTATATAAAAGGGCAATTCAGTAATCTCACCGAATTTTAAATGGGCCCCTGATGGGCTTTGGATAGGGAGGGGTATTTTTATTGTTTCATAAGGGTAGTTTTGAAGCCCGTGAAAAAGGAGGGCATTTATATAATTCCCACTACTTATAAGTACAATTTTAACGGTGTGGAATTTTATTAAAATCCTCTCAAAAATATGCATAGTTCATTTTTGTACACACAGTAGATCAAATGGCCTAGTCGTACCATAGGACCCAGTGTAGCCACAATGTGCAGCTACTAAATGAAGGATGAAAACAACAACATAATTGATATCTAAAGAATGTCTCTAGTTTTGTAGTTGCAGGAAATCCCACACTACACCCCTTACTAGAATTTACTCAACTAATCCACTTGAAGATGAATAACTATAGATTTTGTTGATTATTTTCTTGAAATGTTTTACAAAAGAAGATAGAACAGAGCTAAGAAATTACAATCACTCTCAATTTTCTCTCTCCTAATGACTTGCTTAACAATTCAAAAAGAACTCTCCCTACAACAGATGACTCAACCCTTTATAAGGGTAGTACACGAGTGGATGATGGCTAAAATTTGTCCTTTATTTTCGGGAACAACTCGCGAAGTGTCGCAAGTGTACATATACAAATTCTCGCGACACTCCTAAATCTCGCTAAGTCTTCACATTCTTCTCATGTTCTGGCTGTCGTCATTCATTGCATCATTTATTTTACTTCTCTGTGACTCCCTCGCGATATCGTTATTTATTAATCTCGCGAAGTATTGATATCGCGATATTCGGATCCTACATCTTGCCTCTTCTTATGTCTTTTCTGCGAAGGAGAAAATGTCATGAGAACCAATATTTTAAAATGCCGCAATTGCTCATCTTTATCTCGCAATTGTTCAATTTTATCCGTTTTATTCATGTACGGAATTTATTGCAGGTGTTTCTTCTTCCACTCTTTTCTTGACACGTCTCTTTCAACCGTTTATTCTTGACCATTCACGTCCCATCTCGTATTAAATGTATTTGTTTTCTCGAGGATTCTCCTCTCTATATATAGTTTTCTTACCCTTCTCTTCTTCTCTTTTATTTTCCCTCTGCAACTTTCCTTCAACTTTCTTCCTCCCAATTGGCGCTTCGCTCTTGTAAACCTTCCCTTTTTCTTTCTCTCAATCTTCAATTCTCTATTCATTCCCATACTCTAATAATGGCTTCACTTGGTCGTACATATAAACCCCTTTTTGAGGAAACTCAAAAGAAATTTCAAGAGAAAGGTTTCATCTTATCGACCATTCCTGATCAAGAGTCTTCATCTATACTTTCTGCAAAATTATTTTCTGATCATCAATGTAATGATCAGAAGATCATAGTCTCGCTAGGTCAAATCCTCGCAGGCCTTCCCATTCCTCTATACAATCCTGAGATGCAATTATTCTATGAAATTCTTGCTCATGAGAAATTCTCATGAGCTATTTATCAATTGAGCGGCGACTGCATCCGTCTAATGGTTGAATGACGTGATTGTGTTTCTTGGTAAACCCTCAAACCATTTCAGTGCTTCTCCTGTTAAACTTGATGCAAAATATTTACATAATATGGCATCATGATTTTCCCATTGCAACATACATCTTACATACGCTTTGATATGTTGTATTGCACAAGTTGTTCCATCAAAAATGCTGGTTAATGCGGGTAAATTACACTTTGGAGGTATTCCTACCAACTGCACCTCTAGTGTAAAGGGGGTTTTCGCAGCTTCTTCGATGGCCTCATCCAATTGTCTTCTTCCTCCTCCTCTTCTATTGTTCAACATTTCTCTCATCTCTGCCAAATCTCTTAAGATTTGTTCATTTACATCAGGGTTCGAATTTATTGGTCTTTTTAGCTCTGCCTCTCTCCTTCTGCGTTCATGTCTATCTTGATTTTCTTGTTCAGCATTTTCTTCTCTTCTTTCTCTGCGACTTTCTCCTCCATCTCGTTCAAAAATTTGCACACCATTGTATCTATCATTTTCTCTTCTTGGTTGTCTATCAGCTCTCCTTTGTATTCTTTCATATTCTTCATTGATATTTCCATTGTTGCGATTTTGCTCGCGCCTTCTTTCTCGATTGTCATGATTGTTACGCCGAATTGCTTCCTCCAATTCCGTTCTTCCATTTCTACTCTTAACCTTTCCCTTTCGCAAGCTAGACGCGCTTGTTCAATATAATGCTTTTCGATGTCATCTTCAATCTCCTTTTGTTTCCTCTGTGTTTCTCTCCCATGCAATATTCTTCTTCCTTCTTTTCTTCATCAATTAAACCATTCTCACGCCTATTTCCTTGATTTAGTTATTTTGGACATTCTGTAAAATCTCAGGACGTGGAATACACACTATTTCCCTTCTTTCGCAACATCCTTCACCGAGATTTGGCCCTCTTTCTAGATTTTCTTCATTAACATTTTCTACAGGTAATATTCTCCTCATATCATCTCTAACGAGATCCCGATCTTGATCTGGTATTACTTCTCGACCTCCTATTCCAGTAACCTCATATCCATTCTTAACTCATGGTTTTCCTTGTTAAATTTGCGCGTTCTTCCGCTTCTAATCGCCTTTCTTCATGTATTGTTTGCCTCAACGTTTCTAATCTGCGATTTCTTCATTTCTATGAATTGTTTCTCCCATCTCTTCTTGATTTCTTTCCTCTTGTCCATTATTTATCAATTGTTGCACTTCCTCTCTTTCTTCCTCAGAATTTGATCTCCATGTATGCACACTCACCCTATCATAATCTATTACTCTATTCGGTCTTTGGTTGAATTGGTGGTTGAATTTGGCCTTCTTCTCTATCTCTTGCGTTTATTCTTGATGGTTCACCTACTTCATTTCTCCTTTCTCAGGCTAATCTCCCGCTTCTCCTTACAATTGTTGGTTGTTCTGATGCATTCCTTCTTCTAGCCATTTCTCAATTTTAGTAAATTGTTGAAAATTATTCGAAATTTCTTTCTTGTTACTCCTGATTCTTTCAATTCACAAGGTTGATCTTCTACTCAGTCCCTGTTTCTAGCGCATATGTAGTTGCAGGAAATCCCACACTACACCCCTTACTAGAATTTACTCAACTAATCCACTTGAAGATGAATAACTATAGATTTTATTGATTATTTTCTTGAAATGTTTTACAAAAGAAGATAGAACAGAGCTAAGAAATTACAATCACTCTCAATTTTCTCTCTCCTAATGACTTGCTTAACAATTCAAAAAGAACTCTCCCTACAACAGACTGACTCAACCCTTTATATAGGGTAGTACACAGTGGATGACAGCTAAGCTGTCCTTTATTTTCTGGAAAAACTCGCAAAGTGTCGCAAGTATACATATACAAATTCTCGCGACACTCCTAAATCTCGCTAAGTCTTCACATTCTTCTCATGTTCTGGCTGTCGTCATTCATTGCGTCATTTATTTTACTTCTCTGTGACTCCCTCGCGATATCGTTATTTATTAATCTCGCGAAGTATTGATGTCGCGATATTCTGATCCTACATGTTTCGGATAACCATGCAAAAAATATTTACATAATTTACATTCACTTGTTCTGGATACTTTTATTCTCTCGATCATCATGTAAAATCATAACTCTGCATCCTTCATCCATCCACATGCATCTGCCACTATCACCCTTGCATTTACACCCATTGTAGCCGCAATGGGGTTCTATACGACTTGAGTGGTCATATAATGGGTATTTGAGTCGTTTAAGTAAAAGGCAGCAAGGGCGATAAAAGCGCTGTAAGTGCTTTCTGGCGTGACATGTCACTTTATACTCAAAATTTTGTTGGTTGTAAGTGCTTCATTGGAGATTTCAATGCAATTTGTTCTGGTGAGGAAAAGTTTGGTGGTGTTCCTTTTTTGAACTCAAATATATCTTTCTTCACTGATTTCATCCAGCAAAATCATCTTATTGGTTTGGGATACAAAGTCCCGGCATACACCTGGGCTAATGGTCGTGCTTTTGAAAATATTATCCATCGACGTCTGGATAGAGTGTTAGCAAACCCGGAGTGGTGCATTGCTTTTCATAATTCTGTTGTGTTGTATTTACCAAGATTTGCCAGTGACCATGCCCCAATTCTTTTAAATACCTGCAGAAATGTGGCTAGAGCTCCTCCTACCTATAAATTTGAAGCATTGTGTATGTCTCATCCAGAATTCTAATAAAAAGTTAATTAATGTTGGTCTCCAGATGATGAAGAGGATATTCAATCTAAGTTGATGAAACGAGGTTCTTTTCTCACAGAGTGGAGTCGCAGAAGGATTGGTTGTATCAAGCACAAAATTACAATTATAAAAGCTTAACTTCTCAGAGTTCAATCTTGGAGGGCTTCTCCTGCTAATATTCAGAAGGAAAAGTTGGTTGCTGCTCAACTTAATGAATACCTCATTATGAAAGCTACGTATTGGGATCAGCGAATGAAACAACAATGGGCAAAATGTGGTGTCCGGAATACTAGGCATTTTCATTTATCTGTTCAACAAAGAAAGAGGAAGAATACTATTAGTCATCTTTTATCGGATGACCAGACTTGGATAACATATCAAAGTGAAATTACTAGACAACTTGTTCATCATTTTCAGTCTCTTTTTCAAGAACAGTCTCAGATAGATCCTCAGTTCTCACTTCAAGGCCAAGCGGTGTCTAATTTGGATAATGAAGCTTTGTGTAAGGTTCCTTCAATGGAACAAATATGGGTGGTGGTTGTTAAGATAGGTTCTTATACTTCTCCTAGGATGGATGGATATCCACCGGTGTTTTACAAGAAGTGTTGGTCTACTATTTGTACTGATGTATTTAGATCAATTAAAAAGATATTTGAATATGTTGTTTCCCTGATTTACTCAACCATGGCAATATATCACTGATCCCAAAAATAAAAAATTCCGGCTACACCATCGGATTTTCAGCTGATAGACACATTTTTGTGTCTAAGTTGTCCTCAATTTTCTGCATTGTTAGTGCTCGATTATGTGCTAATTTTGGTGTTTTTGTGTATGTGTAGGTATTTTTGGAGAAATAAACTTGTGTGGAAATTCGGCTAGAAAAGTTGATAAAGGCAGTCGGAGGGCACATGTTATTCGGACTCTTAGTTTTGGATAAGGGACAACCCAGTTGCTAAGGGACACCCAGTGCTATTCGCACCCCAGAACCTGTTAGGGGCACCCCTTCTTCTCGGTTTAAAGAAAGGAATTTGGCGGGAAAAATAGTTTCCTCGCCTGCGTATTTCCTGGATATGATTTGCATGAGATTAAGTCGGGAATTTGGTCAGAATATGTTTGGGAATTGTCGTGTTACTGTTAAAAAGGGAACGTATGTTCATCAGATACGATAAAACAGGGATTAATCTTTGTTTTAAACAAAACAGGGGAGGAGATATATTATCAAGGTTGGAGTGGATTTTGGTGGAGACTTTGTAGGAGTTTGTCTCGGTTTTGGATTGGGATAATCCTGTTTCAGTTAAACAGGATAGGTTGATGAGCTGGATTCAAAGAAAACGGGAAGTAGGCGTAGGTTGGTGTAAGTCAGTCCACGAGAGTATCGGATATTATCCCGTGTTTCCTGTGTTTTTAACAGAACCAGGCGTGAGTCATCAAGAGTTTTACCCTGTAATGCACGTGTTTGGAGTATGTAAACACAAGCCAGCTGCGTGAAGAGTTAAAATAGATAAGAAAATCCCGTATCTTGCATGGAAGTAAAAGAAAATAGTTTTGATTGATTGACAAGATTATTTGGAGTTATATGGATTTATTCTCGGTCCAAATGGGTATATATACGCTGATGGGATCACAGAAGGGGGATGGGGAGTTTGGGTTAGAATAGAGCAGAGAATCGGGAGTTGCAGAGCTTTTCTCTGCTGCTGCCATTAAAGAAGAAGAAGAAGAACATAGAAACAGCAGTTAAAAACAGTCGCAGAAACCGTTACCTATAGTTTCAAATTCAATATCTTTGTAACAGTTTTTGTAACAATTATTTCGAATTCGCAACAATCTGTTAGTGTTTCTCCAGAATAACAGTGTGTTCAGTAACAATTATAATTGTTACAAGCACACTGCTTTGTATCTTTTCTACTTGCAAACACCTTTTTGAGCAATGAAAAATTCCTTTGAGCGTGCTTTCACCATGAAGAGCTAGAACCCATCTCTGGGACGACGTACGAGCTGAATTTCATTATGTGGTAAATTTAATTAATTCCTTAATTACTATTTGCACTGATTTTTAATGAATTATGATTTCTTTTAATTATTTGTTATTTTGTTTGATGTCGCATGCTTAGTTTTAATTAATGAAGAATATGAAAGAGCACAAAGGAGAGCTGACAGGCACCAAAGAAGAGAAATCGATAGATATAATGGTGTGCGAATTCGCGAAAGAAATGAGGGAGAAGATCGCAGAGAAATATGGGAAGAGAATGATGAACAAGAAAGTCAAAGTAGACATGAACGCAGGCAAAGAGAAGCGGAACTAAAAAGACCAGTAGATTCAAATTCTGATGTAAATGAGCAAATTTTGAGATAACTGGCAGAAATAAGAGGAATGATGAACAGTAAAAGGGGAGGAGGAAAGAGACAGTTGGAAGAAGCAATAGAAGAAGCTGCGAAAACTCCGTTCACACAAGAGATACAATTAAGAGGAATACCACCGAAGTGCAATTTACCGACGTTAACCAGCATTTTCTATGGAACAACTTGTGCGATACAACATATCAAAGCTTATATGAGATGTATGCTACAATGGGAGAATCATGATGCTATATTGTGCAAATATTTTGCATCAAGTCTGATATGAGAAGCTTTGAAATGGTTTGAAGGGTTACCGAAAAATACAATAACATCTTTCAATCACTTACAGGCTATATTTTTAGGGGCATATATAAGTAATAATTCCTCGCGACCAGGTATTGAAGATGTATTTGGATTGAAAAGGGTTGGTGAAAGCTTGAAGCATCTAACTGTGATATGGAAGACAATGTGTAGCGAAATGGTTGGCCGAGTGGAGGAGAGATATCTCATCTTATCATTCATTAATGCTATGTTCGCGACAAATCTATTGTATATTCAAATTTTTAGAGTCAAGAATACAATCACCATGGCTGAGTTGCGAGAGCTTCAGGAGGAGTATATTGCTCTAGAGGAAAAGCAAAACGAGATGGAATCATACCATGTCGCGAATACAAGTTCAGGAGCTGCGAATGCAAGTTTGTTACCCAAATTGATAAACACTGTGGCGAGTACCTCGCAAGGTCAACAAGGAATGAGGATACCAGATGATGGTCAGCAAAAATTGGTAGCTATGGGGAGTCGCGATCAGGAAGAATTTGAAAGAGAAAGAAATTTCTACAACCGTGGCGGAAATAATAAAATTCAAAGGCTTGATCAACCGCAAGAAACCTATGGAGGTCAAAGGCATAATCCACAAGAGACTTATGGAGGCCGAGAGCGGAATTATCATAGAGGACAATGAGGTCATAGAGTCGTATGGGAAGAAATCAAGATGCCACCACTAAACGCTAGTGTGGAGAAGATATGGGAAGCTATAATCGATGGAAAACATACTGCACCATGGAACATGGGGAATGAACCACCTCGGTGTGAAGTCATGAATTCTGTTCCTATCACCATTTTCATGGACACTTAACGAATGATTGTAGGAATATAAAAAGAATCATCCTCAGAATGATAGATCAAGGGAAGCTAAACCAATTCTTAAAATGTGAAAAGAAGACTCAACCATTACCAACACCTCCAGTAAAATCACGAGTAAATACGACAAAAGGGAAAGAGACATTTGTAGTAGAAGTTGGAACGAAGGCTAAAAACTTGTTCTGCAACTCTATCGTACATTCGTACAAGACAATTGAAGATTTTCATGATAATGTTCTCAGTAGAGTTTTCGCAAGAGATGTTGACAATAGAGAAGTAATGAATATCGCGAAGTCATCGCCACTGAAAGAATGGCAAGCGCAGATTATTTCTTTTACCGCAGAAGAAGTACCTGAAGGTGGCGAGTTGCATGACAGTCCATTAGTGGTGAGATTAGAAATTAATCCAAAACCTATTGATGATGAAAGTGATGGTGCAGAAAATTCATGGGCAATAAATAGAATCTTAATTGATACCGGAAGCTCTGTAAACATCCTTTTTTACCACACCTACAAGACTATGGGGGCAAAGATTAAGATTTGATACCCAATTGAATGGATTATCAACTGAAATCTTGTTTTGCATAGTCGATGTGGAATCCCCTTATAATGCATTAATTGGGCGACCCTGGTTACATGAGATCTTGGGTGTAGCATCAACTTACCACCAGTGCATCAAATTTCCAAATCCCAGTGGTGTTGGAGTTATAAAAGGGGATTGGGCTGAGGGACAAAAATGCTATGAAGTCGATATGGATTCTTGTGAGGAAAGGGCTGTTCAACAGAAGAATTGGAAAAGGAATATCAAAGAAGAACAAAGAAGAGAAAGGCTGATGGTGGACACAATAAAAGTGAGAGATGAAGATATATTGCGAAATCAGTGTTTGAAGACAATTGAAAATTGCGAAGGTCTCGCAAAAGGGAAGGAAGTATCTGGAAATATGAATGAGGAAACAGATAGCAACAGGAGTAAGAGGTGTAAGAAATAAACAATTGACTTCAGAGTCTTGTAAAAAAAAAAAAAAAAAAAATGTTTGTGTCATGATGATTGAAGAAGGAGTGCGCGAAAAACTCGCGATATATGAATATGATGAAAGTTTGGTTAAATAATTACAATGAGATCTCGAGAAAATGAAGCAAGACTATGTGATAATTTCGCAAAGAAGATGAGAAGAAATAATCAAAAAGCAATGAATGATTACAAGAATTGACAGAAATGAATGAGTGAGTGAATGGGACGAACCTTTATGGCGTACACCCTAGTTCGCGAATGATATTTCGTAAGAGGAAAATGTAAGACCTAAAGTGCGTCATATAAAGGGGTATCTCTTAAATATGGCTCAGGGAAAAGGTTACACCGCCCCTGGAACTTGAGTCATGAAGATTTGGGGACCATGAAAGCCTATCCGGGGGAGATACCTTGGATTTCCAACTATATATATAAGGTTATACCCTGGTTGGAAGACCGAGGGTATCTTCCAAGGAGTCAGTGTATGACCAAGGCGCCGAGGTATACGGTTGAGCCAAGAGTGCCTGGGGCATTTGAAGTGTCTCGGCCATTCTTGGCAAGTCTTGGCACATGCTGCACTCGGCCCGAAGAAAACTCCACTTAGGGTGCAGTCTCGTAACCATAAACCCTATAGGTATAAGGGATAAGAGGCTGCGAAAACAACTGGTTGTTGTTAAGACCGGATGGGAGGAGCTAGTCTTGTATGGTCGATGTACGCCTCCTTGAAGGGGCAACCGGGGGAGATGATAAGGGCGGCACCCTCCATTAGGGAGCCGATAAGTGTCAAAAGATGCAAATGTCATGAGGCTCTATTTTCACAAGAAAATTTAGGCTTGTCATATTTGTGCGATGATCCTGAAGAGGCAATAATACTAACTCGAGGGTAAGACGAGATCAATGGGTCTTTACATGCAAGTGTAAAGACGTCCTGCGATTTCGTCGCAAGACGGCAATGTCATGGGGCTTCAAGTTCGCGAGAATTTTTAGACCTGTCATATTTTCGCAACAAAATCATCCTACAGGGGAAATAATACTAAAGAAATGATAAGACAAGATCAATGGGTTGTTACATGAAAGTGTAACGACGTCCTGCGATTTTGTCGCAAGACGGCAATGTCATGGGGCTTATGTTCGCAAGAATATTTAGGCCTGTCATATTGATGCAATATGAGGGGTGGCAAAATAAGACCTTTAACTAGGAAGGAAAAATAAGACCACACAAAAACAATGATAAGACAAGATCAATGGGTCATTACATGAAAATGTAAAGACGTCCTGCGATCTTGTCGCAATGATGAATTTCAACATAAATGAAGATAAGATAACACAAGAAATTGAGTAAGCAAATAAGCTTGCGAATAGGACTATATTTCTTCATTTATTTGTGGAGAATTAGCAACAGCAGTTGCGAAACTAAGAAGTATCATTACTTAAAGATTATCGACTTAATTTATCTCATGTGAAAATAAATAACAGAGGAAAGTATGGGAATGATTAGAATAAAAACTTGTTATTTATTTTCATATGATAGATTTACAGTAAGAGATTACAAAAATGGAAGGTTAGAAGGATAAATGTACAAGTATCACAAGAAGAGAAAAAGGAAAATGGAGCAATCTTTCAACTTATTCTTCTCCTTCATCAGATTCTTTATCAGATTCCTCTTCTTCGCTTGCATCACTATCAGAGACATCTGAGGAAGACATATTTTCAGGAATTTCATCGAGAAGACAAGGATATGAAGAAAGAGGAATGTTGTGGTTATTGCAAATTGTTTCAATAGTTTGATTGCGAAAACGGACATCATCATTATTGAAATTCACTACAGTAGTTTGTAGTTGCTTCTTCAGCTTAGAATATTTGTCATTGCGAAGAGAGAAGTCTTTTGCAAGTTGTGCTTTCTCAGACTCAAGTTCCTTGATTCTAGTTTGAAACCTCTTCTCAGATTCTGCGAGCAAATGACAATGAGTTAGCAACTTAATAACAGTTTCATAAAAAAGAGGCGGAAAAATAATGAAGAACAGTAAACAACCTTCTCTGTCAGAAATCATATCTTTAACCAAGGCAGTATGCTCAGCATAAAGACTGACGTTAACACCTAAGTTATTTCTGGCATTATCTAGAACCTTCGCAGCCCAAGCGAATTCATCATCATTATTTATGACAAGAAGTGAACGAATTTGATTTTCTCGCTCATTAAGTATGGCATTTTGGCGAAGAGATTCATCTCGTTCAATTTGGACTTCAAGAAGAGTTTTTTGGAATTTCGCTAATGCTTGTGCACCTTGATTAGCAATGCGATCCTTGTCATCTATAAGGCTGCTAATTTTCTTCCTTAGAATATTATTATTCTCCTGAGAGCTAAGATATAAACGTTTAAATTGGTTGGCTAAACCTAAACTAGATCTATGTTCAATTTCTAAGAGATGAAATTTGGCTCGAAGTTCATTTAATGAGAGAGAATTAATCTTGTTTGAAGAACTACTTAAAGATTCATTGAGATGAGCGAGAAGAGCATCATCATCCGTAGGTTCAGGGAATGAATGGAGAAGGATGGCTTCGTCAGAAAGATTATAAATGTCTGCGAAAATGATAAGTTATGCAAAGAAAAATAAATGACAAAATAGAAATGAAGAAAAGAGAAGGGTGTTATACCATAAAAGTTGCTGATTAGCACTTTGAAGAGTAGATATTTTGTCCTTCTGGGAAGAAGACTCAACTTCCAACTGTTGAATTTTATCATCCTTCTTGCGAGATGTCGCAACTTCAATTTCTAGTTCTTTGTTCTTCTCCTTAAGTTGAAGATTTTTCTTTTCAAGATTGTTGCGTCTTTTCTCGAGGTCTGAGGCAACAACAAAGGAAGCTCTCCCATACTATAAAGGAAAGTAAAGAAATTGTTAAGATAAGGTTTACAATCGAAATCACAAAGAAATAAAGAAATATGAACATACCAAGGCACTGAGCGCATTTAAGAAACTGGGAGTCATTGTTCGAGAAACTCCACGAAAAGAATCATTATCCACTAGCAGGGGGGCATCGCAAATATTTGCGAGAGCTTCGCAAGTAGCAGATAAATGATCATCTCCCAATCCTTGCATAGAATCAGAGAAGACACTAGACAATTACGCCATAGCAGATTCGACCGAATGATTCTCCTTTGCAAAAGAAGTATCAACCTCATTTTCATCTTCATCGAATTCTCATTTGGATTGGGAATTAGAATGAGAAGAGGGATGGATTTTCCGTTTTTTAGAATATGGAGCAGAAGATTTATCCTTGCGAAGAGTGATTTTATTCTTGCCTTTAGCCTTCGCAGCTTCGGGAATGTCAATTTCTTCAACGCCAACCTTCGCACACGAATGAAGATAAGAAACAGAGGCAACTATATTGTTAAAAATAATAAGGGAAAATATTTCTTACTTCATCCGTGATTGAACGAAGTATCACCAGAGTACTCGCTTTTGGATTTCTTTTGTAGCTCTTTCTTAATTTGATGATCTGAACAAAATGCAAGATTAGATATAAAAGGGAGTGAAGATTGTAAAATAAGTAAAAATTAGGAAGTATACCTCTTTTGCCTTTTCGGGCCAATTAAATACCCAAGGCTGATAATTTGCGAGATTCGGGCAGGAGTATATTGGAACTTAAATGTAAGGTCCGCTCAAAAATAGTGGAAAAACAGACCACCTCTCATCTTTAGAGTATCGAGGAACGTTGTTCTTGCCGTAATGCCACCAATATCTAGCATGAGTATCTTATCGTCGGAAACGTTCTATTTTCTTTTCAATCGGGCACCCCAGCGAGACTTATCATTTTTCATGTTTATTACTTCATAATTTTCAAAGAAGTTTTCTATAGTGTATTTCGCGGCGACTATCTCTAAACTTGCGAAGTTAGGATCTTTAACGTTATCAGGATATAGAGATCCCTTACCAGCGCCGCGATTGGCGAATTCAAGCATTAGACGGATGCAATCACCACTTAATTGGTAAATAGCTCGCGAGAATTTCTCATGAGCAATAATTTCATAGAACAAGGGCAGTTCGGGATCGTACAGAGGAATGGGAAGACCTGCGAGGATTTGACCTAGCGAGATTATGATTTTCCGATCATCACACCGATGATCGCAGAAACAACTTTGCGAAAGAATAGATGAAGATTCTTGATTGGGAATAGTAGATAAGGTGAAACCCTTATCTTGTAATTTCTTTTGAGTTTCATCAAAAAGGCTTTCATATTTACGACCAGAAGGAGCCATTCTTAGAGTATGGGAATGATTAGAGAATTGAAGATCAAGAGAAAGAAGAAAAGGAAGATTTACAAGAAAGTAAACGCAAATGCATGAGGAAGAGAGTTGAAGAAAAGTTGCAGAGGGAAGGTAAAAGAGAAGAAGAGAAGGGTGAGAAAACTATATATAGAGAGAAGAATTCTCGAGAAAACAAATACATTTAATGCGAGATGGGACGTGAATGGTCAAGAATAAACGGTTGAAAGAGACATGTCAAGAAAAGAGTGGAAGAAGAAACATCTGTAATAAATTCCGTGTAAAAGTACGGGATTGAAACAGATAAAGATGAACAATTGCGGAATTTCAAAATATTGGTTCTCATGACATTCTCTCCTTCGAAGAGAAGACATGAGAAGAGGCAAGATGTAGGATCAGAATATGGCGACATCAATACTTCGCGAGATCAATAAATAATGACATTGCGAGGGTGTCGCAGAAGAATAACATTAATGACAAGATTAATGACGACAGCCAAAACATGAGAAAAGTGTGAAGATCTAGCGAAGTTTAGGAGAGTTGCGAGATTGTATACTTGTACACTTGCGATATTTCGCAAGTCTTTTCCGAAAATAAAGGACAGCTTAGCTGTCATCCATTGTATACTACCCTATATAAAGAGTAGAATAAGTCTGTTGTGGAGAGGATTCTTTTCAGAGTGTGAGACAAGTAATTAGGAGAGAGAAAGTTGGTGGTGATTGTAATTTTTTTAACTCTTTTCTATTTTATCTTGTGAATCTTCAAGGAAATAATCAATAAAATCATTGTTATTCATCTTAAAAATGTCTTAGTTGTGTGGATTATTGTGAGGGGTGTAGTGTAGGATTTCCTGCAACTACAGAGAAAGTGCTGAAAAGAAAAGCAAAGCCAAAATAGGAAAGAAAAGAGAGATCTAAACGGAGTGCAGAAGAAAATTTTGTATATAGTGTTATTATTATTTTATTTTTTTTAGAAACTGTAATTAGGTAATTATTTTTGTAATTTTTATTTTTGGACTTTTTAATTTTTGGACTTTTGGACATTATTATTTTTAAAACCCTAAGGAAGGGTTCGTTTAAATAAAACTATTGCAGGGAAGGACGACGGTTACGATACCGTCTCGGCCCCTCGGGTTCGTACACTGACATCGGAGTCGGTGGCTCGAGTCGACTTCAACGGTTCATCCCCCGTGTGGAACGGGAAGTAAGAATTCTAAACACCCGCGAATCCCCTGTCAGCGGGTTTACTGGATGATTTTGTATGCATAAATGTTAAGGTATTGAAAACGGCTGTTTTAATTTCCTAGTAAAGGGCAAAGCCTGACCATACAAGATAAGGGTTCGGATTTCATCACCGTTCTCTTCTTGCCCGCCTAAGGAAAACGATACCAAACGCGAACCCAAGCTTAAAATACTGACTAGAACGAGACCGATAGGGTAACGAGCTTAATAGGAAAGTCATTCGAAAAATATTGGTTACTCTTTTAAGCATATATACTTCGAAGTTCATGATGGTTTCTGTGAGTTGAATGCGTGACTTCGCCGCCTTGTAATACCGGTGAGGCCTTGGGTATCAAAGCTCCATCTAGCTTCCCTCGTCTCTATTTAGCTTACTTTAACTCAGATTGATTCCAGAGGGGTCTGCTTAAATTGTAACGAATTCCCTTTCGAAGGATTAGAAGCTGGTCTAGAAACAATCTAAGTGATGCTTTTTGTTTGCTAGAAATCGCAGGTTTGTTGTGGTCGAGTCAGCCTTGTTTGTGCTTGTGTAGAATTCCCTGCAGCTAGGATGTCAAACTGGTATTATAATAGCCATCACAATGAATATGAATATCCAACTGGACAATATGGACATCACTCTTTTTATGACTAGAGTGTGAATAGTGGTTGGGAACGCCAACCTTTTGAAGGTTATGAGTCATACCATGGTGAGCCCAATTATTATCCACACGTGCATCAGTCTTACGAGCAAAACGATCCTCCAATTTCTTTAGAAGAGTCTCTCAAGAGTTTCAATGAGTCAACACAGAAGTTTCACTTATTTATGAAAGAGACTTATAATATTCCGCTTCCAGAAGAGTCCGAGTCCGTAGAGCAGTCAACTAAGATATCTCTAGAAGAGTCCCTCAAGCAATTTACTGAGAGTACAAATAGGATTGTGGAAAAATTTGCTCAAGATAGTCTTAAATTCCAATATAGTGTTCCCAATACCACCCTTGAAAATAAGGATAATTTTTATTCACATAATCAAGATGACGAGGTTAGAATTGGTAACACTACTTGTTTAGATGAGGTTCGATCATTTTCATATAATGATGATTATGGTGAGGATAGTATTGATGAAGAATCGAAATATGTAGGCATAGTGATCAGAATTTGTTACTCCGGTTGAGCTTTATAATGATAATGTTATTTCTAGTACAAATCCAAATAATTTTAATAATTATTCACCTATTCAAAAGGACGAGGATTTGACTAGAAATATCCCCGTTTTGACGATGTAGTATTTCCTTTCACGAAGCCAACGAAGGTTTAGAGGAACGAGTTTATTTTGAGTCTAGAGATTTAGAAACAATAGTCTTAGACAAAGAAAGTGAACTCGTAGAGATGAGTGAGGATGAACCTGACTTAGAAGAATCAATTGACCATTTACAGGAATCTGATGACCTAGAAATTAGGAAGTTGTGACTAGTATTTCTAGAGACACTGAAAACTCTAAGTTTGGGGGTGATTATCATTCTCCATGTGCTTTAACTCTTAGACAGGTCCCTCACTTGGGACTTGACATATGTGCCTCAACCATTTTACAAGATTGTCTTCATACACGTTTTCCTGAACCTAATGATGTCCAGAAAGAAGTTCAGTTGTTAGAAACCCATCCTCTGGTTGATGTGGTTAACCTAGGCTACAATACCTCGATTGACTTTATTTTCCCACCAAAAACTTTTTTTCCAATTGTGGGAACTTATGAAATTCAAATGTGTCAAATATTAAGTTTTAAGACTAGACCTAATTACTTTAGGAGATTAGGGTCGACACATTTGTTTAAGGAAGACCACCACTCTCTTTGTGGTCAGCTGTGTGAGTCAAATCTGATTGACTTAGAAGATCCCCAATTATTCAGGTTATTGTTATGTGCTTCTAAGTTCCTACTTGAGTATTTCCAGACTCTACAACCTAATCTTAAGAATCCTTCTTTTGAGGAAGTCCAGCCCATGAAAACATTTTATTTAGACCCGTTTATAGAGCCTGAACCTGAGCCACAACTAGATATAGTTGTCTTAAACAAAAAGTTAAATAAGGGTATGTTCGATATCTTAATGGTCTGTTGCAATTTTCTCTTCTTTTGGGTTATACTTTTTGATCAAGATGACCCACAGTTATTCCGGTTACTGTTATATGATTCTGCGAGGTGACTAGTTCTTTCTTAGCCTGGCTGAAGACTTTAAACTTAGCACTTCTTGGGAGGTAACCCATGCTCATGCAACACGGTAATATCTTTCCTTAACTCTTTGCTCCAAGTGGTAACAGTTTCTCCTTGTTTATACTTTTAATTTTATCTTTAGAACATTGAGGACAATGTTATATTTAAGTTTGGGGGTATGGGAGAAACTTTTTAGTTGCAATAAATAAACTCCAGAGCCTAGAAATTTATGCCTATTAAGGATAGCACTAACCAATCTAAGTGGATGGAAGCATCTTGGTTATAGGAGTTGAGGAACCAATCTGATTAGATGGAAACATCTAAAGAGTATATTCATAAAAGCACAGAGCCCAGGTGTTAGAATTGAAAAAAAACATGGTAGTTTCGCCATATCTCGTTGAATCTTTTCACCTTCTGTTTTATTTTTCTTTTCTTGATTGGGTGAAATAGAGTGATTGAGATACCAAAAAAAAAAAAAAGAGAGACCAGACCATCAGACCAACCAGAATAAATTCAATAAAGTGATATATTATCAAGGTTGGAATGGATTTTGGTGGAGACTTTGTAGGAGTTTGTCTCGGTTTTGGATTGGGATAATCCTGTTTCAATTAAACAGGATAGGTTGATGAGCTGGATTCAAAGAAAACGGGAAGTAGGCGGAGGTTGATGTAAGTCAGTGCACGAGAATATCAGATATTATCCCGTGTTTCCTGTGTTTTTAACAGAACCAGGCGTGAGTCGTCAAGAGTTTTACCCTGTAATGCACGTGTTTGGAGTATGTAAGCACAAGCCAGTTGCGTGAGGAGTTAAAATAAAGAATAAAATCCCGTATCTTGCATGGAAGTAAAAGAAAATAGTTTTGATTGATTGACGAGATTGTTTGGAGTTATATGGATTTATTCTCGGTCCAAATGGGTATATATACGCTGATGGGATCACAGAAGGGGGATGGAGAGTTTGGGTTAAAATAGAGCAGAGAATCGGGAGTTGCAGAGCTTGTCTCTGCTGCTGCCATTGAAGAAGAAGAAGAACACATAAACAAAGAAGTTAAAAACGATCGCGAAACCGTTACATATAGTTTGAAATTCAATATCTTTGTACTTGAGTTTTTGTAACAATTATTTTGAATTCACAATGATGCTGTTAGTGTTTCTCCGTAATAGCAGTGTGTTACGTAACAATTATAATTATTACAAGCACACTGCTTTGTATCTTTTCTCCTTGCAAACACCTTTTTGAGCAATGAAAAATTCCTTTGAGCGTGCTTTCACCATGAGGAGCTAGAACCTATCTCTGGGACGACGGACGAAGCTGAATTTCATCATGTGGTAAATTTAATTAAATCCTTAATTACTATTTGCACTGATTTTTAATGAATTGTGATTTCTTTTAATTATTTGTTATTTTGTTTGATGTCGCATGCTTAGTTTTAATTACTTTTGATGCGTCATGCTCACAACTTACAACTAATGTTTTATGAAATCTACTTTGGCAAAGAATAGAATTAATATTTCTTGTGTTTGGAGCTATAAATGTCAAGGATTAATGTCTAAAACCCATGTATATGAAAGGCAGTGAAATCCCGAGTCCCATTATCTATCCATCCTGCTACTATTTTGTGTATATTTTATTATTTTTATTTATTTTCATTTATTTAAGCCTAAAATAAATTTCAACAAAGTCCGAGTGAACGACAACCTTACTTACCACTATTAAAATTCGATCATCATCCTGTATCTCTGTGTAACGTCTTATACAAGATTGTCACTAAGATTCTGTCGAACAGAATTAAGCCTTATTTAGAGGAGTTTATTTGTTGGTATCAGAATTTTTTTGTCCCGAGAAGAGAAATTCTCGATAATATCATCATTGTAAAAGAGCTGTTACGCTCTATGAATAATTCTAGAGCCATTAATGGTCAGTTTGCTCTTAAGGTTGATATGACGAAAGCATACGATAGAGTTAATTGGAAGTTCTTGGGAGATAAGTTGAGGGTTATGGGAATTGTAGGAAATGCTCATTCTCTCATCATGGCTTGTGTTTCTACTGCTTCTTTCTCAATTAACATCAATGGAGCTCCTCAAGGTTTCTTCAAGAATGAAAAAGGAATTCGTCAAGGCTTCCCACTCTCTCCAACACTATTCATCTCTTTTGATGAAATAATATGAACAACAAGGTCTTAATCAAGGCTATCAAATCAATAGATGGGCTCCTATAATTTCACACTTGATGTTTGCAGATGACTTATTCTTTTTTGTTGAGAATAGAGTTAATGTTAGGAATCTGATGAAGCTTTTTGTTGGATGTATGGGTGATTAAAGATAGATGTTTGATGTTGATTTTGGTAATGGAGTAGTGGGAACCTCTTTGGTTCTTCTCAGTCTCTCTCTTTTCATTAAGTTGAAGAGATAATACTAACTCTTCTACTTGGTCTACAAAAGACCTTACAACTTGTGGATATCCTACACCCACATATTTAGTCAACACACACAACTAAATATAAAGTTGACTTGACACTCCTATTACACTAGTTCACTAACATTACATTACTCAACAATCTCCTCCTTAATGTGATATTCTTCTACTCCTAGTAGTTCACGGAAATGTTGAAATTTTCCTTTGGCAAGTGCCTTGGTGAATATGTCCGCCAATTGGTCTTCCGTCTTGCAATACTTGAGATCTATCTCACCATCTTCAACCGCTTCTCGAATGAAATGGTACTTGAGTTTGATGTGCCTTGCTCTACAATGCTCAACCGAATTTTTGGACATAGCAATTGCCGATTTGTTGTCACAAAAGATTACGGTGCTTTCTTCTTGCTTCTCTTGAATGTCTTCCATGATTCTTCTTAGCCATACAACATGAGATGTAGCTATTGATGCCGAAATGTACTCCGCTTCCGCCGTGGATTGAGCTACGGTTTCTTGCTTCTTTGATGCCCATGTAAATATACCCGAACCAAGAGAAAAAGCATAACCCGATGTACTCTTCATGTCATCAATACACCCTCCCAAGTCGCTATCACAATAGACAACTAATTTGACATCCAAATTTCTTGAATACATGATTCCAAAATTCATTATTCCTTGTATGTACCTTAACAACCTCTTTGCCGCGCCAAGATGTGGATGACTAGGTGAACTCATGAACCTAGAAAGCATACTTGAAGCAAACATGATGTCGGGTCTTGTATGTGTAAGGTACAACAAGTTTCCAATAAGACCTCTATAGTAAGTCTCATCAACCTTTCTTCCTCCATCATCCTTCTTGAGTTTCTCATTCACTACAAGTGGTGTAGATGTGGGGTTACAACCAAGCATACCAAATTTCTTCAACACCTTTTCGGCATACTTGCTTTGAGAAATGAACACTCCATCTTCACTTTGATGAACTTCTATACCAAGGAAGTACTTGAGCAAACCCATGTCACTCATCTCATATTTGATCATCATTTCTCTCTTGAATTGCTCAATCATATGAGCATCATTACCCGTAAAGATAAGATCATCAACATACAAGGCAACGATGAGAATAGACGTACCTTTTGTCTTCACATATAGTGTAGGCTCACTCTTGCTTTTGTTGAAGTTTTTCCTCTTGAAGTATCCATCTATCTCACTATACCAAGCTCTTGGTGCTTGCTTGAGACCATACAAAGCTTTCTTCAACTTGTATACTTTTTCTTCTTCTCCTTCCACCACAAAACCTTGTGGTTGTTCTACATAGACCTCTTCATGGAGTTCTCCATTAAAAAATGCTGATTTGACATCAAGTTGATAAAGTAACCAACCTTTTTGGGAAGCCATAGCAATCACGGCTCTAATGGTGTCAAGACGAGCAACCGGTGCAAACGTTTCATTATAGTCGATACCGGGTTGTTGTGAGTAGCCCTTTGCCACCAACCTTGCTTTGTATCTTTGAACCATTCCATCCGCATTGTACTTCACCTTGTAGATCCACTTCACACCAATAACTTCTTTGTCACTTGGCCTTGCTACTTTCTCCCATGTATCGTTCTCGTCAATGACAAAAACTTCTTCTTCCATAGCTTTTATCCAAACCGGTTCTTTTGATGCTTCTTCAAAAATTTCCGGTTCAACCACACAATAGTTACATCTTTCATACACTTCACTCAACCTTCGCAACTTCTTTGGTGCCGACGGTGGTGATGTTGATGCACTAGTACTTGGAGACATACTTGGAGATGCTCCTTGTCTTGTATTTGGAGGTGTTTGAGGTAGTTCTTCCTCATTTTCTTCACCTTCTTCTACTTCATTTGTTGCTGAATTTTCTTGCTCTTCATCAACAATAATGGTTCTCTTCTCAATTTTACCTTCTTCCCAATTCCATGAAGCTCCTTCATCAAATAACACATCACGGCTTATGATCATTGTGTTGTTCTTCAAGCTATACAACCTATAACCTTTTGATTGGAGGCTATAGCCAATGAATATACACTTTTCACTTGCTTCATCAAGCTTTGTTCTCTTCACCTTTGGAATTTGAGAATAACACACACTACCAAAAACTTTGAGATGTCTTACCGATGGCTTTCTCCCACTCCATGCTTCAAAAGGAGTTTTATCCCATACGGCTTTTGTTGGACACCTATTCATCAAGTAGACGGTGGTGTTGACGGCTTCGGCCCAAAACACTTTAGGCATACCCTTGTCATGAAGCATGGACTTCGCCATCTCCATCACGGTTTGGTTCTTTCTCTCGGAAACACCATTTTGTTGAGGAGTATAACCCACGGTTAGTTGCCTTTCCAAGCCTTCATCTTCACAAAATTTATCAAACTCTTTGTTGTTGTATTCTTTGCCTCTATCACTTCTTAAAACTTTGATGTAGTGACCACTTTGCTTTTCAACAAGGCTCTTGAACTTCTTGAATATGCTAAAAACTTCGGACTTTTGTCTCATGAACTACACCCAAGTCATACGACTTAAATCATCAATGAATAAGATAAAGTATCTATTACCTCCATGAGTTGGTGTCTTCATTGGTCCACACACATCGGTATGCACCAAACCAAGAAGTTCATTTGATCTCCATGCTACACCTTTTGGGAATGGTTGGCGATGTTGCTTCCCAAGTGCACAACCTTCACATACTCCATCTTTGTGGTTGATATGTTGTGGAAGTCCTTGCACCATGTTCTTGTTGGAAAGTAACTTGAGACTATTGAAATTCAAATGCCCAAGTCTTTTATGCCATAACCATGTTTCATCAATGGTTTCCATCCTCAATGCAACATTCTTCTCCTTTTCAAAGATAATTGGAAAGCTTCTATTTTTCTCCATCTTGATACTCTTCATGACTTGTCTCTTGTTGTTGTGCTTCTTGTCATAAATGGTGCAATATCCATCTTCAAAATGAACCGCATACCCAAGCTCCACAAGTTGCCCAACACTAAGCAAATTTTGTGCCAAATCCGGAACATATAACACATCTCTAATGTATTTTGCTCCATTGATAGTTTGCACGCAAATTGTACCTCTTCCGTTAGCTTGAACCATGTTTCCATCCCCCATATTCACTAGAGAGTTTATGGATGTATCCATGTCAACAAACAAGCTCTTCACACCGGACATATGAGCTGTACAACCACTATCTACAAACCAAACTTCACTCTTGGAAGTCACCATGGCACTTTGACAAGCATAAAACAAATTTTGTTTTTCTTCTTTTTCTTCCGCTCTACCGGCTTGTTCTTCATCTTCTTTGTATCTACAATCTTTCTCCAAATGTCCATACTTCTTGCAATTGCGACATTGGGGCTTTCCTTTGTTCCAACAATTCTTCTCCAAATGACCATTCTTCTTGCAAAAATTGCACCTTGGTACTTGAGAAGTATCACTTTTTGTGTAGTTGTTGGAGTTAGCTCCTCCTTTCTTCCATTTTCCCTTTCCATTGGAGCTAGATGAAGAATCGCCCTTGTACCCATTTTGCTTCATTGCTGAATTTTTTGAGTTCAAGTTCAATTTTGATTGAAATGCACTTTCAATTTATTTTTCCGAGTGCCTTGACTCCCTTTGTTCATACACCTTCAAAGAAGCCCATAATTCTTGTGACTTTAATGTAGAGAAATCTTTAGTCTCTTCTAAAACCGCCACAATGGGTTCAAATTTCTCCGGCAAACAAATCAATATCTTCTCACAAATTCTTCTTTCTTCCATCTTCTCACCACACATCAACATATTATTAACAATTTCAACAACTCTTGAAGAAAATTCATTCAAACATTCATTCTCATTCATTTTTAGATTCTCAAAATCTCTTCTATATGAATGTAATTTCAATTCTCTTACCTTCTTATTACCTCCATACTCTTGTTGAAGGATATTCCAAGCTTCCTTAGCTATAGGAAAATGGATTACTCTTGGTAGAATAGTGTCTCCAACTCCTTGTTGAATGTACATGGATGCTTTTGCATTCTTCTTTCTACTCTCCTTAAGTAAATCCTTTTGGGGTTGTTCTAGAGTTGATGTATCTTCAACTTCATCATACCCATTTTGTACAATCTCCCACACATCTTGTGACATGAACAAGGTCTTCATTTTGATGGCCCAAAAATCATAATTTTCTCCATGAAAAAGTGGTATTGAAGGTTGTTGAATGTAGAAACTTGAGTTACTACTACTTGCCATTGATTTGGTTGATGATTGATTGAATAAATTAGGTTTTTCTTTTCTAGATCTAGATTTTGAAAACTTTAAATGTTGCTGATTTTTTTGATTTAATGGGTAGAAATTGATTTTTTTTGACTCACCAAGATCAAATCTAATAAATTTAAGCTCTGATACCAATTGTTGGATGTATGGGTGATTAAAGATAGATGTTTGATGTTGATTTTGGTAATGGAGTAGTGGGAACCTCTTTGGTTCTTCTCACTCTCTCTCTTTTCATTAAGTTGAAGAGATAATACTAACTCTTCTACTTGGTCTACAAAAGACCTTACAACTTGTGGATGTCCTACACCCACATATTTAGTCAACACACACAACTAAATATAAAGTTGACTTGACACTCCTATTACACTAGTTCACTAACATTACATTACTCAACACTTTTGAAGGAATATGTTGGTTTGTCAGAGCAGATGATTAACTATAATAAATCCTCTGTATACTTTAGTAAAGGTATTCCTTTTCTTAGAAAGCAAACAACAATGCAGGATTTAGGTGTCAGGGAGATGACAATGGAAGAAAAATATTTGGGTATATACCCTTTAAAATCGGACTACAGAATCTCAAGTTTTGGTTTTCTTTCAGATAAATTTTTGGGAAGGCTCTCAGGTTGGAGATTCCATTTTGCCGATTCCGCAGGAAGATCGGTCTTAGTGAAATCTTCATTATCATCTATTCATGTGCATTTTATGGGGTACTGTCTGCTTCCTGAAGGTGTTACTAACGACTTGGAGAAGATAATACGGTCCTTCTGATGGGGTCACAACTCTGATGAGAGAAAATTACACTTCATCAACTGGGAAAAAATGGAACTCAGGAAAAAATCTGGTGGCCTTGGGATAAAGAACATAGAGTTGATGAATTTAGCTTTAATTTGTAAGCTCGCTTGGAGATACCTGAATGATAGAGAAGCAATGTGGGTGCAGTTTCTAGATGCAAAATACATCATGGATGCTTCATTTTGGACCATAAATAAACTTGAAAATGCTCATCTATTTTGGATAGTTAGGCCGACCGAGCGAAGCGAGGGAGGACTCTATATATGGTGACTTTGTGTCAATGTGAAGCGTGACAATTTTTTCCAATTAGACACAAAAGATTGGATTTGGTTCAACGATGAAAGGACGACACTGCCCCTCTAAATCAAAATTTTCTTTTTTTCATTTAGATATTTTCGTAAATAAACCCAAGAGGAAGGCACTAAGGTATTAGACATTTTCGTAAATAAAGCAAAGAGGAAGGGCAGTAAGATATTAGACATTTTTGTAAATAAACCAAAAAAGAAGGGCAACTAGATATAAGAGCCAAATTTTATTATAATTCCTTAGGTATCCTATTTCTTTAGGGGTATAATTGACAACCAAACTTTAATATAACATATCTAAAAATCCGTGTCTTGGAATTTTACAAATTTTATCTCGTTGGAAAGGTTTTAAAAAAATCTACGCAACGAGCATAAACAACAATATTAAATTTAGAGTTTTTACGAAAAATTTGGAAAAATATTTATCATTTTAGGCACAATTTTGAAAATAAAATGGAGATCAATTGTGCAAACTACCACAAAAGGATACATAATACTTTATGTAACCATATTTTGGTTTTATGCATCAACTAATTTTCTTTTGCAACTAATAAAACGATATACTCTATCGTTTCAAGAAAAATGATATTTTCACTTTAGCCATAAATTTTCTTTTACAGTCCAATTGCAGGAGTGTTTCCATTTTTCTTCGGTCGGCCTTCCCACCGTGGCAGCGGTCATCTAGTTTACTTCGGGTTAGACAACATATGGAGAACAAGGTTTTCTGGCAGATATCCAATGGTGAGAAGGTTCATATTTTTAAAGGATCCTTGGCTAGTTCAACAATTAGATCATTTAATCAGTACTCATTCTCCTATGTCGGGTGATATTCAACATGTATCTGACCTAATGATTCCTCATTCAAGGTCATGGAATGTTCCTATTTTACGTGAATTATTTCCTCCTGAAACTGTTGACTGTATTACTGCAATTATTTAAGTTCTGAAGTCGACTCGGAGGATAATTATTAGTCTGGAAAGGTAATGCTTCAGGGAATTTCACCAATAAATCGTGTTATCTGGGTTTAATGAGTAATCGCCCTTCCACATTGTCGTTGGCTTCTTTCCCTTGGAAGAGATTTTGGTCTTTTTCTAATCTCTTACCAAAGATCCACATATTCATATGGAAGATACTTCACAATGGAATTGTGTTTAAGCTTAACATCAGCAGGTTCATCCCAAATATTGATACTGCTTGTCCGTTTTGTCATCAACATGAAGAATTTATACTTCACTTGTTGTTATTTTGCCCAAGGTCGAGAATGGTTTTGAATGACACTGGTCTAGATTCGTCTGTTGCTCTCCTGGAGGTTAGTGTTAACCAACTCATAATAAGTTGGATGGATGAAAATCTTAAGCATAATTTTATTTTGAAAATGTGTTTGATCTGGAATCTTTAGAAAATGAGGAATGATATTGTTTTTTGGGAATATTATCTATATACCCCTACTATGAGACCCCTTGCAAAAATACCCTTATGAACTTTACAAATACCCTAAGCCTAATACATTACTAAAATACCCTCTTTTGTATAGTATATATACAAAACCACCACCAACACTATTCAAAAAAAATAAAAAATAAAAAAAATCTCTAATCCCACAACACTATCCACCGCCAACCACCACCACTGTCCACCGCCTCCCACCACCACCGACGACCACCGCCAACCACCACCACCACCGCCAACCACCACCACTGTCCACCGCCGCCGCCAACCATCACCGACGTCAACCACCATCGCCGCCGCCAACCACCACCACCATGTGGAGTCAACTTGCTGAAGTTGTGTCCATATAGGAGGCAACTAGCTCAAATTGTCTTCAACAAGTGAAAGCAACTAGCCTAAGTTGTCTCCAAATTTGAAGGCAACTTGCTGAAGTTGTTTCCAAAAGTGGAGGCAACTAGCTCAAGTTGTCTTCCAAAGTGAAGGCAACTAGCACAAAGTTGTCTCTGAATCTCGAGCCAACTAGCTCGAGTTATTTCCATATTTGAAAGCAACCTGTTCAAGTTGTGTACAAATATGGAGGCAACTAGCTCAAGTTGTCTCCACATATGGAGGCAACTAGCTCAAGTTGTCTCCACATATGGAAGCAACTAGGACAAGTTGTCAGCAATCTGAACTCAACTATCAAAGAAAATTGGAAGCTCAACAACCATGTACATTCACCTAATATCCACCAGTTCATTCCATTCCTTGCAACTCATTCTACCAGTTCAATCACCAATCTGAACTCAACTCAAGCCACTAGACAACACCAACTACCTGCAATTTTAGTTCAAGAAAAACATCCATTCAGTGTCACCATTTCAACCTCAATTGAAACTCCAGACAACCTTAAAATCTTCATTCTTGCAACACAATCCACACTGCTATAACTGCATTCTCTCCATCCCAAAGACAGCTTGTTCCAAAGATCATTTCGCCTCCCCGCAATCTTGAGTTCCATTTATTCAACACATTCTATGCACTACCTGCCTTAAACTTTCTCACTTCCACCAGTGCAGACCTTACACATAGCTCCTCCTTGACCTAGCTATTTCAGCTGTAAAAGCAGCAGTATCACACTGCATTTTGTAGCTCAACTATCCATCACCTACAATTCCTAAACATACATCTACTTCAGCTTCACTGCTTTTAATTCAGTCATATCAACTCCACATCATGTCTTTACTGCTTCGTCAACCAACACCATCATTCCCTTAACCACATATAACTACTTCCTCTAGCTTATTGAATAAACTAATTTAACCACAGACATCAACAAAGATTCATAACCATCTACACTGACCAGCCTCTCATTCTCCCCTCTGTTCATTACTGTAAAACCATGTCATCTACAACATCCATTAGCTACAGCTCGGCCACCTGACACCAGAACCACCATCACCTCTATGTGAATTCACTCCCTAGCATACATTTCTGCAAAGAGATTCATTCTCAGCCCGGAATTCCATCATCCCAGAGAATCAATTTCCTAAACAAGCCCTAATTACTTCCTTCTTCAGTATCTTGTTCTCTCATTCTCCATCTCAGTCTTGTCTAACAACCACTTGCAATGACACTGCAATAAAAGCATCAACACATCAACCAACTGCAATATATTTTTGCAACACTAGCTCCTTCCATTATATCCACACAACCAGCTTGAACTGCAAAATCCTGACCACTTCAACACAGCATCACCAACATAGAACATCATTTCTTCTTCTTTATCTTCTCAGCTCCAATGAACTCCATATAACAGCAGCAACCAATACCATCTTATTCTTTAACTAGTTCTCTGTAATTCTTCAATTAAAACCCGAATTGAACAATCACAAGACCTAACTCTTCATTGAAGTTAGCCACTTTCAAACCCTAATTTCTATTAGCAGCAAAAATCATCTTCTTCCTTTACTCAAAATCAAATCCAAACAAAACCCATTCTTCTCAACTTCAACAGACTCGCATCTAGTTATTTCATTCCGTTTCAACTCAATGTCTGACTTCATTTCTCTATTGTTGTTCAAAACCTGCAAACATATCCATGTCATAAGCAAGACTAAGATGAGATTAATGTAAATCTAAACTTTGATTACAAATCAGAAATGAGAATCGAGATGAAACCGGAGCTATTAGGTTACCAACATCAACAAAAAGAAGAAGAATTGTCTAAGAACGATGAGGAGATATTATTTTTTGTTAACTAACCTTTGTTTTCAGGTGTTATTGATGGTTTTCGTCGATTTTTCTCCATCGATTCAGAATAAATCTCCATGTTTCCGATTGATTTCGATGAAGAAAAACAGGAAGAAAAACATGATAGGACACAAATTAAACACAAATCATAATAGATCTGTTGATAATAGTGGCGGACATGATGGAGGTGGTGGTGCTGGTTATAATGGTGTCGATTGTGGTGTTGGTCGGAGCGATGAAGATGGTGGTGGGATCGATGAGGTCTTTTTCTGTGATAAGAGGCAGAGAAGAACGAAATTGGGCGAAGAGGGCTAAATACGGAAGTAAATAAATTATGTTTTTACATATATTTTCAATTATGACATCAGGGGAATTTGTAAAGTTGCATAAGGGTATTTGTCCCGAGTCCTTCAAAATGAAGGGTAATTATAACATTCCCACTTGTTTTTTTCGGAAGAACTTTCTCGGAGACGCTGATTCTTAGAAATGCTCAGCAAGACTTTAATTTATGCATGACATAAGGTGAAACAATTAGTGGAAACACTGGTCAGTCTCACATGATTAGTATATGAGAACCTCCTGATAATAACTACATCAAAATTAATATATACGCCGTTTTTATCCCAAATAATGGAGCGGCAGGAGCAGTTCCTAGAGATCAGAATGGTCTGTTTATGGGTTGTGGTGCAATCACTTTTGATGCTACTTTTCATTTGTTGGCTGAATCCATAGCGTGCAGACTGGGTATGGAGTTGGGAAAAAGATTTGGCTTTAACAAGATCATAATAGAAGGTAATGCAACTAATGTTACAGATGTTGTCTTAGGTGACACTAGAAACATCCATTGGAGCATCAACTCTGTTATTCGGCAGATTAAAGATGCTGCTAATTCTTTTGTTGATGTTAGGTTTATTTATGTTCCTAAAAGTGCTAATAGTTTGGCTCATTCTTTGTGCCAATATGCAATGCACAATCATGTAAATAGCTGGTGGAATGCTAATTCTCCACCCTCTTATATCCTTTCAAACCTCAATCTTTGAGGTAGTTTAATAAATGGGCTCTTTGGAGCCCCTTGCTCCTTGAGAAAAGAAAAAAAAAGGAAAAAAATGCTAGATGAATTTTGTAATAGTGTTGGTTTTTAATGTCGTTGAAATGTGATTATGATCGTCGGTAATTTATGGTGCACTTGGACACCGTGAAATAGCCCAGCACAGGCCCTTGGATCATATAACGGAGTTTGAGTGTTTTATGAGGCGAGTGTGATAAAAGCTCATGGTGAATTGTAACTTTTCTTTGAGATTTCTGAACCGCCCTTTTCTTCTGCTTCTCTCTATTTCAACTTTCAATCTCATTACTACAAAAACCTTAATTCTCAGATTTCGTCATTTATTTCTCAAATTCTTCTTCTTCCTTTCTCTCTAACTACACTCATCAACGACTCAGCTTCTTGAATAATGAAGAGAACTGAAACTGGAAGCAGTTCATCAATGGTGTCCAAGAACGTGGTCGTAATAGGCATCAACCTAGGTTTGAAAAGCTTAACCATGACGATTAATAACTCCCAGAAAACAAGTTTTCCTGTGTCCAATATTGTTATTGGTTGTCATAATTTTGTAAAAATAACATGGCAATCAATAAACAGTCGTCAGTGAGCTGAATTTTCGACCATGGCGACTATAAATGGTAAAAAAAATAATGTTTGGTCGGCTTGCTTAGTTCTAGTCGAGCATGCCGATTAATGAATCCTAGAAAACAAGTTTATTGTGTCCCAATTTTGTCATTAGTCATCATGGTTTTGTAGAAATAACATGATGAATGTTTGTCAGTCGTCAATGTAACTTTTCGATCATCACGACTATAAATACGAAAAACTAATGTTTGGTCGGCATGCTTTGTTTTGGTGGAGCATGCCGACTGTTCATGGACTAAGTTCTGAAATTACTTAGTCGGCATGCTTTTCCCCAGTCAAGCATGCCGACTTTTCATACTGTGATTTCTGAAAGTGTTGATTTCTTCTATAATTTGGAGAATGAAATCATTAAATAGCTGCACAATCGCCTTATTAGAAGTGTTTGGCTACTATGGTTTCATTTTCGTTACAAAAAAAATTGAAAAAAAAATCTTTTTTCTCCAGAAATCTTCCAACAAAATCCAAAAGTTCAATAACCAAGGAAGTAATACTGGCATGAATGAACGTTTGTTGTTCACCTATATGATTGGTGCTTGGATCATATGGAGAGACAGGTATGAGAAGATATTCCAGGGAGTTAATCTAAACCCTATTTCCACAGCCAATAGGATACAATACCATTTAAGTTCTCATCTGCATGAAAATTTAATTTGTGACCCGCACATCATTAATACGGCCAAGTCTAATTGGTTGCCTCCTGCACAAGGCATTGCGAAATTTAATGGTGCCCTTGTATATGCCGGTTGTGTTGACCTAGAGTTAGGATTATCACTCGCTGGTTCCCTTGTATATGCCAGCTATGTTGATATTAGTCAGACCCGTATCTCAGTCCATTAGGATAGGTTCACCTTAGTCAACATCAAAACCATATACATTTTCTCTACATCCATCTTCTTAATCTTTCCATGTGATTGGTTGACTCCGGTTATGATGTACAGAAACTATCTGAGTAGAGCTCTGTCACTTATATATGAATTTTAGTATGCTTGAGTGCAAAATCGTGTACAACAATTGGAATTTCGCATCAGGGTACTTCCTCCTATACTCAATGATTGTATGCCACCCAAGGAGATTCTTTAGTGCTTTCCAAGGTTCTGTGTAGATAGCTAGGGTCTGGAGTAAAGGTTTTGTGGGTACACCTCTGGTAAACCCTCCCGAGACTATATCTCGGTCACTAGGGCCACCTAGTGAGTTAGGATTTTTTTCTAGATTAGTTTTGCTCGAGGACTAGCAAATAATAAGTTTGGGGATATTTGATAGACACATTTTTGTGTCTAAGTTGTCCTCAATTTTCTGCATTGTTAGTGCTCGATTTTGTGCTAATTTTGGTGTTTTTGTGTATGTGTAGGTGTTTTTGGAGAAATAAACTTGTGTGGAAATTCGGCTAGAAAAGTTGATAAAGGCACCCGGAGGGCACATGTTATTCGGACTCTCAGTTTTGGATAAGGAACAACCCAGTTGCTAAGGGACACCCAGTGCTATTCGCACCCCAAAACCTGTTAGGGGCACCCCTTCTTCTCGGTTTAAAGAAAGGAATTTGGCGGGAAAAATAGTTTCCTCGCCTGCGTATTTCCTGGATATGATTTGCATGAGATTAAGTCGGGAATTTGGTCATAATATGTTTGGGAATTGTCATGTTACTGTTAAAAAGGGAACGTATGTTCATCAGATACGATAAAACAGGGATTAATCTTTGTTTTAAACAAAACAGTAATTTAGTAATTTTTCAAAAATATATGGCTAAGCGGTTTTCGGTTTTACTTCCATATGACCCTATTTTGTCTTACTAGACAATTTTTTGTCCCCTTGAGAAACTTAAGGATGAAGATACCATACGGCGCTATGCTTGCTTTGAAATCTGATTTTAGTTGCATACCTCTTGAAATAAGCCAGGGTACATTAGTTTAGTAGAACATCAAGTAAACTTTCAAAATTTCCACGGTGCTACTGAATTACATGCGCATTAGACAAAAAACTGGAGAAACTTCCGAACTCTTTAACTTCAGTGACTTTATCAACATATTCAGGTCTAATAAGAGAGATTGTTATTTCATAATGATACTGAGAGCTCGAATTCTGTCTGTAAACGGATCAAATGTTATTTCATATTGCAACTTTGCATTACCTTAATCTATATATCATTTTCACTCCTTTCTTATAAATTAATTTACTCCTTCAGTCAGATGGAACTCTAACAATACAAAGGGAGATGTACTAGAAAAGCGAAGCATTATACACTTTGATTCATAAGGAAATTTTTGGTCAAAACATTTTTCTTCTGAGAAATCATCACATACTTGGAGTGTTTCTAAAATATCATCTCCAAACCAGCCCAATCTCCTACAAAAATCCAGTTGTTTTTTTCCATCTCAGATTTGCCCATCTCGTCTGGCTCAAATCCTTAAGAGGGTGAAGAAATGGTATTTGAATATCTTGTTATTGTTGATCATCCACATCTGAAAATATGTGATAGTGGTGGTGGTTTTTGTGATGACGTAGAACAGAGGAAGAGGGGGAAAGGCAGTAAAAAATGAGTACTAGTTAGTAAACAGAGAAGTGAAAAAGTTAATTACACTGCACTTACATCACTAGTGTATGTAAATGTGGAACATGTTTTGACCTCTAAGCTTCTTGGTTTTGTAATTTGTCACTAAGCTGATTTGCTTTCATACAGATGCACATAAATGGACGCAAAATTTTGCGGCTCGGAGTTACACTTCATAATATTGTTATGCATGACTTATGAATGAGATAACACGACTAAGTTCATAGCTTCACTCATGAGCCATTGTGCATAAAACAAACCATTGCTCAACTAATTGTCTTTTACTGAAAATTACGGTGTACGCATATTTTTAAAGGGCCACTCGCTTCACCCTAAATCAAATGCCCCCTTTTAAGGTTCTGTCCAACTCTAGACCGGAGTTGAGTGGTCACGCTACAAATTATACATCGGAGTCGAGTCTTTTTATGAGTGAAAGGCGGTGTAAGGAAAGTGTGATAAAAGCTTAGGGTGAAATAACTGGCAATTTCTAAACCGCCTTTTTCCTCTATTTACTCTCTATTTGAACTTTCAGTGTTTTTAGTACATAAACCCTAACTCTCAGATTTCATCTATTTCTCAAAAATCTTCTTCTTTTCTCTCAAATTCTTCTTCTTCTTTTCTCTCTAAATACACTCATCAGCGGTTCTGTTTCATGAATAATGGAGGAAATTGGAAGTAGTTCATCAATGGAGTCCAAGAACGTAAGGGAGGAAATTGGAAGTAATTCATCAATGGAGTCCAAGAACGTAAGGGTAATTGGCATCGACTTAGGTACTACATACAGTAGAGTTGGATTTTGGATCGGAGAAGAATTAAGAATCATAAAGATTCCATCTTGCATCGCATTCACTGAAAATGGAGAACCCGTAGTTGGTGATGAAGCATTGGTTGGAGCTGACGAGAATCCATCAAACACAATTCTTGATGTCAAGCTTCTTGATGTCAAGCGTCTAATTGGGGTAAAATTCTCAGATAATGATACTCAACTAGACATACTTAGGAGCTCAATTGAAGTAATTGAAGATCCAGTAAGCAAGAATGATGAACCAAATGTAATTGTTGGAACTCCTGATGGCTGGATGAGATTCTCCGCTGAAGAGCTTTTGTGTGTGATTTTAAAGAAATTGAAACAAATTGCAGAAGAAGGTTTAGGTCTTAAAAATGGAGATGTAATTGTTAAAGCTGTGATTAGTGTTCCATCTTGTTATAATAATGCTCAGAGATTAGCAACTAAACGAGCAGCAACAATGGCTGGCTTTGAGGATTCACGTCTTATTAATGAAACTACAGCAACTGCACTTGCTTATGGATGGCTTAAGAAGATGAAGAAATCAAGACAAGACCAACAGCAGCATGGTGTTGAAGCAAGAATCCCTCAAGAAGATGAGGAGAATGTGTTGATATTTGATCTTGGTGGAGGAGCATTGAGTGTTGCGGTTGTCAATATCAAAGATGGATGGAATACGTATCAGGTGAAATCTGTAGCAGGTGATACTCATCTTGGTGGTAAAGATTTCACTGATGAATTAGCTTTATACTGTTCTGATAAGTTCGAAGAGATACAGAAAGATGATTGTTTATGTGAAAGATCTAAGAGCAGATTAAGGTTTGCATGTGAAGATGCTAAGAGAATTCTAGATTATCCTCATGCTAAACAAACAGTAGTCTTTGTCGATTCTTATTACGTTCTTTCGTCGAATTTCACAAACAGAAAAATAGCAATTCCATTGAGTGTTCCTGTAACCAAGGATGAGTTTGCTGAGAAATGCCAGAAATTGTTTGATAAATGTGAGGAAGAAGTTGACCAGTGTGTTCAAATTTCAGGGATTCTTAAATTTCATGAAGTTATTCTTGTTGGTGGAAGTACTAGAATTTCGAGAATTCGAGAAATGCTAGAAATATTTTGTAGAGATGCACAAGGGTTTTGTGAGATTATGAATCCAGATACGGCTGTTGTTCAAGGAGCAGCAATTCAAGCAGCAATGTGGAGTGAGGAAGCATTGAGTAATCCCCTGCTGAATGGCATTTCAATTACAGATGTTGCGGCGCTAAGTTTAAGTGCTAAAACAGCTCAATATGTAATGTTGAGTGGAGAGGCATCGAATAACTCTTTGATTGCTGCATGGAATACTCTGCCAATGGTTGGCTTTTCAACTCGAAAAGTTACTAATGTATATCGGAGTACTTTAAAATTGCCTAACTTTATTCCAAGGCACACAAAGATCCCAACTGTAAGAAGACATCATTTCACAGCTGCAAGGGATACCAGAAGATTCTCTGCTGGAGTTTTTGAAGGTGAAGATGCCAAAATGAAGAAGAACAATCTTATCGGCCATTTCATGTTTGATGGAATTCAAGCAACTGAAATGGGATTACCAAGCATTACAGTAAGTTTTTCTGTTGATAGTGATGGGATTTTAAATGTAACTGCTGCTGAGGATAAAAGTCATAGACAATTAGCTAGGCAGGTGATTAACAGAAGTCTAACGACTGAGGAGCTCAATCAATTTGAAAGAGATATGGAGAATCCAGAACAGGAGGAAAGTAAGAGAAAGAAGCTAGAGGCAAAAATGAAGGTATGGCTTTTTGTTAATAAACATATGCCACTACAGCTACTGCCGGTTCTCAGTCCTAGTCAGGCGAAAAGTCTAAAGGAGGCAATAGAAGATGCACAGGCATGGTTGCAGAATAGTGAACTGCCAGAAGTAAGAGCTTCTGAGCTTAAATTGGTTGAACTGCAGGCGACTTGTTTTCTGATTTTACATGAGAGAAGAGGCCCCAACTAAGAGAATAAGAATATCTGAGACAATTGGATGTATATGGTATAAATTTCTGTCTGCTCAGTAAGCCAAAACTAGAGACATGCTGTAGATGTAAATCATTTTGTTGTTTTAATCCTTTGTTCAGTAACAAAAACTATTTCCTCTATAAAGATTCCATTAAATCACCTGCCCAATTGTATCTTCTTGTTCCAGTCCAAAGCATTGTTTCATATCAGGTGTCGGAAAGATCTAATTCAGTTTCACAAATAATTCAAAATTGTTCTGTACAGATATCATCAAAACTCGAACACATTGCATTGATTTTTAAATTACAAGAGAAATAATTGTGTGGCTTAACCAAGCATAATCAACAACAATACAGTATTTTTTTTTTTCTTCCAGACGACACATTTTCATCTGCAAAATTTTAGACCTTATTTACTTGAATCATTCTTGCCCTGCAAACTCGGGGGAACAGGTACCAGTATCTTTTGGTAAAGGCATTGGCTGTGCTCTCTGGTTCTTCATCGTCATCATCGCTGCTAGCTTGTCCAATGTTAGACTTTGATTATTCTTCTAATGTCTTAGCCGCAGCTCTCATTTTACTAGCTTCCAACTTGGTGTGCAAACTCTTACCAGCTGGATCAGTGGAAGGTCCCAAATCTAGCTTGGGGTGTAAATTTTGCCCCTATGCCCATATGCAAAAAATCTTTCAGAAACTCACAACAGTAAGGGATTTGACACAAGAACAACCAGAGAGAAAGAGAGTCAACCTTGCAGGGCAAGCCTCTGGTTCCTTGTATTCACTTGTTTCATCGTCTGGTGATCCATTCATTGTTAACCCATGATTCAGCCTGAAAGTAGCTTGTTTCCTAAGGTAAGGCAAAGTACAATACAAGTACAAAAGAATAGAAGGAAACCAACACAAAAGTTTAGTCTAATGTACGACTAAAATACAGGATTGAATATTTACATAACAATCTCGATCCCAGATAATGCACTTTGTGCCTAAGAAAACCATGATTATGTTACTTCGATATAACATTGAAGATTATAGCGAATCCTAACACCTCTATATAGTACGACTAAGATAAGTACGGTTTAATTGGACCAAGTTTTGAGTCATTCAGTCTAAGTACCGCAAAAACATTGCCGCTGGCAATACAAAGTCTCTAGCCATTACTAACTCCAAATAAACATTAGACAAGCATCACATGTAACAAAATTTACCTAATCTATGATACATGGATATTCTCAACTTGGCAAGTTACAACCTAAGAATGTAAGCTGTCACCACAGAAAATATTAACAGTCGTCATAGTTTCGTTGGCCTGAATGAGGCAGAACACTCACTAGCTACAAAATATACAACACAAAGTCCAGTCTCATGTCAAATGTGCATCTTATCAAATCTTATGTTCTACCATCTACAAAAGTTTGATTCTTAGACTGTCAAATTGAAATTTCATTCTGCATAGCTCTGTAACCAGGTGTGAGTACTCTAATAAAACACACTAATAACAAGTTACTGAAGCTCTTCTCCTAAAATCAGCTACCTTCGCCTTTTTTGTTTGCCCTCTCCCATGAACCTGCATTTGACATATATGAAATCAGAGTAAGTCTTTGAAATCCACAATTGTTTTCTTATTCTCTCTAAGCCTTGAGGAATATGTTACCAAGTTACAAAGAGACTCCAGACATATCAAATGTAATCCTCCATCTACAAATTATGTTAAGTCAAACATTAAAAGTGCATCTTTTGGTTTCTCTCATGCTAAACTCTGACCACAACTCGGGAACGAAAGGGTAAGTAAGTGAGGGGTAAATGGAACAAGAAAAATTAATCTTACATCAACAGAGAGGCAAGAAGGTTTACAGGGAAATTAACCTCCTAACTGAGGTTGCCACAGTCTACTTTCCACAACGATTTTGCATCCTAAAACAAGCGCAAACAGTAATGCTGTTAGTACACCAAAGATGCTAAATATCAAACATACAACATGGAAAGTGGAAAAATCAAACTTACATCAGAACCAGAAATAAGGCAAAATTGAGACAGCAAAATGAGCCAGGTAAATCAGTGATTCTATGGCATGATGTCGTTGATTCATTCTCAGTATAATTCCATGGTCACTGCACAGAAAAATTAAGAAAATTCAATTAAGATATTTTTTATTTTTTTGTAAGCAAATCTAATGAATACGATCAGAGTCAACTGTAGATTTAGGTACAATCAAATCAAAGAAAAACAATGAACAAAGAGAAATGATATATTGTTAAAGAAAAACAAAAATGAGGATGGATATATAGACCACTCTGTACTAAATAACTGGGAAGCTCTCTTTTTTTTGATTTTCTTGTATTTTTGCTTCCTTTTAATCTACCACTGGTAGACCTCCTGTAAGTTGTACATCCTTCTTCTTTCAGTAAATCTTCTCTTCCACTGATAGAACTTACGTTTGCCAGGAGAAAGTATTATGCTGAGAGCATCTCCAACAGTGGGTGCTAAAAATCCTATGTGGAATTTTTTTTTAGATCCTTATTTATGGGGTTATATGTATGTGGCAAAAATAATAATGCTTTGCTCATGAACCATCTCCAAACATACCAAGCCAAAGATAAGCTCATAAGACCAATCTAATACCCGTTCGGGGGGATTTCCTATTCGTTTATGAATTGTTTTCTCGGATTTTTCATGGCATATTCAGGTTTGATCTAAAAACTTCAATCCCACTTGTTGAAGGGGTTTGAAGACTTCGTTGTTTGCATCTTCTTCTCTGTCTTATTTGTTTTTTTAGTCCCTTTATTCATTTCAGTTCTATTATTATGTTGTTTTAATCTGTTTTGCAGATATCCATAGTCGATTCCTGTCGCTCCCAAAGAGTGGTAATCGGTAGTGATTATACTAGTTCAGATCTCTGCTGTTTGTCACAGTAGTGTTTGCCCCAAAATAATAGTCGTATTATTTGTATTATCATCATATCTTGTGTGATCTCAAAAGGTCGTTTTGAATCTGGTATTCCTATCCTCAATACTGCTGTAACAAAGATCCTATCTTCAGATTCCATCTTCATCAATGTCTGTATCTAGACTAATCTTCCCTAAGCTCCGTTCTGAATCAGTTTCCTTGTTTAATTCAGTAAAACCGTACTGCCGTGATTATAGCATTTTCAGAGGGAAATTTCCTTTCATATTCAAATTCAATATCCTGGTCAATAATATTAGACCGGTTATGTTGTTTCTCTCCCAACAAATATGGAAACAGAATTATTCGCATCAATACAAAGATTTCCATAAACCAATAAGGTATTCACCCCATATACAAAACCCTAAACCCTTAGGATATACTGGTAAAGTAAATTACTTCATCATAATCCCTGGTGATACTATGCCTTCTCAAACCAGCAACCAGCAGTCAAATCCCAACACAAACATGCAACCAACTGGATCTGTGTCTACTCCTCTCAGATCAATAAGAAGAATAGTTGCATCTGCTCAACCATCTGTTGAAGATACTGATGTGTTTACCTTTAGTCTACTTGGAAAGATAATCTTTAAGGCTCCTCTAGATCATGAAGAAGTGAAAAAAGAAATAAATGCTCGCTGGAGAAGTTACCGCAAGTATGAAATCATCACAAAAGGTACAAACCTATTTCTCTTTAGGTTTCAGAGAGAAGACGCATTCAATGGTGTTAGAATGAAAACCTGGGATATCATGGGATACTTGCTATCTCTTATTCAGTTTGATCCCAACATAGCTATCTCTGAACATAAGTTTGAGCAACATGTCTGGACTGTCAAGTTGAGAAACTTGGGAAATATCATTCTAAATGACAGGCTGACTAATGAAATATGCAAAGACATAGGGAAAAAGGTCAATCCAGAAGGTAGGAGAAGACAGCCGAGAGGTAGTGTCATAGGTACTGTCTATATTGAAGTAAAGCTTTCTGAGCCACTAAGACGTGGAGGATGGTACATTACTCCTAATGGGCAAAAACAATGGGTCATATATCACTTTGAGATGCAGCCATATGAGATCTGTAAAAAATGCTGGGTTGTGGACCATGAAGACACAAAGTGCAAAAGACTTGCTCAAGAACAAAAAGTGGAAGCCATGACAGAAGCGGAATACACTGTTTGGAGCCAGACTGAGGAAGGGAAAAAATTTCTGGCTGCCTATATAACAAGTGAGGATGCCAATATAATGGATGTGGGGGTGGAAATATCAAAGGGTACTGATATTACTTCTTCTTCGACTACACCGTCATCTCTTTATCATAATGGAGGAAACTTAGATCCGAAATAGAAGACGCTGAAACGAGGAAAATAAGCGAACCAGAGATGCAGGTTCTCATATTAGTCCTTACAAAATCCTACTTTACCTCATAATCTCAATCCCCGATTACCCACATCAATCCCATTTACCAAAATTCTAATAACGGAATCGATGAAATGACCGATTATAATGATCTCCCAAACTGAAAATAGGATGGAATACCAACTTAATTCAATGGATGATAATTGTTATAAGGCATCTGATAGCGCAGAATCTGATCACAAGGGAGCGGTTTCACGGAGTCACTATGGAGCATCTGCTAATCAGGTCTTTTATCAAAACCCTAGTTTTACTTTTATTCCTTTTAATACTAGTAATTTATACTGTGTCCTCTCTTCTGTTAGTCACAAATTCATCTCTAGACTATTCTTGCATAATTATTGCTTTTCTGTTTTTAATTATAGTCCTAGTTGCCTTATCTTGCATCTGTTGTATTCGATTGATTGTTGCTTGCCTGTTTATCACTGGTTCAGTCTTACTATTGTCTTCAATTTAGTGTCTTGCAATTTGTCCAGATACTTAGCCATCAAACCCACTCGTGATTCTCTTTATAAAATTCATAATTATTCTTGTATCTATCTTTTTTTCTCAATCATGAGAATCCTGTCGTGGAATTGCCAGGGTTTCGGCAACCCTGATACTAGGAACAGTTTGTGGAACCTAATTAGAAGTCAAAATCCCGATGTTATCTTTTTGTGTGAAACCAAAAATGACTCTACAAAAATGAGACAAGATCTTAAGAGATTCAACTATCCTAACAATTGGATATGCCCTTCATTGGGTCTCTCTGGTGGTACTGCTCTTTTGTGGAAGAGTGGATTCACTTTAAACATTGTCCAGTCTACTGATAAGATGATTCATACAACAATCTCTTATGACCCTAGTAAACCAGAGTTCCTTGCTACTTTTCTTTATGGCTCTACTTACCATGATGAAAAAATTGCACAATGGAACCACATTAATAGTATTGGTGCTAACATTAATCTCCCATGGGTTTTAATTGGTGATCTCAATATCACTATGTTTGCCCATGAAAGATCCACCAATACTAGGCCAACCACCACTGAATACCCTATGATACAACAAGTCATTGATAGATCTGACTTGAGTGATTTAGGGTACATAGGTGCTCAGTTTACTTGGTCCAATAGGCAAACCGATTCTGACAATATTAAAGCCAGACTTGATAGGGCTTTGGTTAATGGTCATTGGCTGCATCACTATAATCATTCCAAACTTTTTCATATTGATGCAATATGCTCTGACCATTTACCTATCCTTTTGGTCACTAACTGTAGTGACCATCAAGGTAAAAAACCTTACAGATATTTTAAATGTTGGTTCAAAGACTCCACTTGTCAACAAGTTATTAGGGATGCCTATAGAACTAATGTTAGAGGGTCGCATGCATATAAAATGGTCAACTGTCTTCGAAACGTTAAGTATGAGCTTAAGAAATGGAATATCTCTCATTATGGCAATATTGATCAAAAAGTCTCCTCTCTAACTGATCAACTCAAGCATCTGAATAATAATCCTTATTCTATTCGTAACAATGAGGCCATAAAGGTAGTTGAACATAACCTTGAGTTGGCTCAAAAGCTCAAGAATCTTTTTATGCCCAAAAATCTAGAGTCGACTTCATTAAGAACCATGATAGAAATACTTCTTATTACCACACCAATGTGAATAGAAGAAGGCATTTCAATCACATTAGTTCCTTAAAAATGCCTAATGGTCTTTGGTCTGAGGATAGAGTTTCTCTTGAAGACCTTCTTGTTACTCATTTTAAGAGTATCTCTACCACCACAAATCCTATCTTGAATGATGATTTTTAAATTGCATAGATAGATGTGTCACCAATGAGGACAATGATAAACTTTTGAGTCCCATTTCTCTTGATGAGATTAGGAATACTATCAAGCAAATGGCTCCTTGGACTGCTCCTGGTCCAGATGGGTTTCCCCCTGGTTTTTATAAACAAAACCTTAATTTGCTTGAGCAAGATGTTTGGGAAACAGTCAAAAGTTTCTTTGATTCCAAACATCTTCTAAAAGAAATGAATCACACATTTATTTCTTTGATTCCTAAGGTGAATAAGCCTTCTACTCCTGATTTTAGGCCTATCTCTCTTTGTAACTCTAATTACAAGATCATCTCTAAGATTCTTGTAAATAGAATGAAACCTCTCGCTAGGTAAAATAATATCACCATATCAAAGCATATGTACCTGGTAGAAACATTCAAAACAATGTGGTGATTGCCCATGAGCTTGTTCACACTATGAAAACCAAAAAGGATAGATGTGGTATCATGGGCCTTAAACTTGACATGTCTAAGGCCTTTGATAGAGTAGAGTGGCCCTTCCTAATTGCTGTTCTGAGGAAATTTGGGTTCTCTCGAACACTGGTGTCAATTAATTCTACAATGCATCAGTACCACCAATATCGCATTCTTTTAAATGGTTCTCCTTGCACTTCTTTTTCTCCTACTAGGGGTCTAAGACAAGGAGACCCTTTGTCTCCTTATCTGTTCATTTTGTGCATGGAGTCTTTCTCTAGATACCTCAAACATGCTGAACATTCTCACTTAATTCATGGATTGAAAGTCACCAAAGAAGCTCCCAGTATATCACACCTGCTCTTTGCAGATGACTGTCTGCTCTTTACCAAAGCTACCCACTATGAATCAAGTAACCTTATGTCTTTGATTAGAGATTTTAGTAGTATCTCTGGTCAGATGATAAACTTTGAGAAATCTGCCTGTTTTTTCAGTAAGAATGTTCAACCGTTTCATTGTGTGTCTCTTATCAGAGCTATGAATGTTAGGAAGATAGAACTTAATGAAAAATACCTAGGTATACCTCTCTTTATTACCAAAAACAACTCGAGAGTATGTCCCACTTAAATGCTCATCATGATTCTAGAGTGTCTAAATGGAAAGGTAAACAATTAGCTCAATCAGGTAGATCCATACTTGTTCAGCATACTTTAAAATCTTCTTCTAACTATCATATGAACTCTTTTCTTCTTCCTGACAAGATCATTCATAAAATGGAGCAGTCTCAAAGAGATTTCTGGTGGGGTAAAAATGGTCATAAGGGTTACTACTTTAGAAAATGGGACAAACTGTGTACCCATAAACTTCAGGGTGGGTTAGGTTTTAGGAACCTGAAAAAAATGAATTTAGCCCTTTTAACCAAAACTGCTTGGTTGCTTATTCACTCTCCCAATGATCTGTGGGTTCAAATCCTCAAATGCAAGTATTTCAAGAACTGTCACCCTCGCCATTACAAAAAACCTTGGTCTATGTCTTGGGTGTGGTCTAGTATTTGTCATGGTCTAGATATCTTAAATCAGCATGCTTATTGGGATATTAGAGATGGTAGTTCAGTTAAGGCCTTTACTGACAACTGGATTATAAATCCTTCTCAGCCTTTGTGTGTCAATTATCCAAACCCCAACTATAGTGTTGCTGAGTTTATCAATCATGAGTCGAAAACTTGGAAGTTAGATTTAATTGAGTCATTCTTCACTAGTGATAATTGTCAAAAATATGCAAAGATGAGAATTCCAATTTGGTTGTGATACTTTGATTTGGCCTTACAACAAAAATGGTATTTTAACTGTTAAATCTGTTTCACAAACCGCTAGCAAATGAATTGCCTCATAATTCTAGTCCCAATCCGGATCTTGAAACACATAAGGCTATCTCGGAAGTCTCAACTTTTGCCTAGAACCCAATTGTTTTTATGGAAGTGTTTTGAGAATATCCTACCGACTGGTAGTAAACTAGCTAGATTCAACCACACCCATGATGACAGATGTAAATCTTGTAATTCTGGTGCTTCCGAAACTCTAGAACATATGTTGCTTCACTGCTCTTTTGCCAAAAATGTTTGGTCAAACATTCCTGTTATTAGTAACTATGTTTTGCAGGACTCGATGGAAACATCAGTATTAAGAACTGGATATCTAAGTGGCTCATATCTAAACCTCTCGCAAGGTAAATCGGCCATCGCTTTTACCGTGGCCTCGGTGTATCTCGGAAAGACAGATGTTCGAAAGCGTTTGACAACATTCATCCAAACCCCCAGACCACAGCTAGAAATGCGCTAAGAATTGTGGGTGAAACCACCAATGTCTTTGCCCCTGTTTCTGTGCCTAACATTTCCAATGTTGCTCCTGATGTGAACTCTAATTTTCTTGCATCTGTATCACATGAAAGTATTCTTATTTTCTGTGATGCTTCTTTTGACAAGAATACTAATGATTCTGGTATTGGGATTGTGGCTTTAAACTCTTCAGGTGACTTCAAGGGATGCAAACTAGTTTCAGGAAGGAGTGCAAGTTCTGAAGTAGCTGAAAGTGCAGCAATTCTGGAGGCTGCAAGTTGGATTAAAAGGAATAACTTTCAGGACTTCTACATTATAAGTGATGCTAAAAACACTATTGCTTATCTGAATAATAGCAAAGGCCAAATTAGTTGGACCTCATGCTCTGTATTAGATGATTGTCTTTTCCTTTTAAAAGATATTTCTCCCCTTAGGTTCATTCATCTTAAGAGGGAACATAATAGTTTAGCAGACTTAGCTGCTAAACACAGTAGAATTATGAGAATCTCAGGAGAATGGGATGTAAACAACCATCCATATTTTCTCCCTCAGGGTGTAATCTCTAATTAATTTCAATGAATTTAATTTCCTAGCAAAAAAAAAAAAAAAGAACCATCTCCAATAGTATGGGGTCTTATTTTTAAAATTTGTTGTTTTGGATAATGATAAAATTGATTCCCTCTTTCCTATTGGTTCATAACTATTTATTTAAAAATTAAAAAATTAAAAAATAATTAAAATGATGATGTGGAGGTCATTCCCACGGTCTAAATAAGACCTTCTCCAAGACCTTCATATTTATTTTTACACCCTTCCTATTTTCTATGACCCACTGTTGGAGATGAATTTAATGTAAATGAGGGTCTAAAATCCTATGTGTCATGGAAAAATAAAACCTCCACCCTCTGTTGGAGATGCTCTGAGGGATCTTGCTGTTGTTGATCATTTTATCGAGATAAAATAGCCGAGTAAAAATACGAAGTGAAAAGGTTATTCACACTTCATTTCTTACTCGGAGGATTTTTATTCACTAGAAGAGAAGTCAATCCCGTAACAATAATCAGCTTATAAGGTGGTGTTTGGGTACCAAATGCAGAAGCAGAATTAAATCACGGAAGTGAGAACACTCATAATTTTTTTTGCTTCAAAGGAAAATCTTTATTTGATCAAGCAATGTCATACAGAATAGAGTTTGACAGGAAAGAAGGAAAAACCCCTTTCCAACTATTATAGATACCCTTTTTACGGGCATGTTTTGCAAGATTGTCTGCACATTTATTAGCTAATCTATTTATGTGCTCACAGGAATAACTCTCAAATTGTTTTAACAGATTACTAGTGTCTTCAATAATGCCTCGCAGTTCCCATGGGATGTCAGACTCTTCCCCTTTTATAGCTTGAATGAGACTCTTGTAGTCAGACTCGATGATAATCTTCTTAAGTCCTATCTGCAGCCCCCATTTCACACCCTCCAGAACAGCTAAACTTTCCAGATAATGAGCATCCAATTCTCCGCTGAAACTGCAACATTTTGAAGCTACATGTGTACCTGCACAATTTCGGAATATTAGTCCATATCCACCTGTTTTAGTACGATCACAATAAGATGCATCAATGTTTAATTTAATAAAATCATTGTGAGGTGGCTGCCATTTAGGAACAGTCAAGCTCTTGACAGGTGCAGTAATCTTTTTTGTAACTGAACCTGCACTGTTTAGAAATCTGTCAATAGATCTAGTTAACTGCTGAGGCGTTTAAGATTTATCTTCAAATACCAGATTACATCGTTCCTTCCATAGGAACCAGCAAATAATGGCCATCTTACTGATTGTTGAAGAATCATAAATAGAGAACCATGAGGCTATCCAGTCCTTAGGGTTACTCCACTGTGTTCCATCTTGCATGTAGCCAGCACTGCACCAAACTATCCTTGCATAATCACACTCAGATAAAATGTGCATTGTAGTTTCTACAGCTGAACCACATCTGCAGCAATAAACATTTTCTTGCCAGATCCTTCTACTTAATCTCTCTTTAGATGGAATTATGTCTTTGATACATTTCCAGATAAATAGTTTCACTCTAGGAATTACATCTGTATTCCAAACTTTCCTCCAGATGTTTGAAGACGGTGGTTTATAACTAGCCTGACCATTATGATTCTTTTAATTGTAGAGAGCATAGTATGCAGACTTTACTGTAAATTTCCCATTTTTGGTCAGAGACCAACAGAGTTTGTCTTCAGATGAAAGTGGAATTCTCAATCTCAGAATCTGCTGAACTATGTCTGGCTCAAAAAGATCATTAATTAGCTGAGACTTCTAACTTTTAGTGTCATGATCAATGAGTTCTGAGACATATGTGTAAGAGAACGGATTACTTGCAGAAGTAGCTGGGAGAGGAGGTGAATCATGATGAGTAATCCATTTATCCTGCCAAATGAGGATATTCTTACCATTACCAATTGACCAGCAGCTGAATCTCTTAATGAACTCGAACTCAGAGCTTACACTCTTCCAAGACCACGTAGCGTCCGCCTTTTTAGGGGCATGAAGAGGGTGAAAGTTTTTAAAGTATTTTGCTTTAAGAGATCGTACCAGAAGCGAATCATCTGTTGTACAAATTCTCCATGCTGCTTTAGCCAAGAGTGCATGATTGAAACATCGCAAATCTCTGAAGTTAAGCCCACCATCATCAAAAGTCTTGCACATACTTGAGTAAGAAGTAAGAAATAAACCTTTTTTATCAGCTTTATTCCACCAGAAACTAAGCTGCACAGAATCCAGTTTCTTTATAGTCTCCTCCGGTAACTTGAACGAACTCATTTGATGCAGGGGGATGGTACTTAACACATTACGAACCATTACACCTCTACCCGCAGCTTGTTGTGTGTTGTGCCCCTCCATTTAGACAATCTTCTTTCAATGTTCACTACCAAATTATTGAACGAGACTCTCTTCCTTTTGTTTAAGAATAACGGGATACCTAAGTACTTTTCTTCAGGGTCCATCTTCTTAACATTAGAAATCTTGTAATCATAGAAGCTGTTTCTGTGTTAATATTCTTACTGAAACAAATACTTGATTTTTGATAGTTCAACACTTGACCAGAGCTTGAACTGAAAGAATTCAAAATGTTTTGAAGATTGTTGATGTTATCCAGATTGGCTTTAACGAAGATGAGACAGTCATCCGCGAATAGCAAATGACTAATAGGAGGAGCTCTTCTTGCAATTTTAATTCCACAAATATTTTTTGAGAACTCAGCTGCTACCATTGCTCTAGAGAAAGCCTTCATTGCAATTATGAATAAATAAGGGGAAATAGGGTCTCCTTGGCGAATGCCTCGAGTAGGTTTAAAGGGACTGCATGGGGAACCATTTAAAAGTACTGAAATTTCAGTGGTTGAGATACACTGATAAATAAGAGTACACCATTCCTCACAGAACCCCATTCTCTTCATTACTTCTATGATAAATCCCATTCTAGTCTGTCGAACGCCTTCGACATGTCTAGTTTAAGAGCAAGATAACTATCACCCTTCTTCTTTCTTTTAAGAGTATGGATAATTTCGTGCGCAAGTGAAATATTATCTGAAATAAGCCTTCCAGGGACATAAGCTGATTGAAGAGGAGAAATAACTTTGGTGAGGATTACCTTCATTCTTCTCGTCATCAGCTTAGATATTAGCTTATAGGAAGTATTACATAGAGCAATCGGCCGATAATCAGCTGGTGAACTTGGAGTCTTAACTTTTGGTACAAGCATAAGTCTTGTTTGGTTCAGTTTTTTGCAAATGAATCTGCACCTGAAGAAATTTTGAATAATTTTAACCATATCCTCTTTAACTGTGTCCCACTGAGATAAGTAAAAGCACGGAGGAAACCGTCAGCCCCGGTGATTTCCATGGATCCATGCTCTTTAGAGTATCAAGAATCTCATTCTCTGACGGAATAGCAATGAGTTTAGCATTATCTTCTTCAGTAATAACTGTATGAACATAATGCAGAAAATTGTTATCTAGAACTGGAGATGAGGTCGAACTAATGTCTTGGAAATGCTGTGTAAGAAGAGTAGATAAAGATTCTTTGTCATTACACCAATTCCCAGAGTTATCACGAAAGGCATCAATCCTGTTTCTTGATCTGCGTCTGTTAGCATTGGCATGATGAAAACTTGAGTTATAATCTACCTCTTTAAAAAAATTATCTTTGTTCTTCTGCATCCAGAATTGTTTTTTGATTTCTTCCCATTTATCAATCTCTTTTTCAATTCTAATGACTTCATCTGCCATATTAGGGTGAGAACTAGAAATACGAGTATTATCCAGTTCTGAGTACAACTCTCTAATATTGGTATCAATGTTGCCAAAAGTAGTTCTATTCCAAACACTCAGAAGTCTTCTAGTGAGCTTCAACTTATGGTTAATGTTGTGCGCAGCACTTCCTGCTATACTTGAGCTCCAAGCATGTTTAATTTGGTCCGTACACGAACTGTCTTTTAATCAAACACCAAAAAATTTCCAGTTTCTGCTAGTATGACTATCAGGTTTGTATAAATTTAAACAAATAGGTGTATGATCAGAAGCAAGATGCGTTAAATGTTTTAAATTCGAATCAGGAAAGGATATGAGCCAATCATCATTGGTCAGAGCTCTATCTAGCCTACTTTTAATTCTGCCAGTACCATGTTTGTTATTTGACCAAGTGTAGGGGGTACCATTATAGCTTAAGTCAGTGAGGCCAGCATCATTAATACATTGTAAGATTGATGGTGATGTAGAGGAAGACTGACTATTGTTGCTAAATCTATCACTAGGATCAAGGATAATATTCAAGTCTCCAATCAACACCCACGGCTGATTAATCTCCAGACCTATTTCCCTAATGAAGTTCCGTTGAACTTTTTTTTTCATTAGGTTTGCAAGAACCATAGACACACGAAAGCAGCCACTCTGGTTTTGAAGGGTCATGAGAAACCAAACAATGAATCATATTTTTTGAAGAATACACAATATCTAACGTGAAACCATCCTTCCATAAAAGGAGGAGGCCACCAGAGAGCCCAATGGAAGGTTCAAAAACTTTATTAGGAAAATCTAGACACTTAACAAGCTTAAGAATTTTATCAGAGCTTATTTTTGTTTCCTGTAAAAAGATAATGTCTGGATTATGAGTTTTCGAGAGATTTTTAATGTGATTCCTAGTTTTGATATCATTAAAACCCTGGCAATTCCATGCAATGATTTTCATTCTTGCTAGATTAAAATGAGGATGCGAGGCAGTATTTAAAGCTATTTTGAAAAAATAGAAATGGGAAGAATAAATTCTAGTACTGAGTTTTGTGAATACCTAAGTAGAATCTCTGACCCTATCATTCATGGGAGCAGGAACAGATGCAGATAAGTTTTCCGAGACCATCATTGATGATGTTTGTTGGGCCATATTAGTAGCATCATTATTCAGATTATTTGGAGGCTGGATATGAATATTATGAGGGTTCATAGAAGGCTCCTGGTTCAGAGAAGAGTTTCTCATTCTTTTGACATTCCTGGTTACATCAGTAGCAGTAGCATCAACCATTTCTTCTTCCATAGCAATATTTCCTTCATTTTGGGGTTCTTCATCTTGAACTTCTTCAGCAGATTCCTTAAGCCAAATTTCATAATCCGAAGCAGAGAGACTATCTAAATAGAGAAGACCAGCAGTGTGATCACAACTATCATCCACATGATCAATAACAAAGCATTTGGGACATATATTTCTTGGCTGAAGTTCCCAATGATAACGAATCCAAACATCTTCACCTGAAATGGTCTTCCACCAACCTCCTCTATGGAGAGGTTTTTGAAGTTCAATCTATATTCTTGCCTTTACTGTATTTCCCGCTCGAGGTCTGCAGTTCCTTGGAGTAGTTGATATTTTAGTACCCATATATGCTATAGCTTCATCAATAACAGCTACATTCATATGCTCTAACTTTAGATATTAAAAATGCAGTGTAAAAATTTGTTTCTTGAAGGTATAGTTTGTAATAGGGATATTTGAAGAATATTTTTGTACATGGAAGAGCACTCCATCAACTAACCACGGACCATCAGCAATAACTTCATCACGTTCTTCTTCACTATTTAATCTGACCAACATAAGATTATGACCCATAACTCTTATTTCCTTGTTACGGTATCTTCCCCAAAGAGAATTAATCTCAGATCTGATTACTCTCATCTTCATCTTTTCTTTCTTCACAAGTTTCCCTAGAATACCAAACATCCACTCATCATGACTTGGTTAAGATTTTGTGAGGAACCAACAGTTCTTCTTGAGTTTGCAGATAAATCAATATTTGCCTGTCTAAGTTGACGAGACAGCATATTGATACGGTCACCTTGAGGAGCAGACATGTTGATATTGAGTCTTGTGTAGATATCAGCTTGGTGAAGTATCACAAGGTTTTGGAAGAATGAGATCTTACTAGTCTTATCAAAGTATATATACTGCTCAATGTTTTTGATAACAGACTTAAACACAATATCTTGTTTATCTCTAGTGATAAATGAGGATTTTTTCCTAAGAGGGAAACTATGATTTTTGAAAAAATAATTTCCAACTGAGATTTTTTTTTTACCAAGTTTAGAACAAGAATATAGATGATTAGAATAAAAAAGATACGAGACAATAGGGAGATAATGTGACAGGCTGTAATGAGTGTAGCTAAGGCTACGATTTCGGAGGTTGATTGACAGAAGTTTGGGAGCCACAAAGATTTGAATTTTTGAGATTACCAGAGTAAGTTTTCTGTGTTGAATATCACAAAGGATAAGATATGATTTCATCGAATTAATATAGTGCCATTGATGAATTTGGTTTTTGGTTGAAGGTTTGTTGTTTGAATGAAGGAAATCTTCTGAGCTACTAATATGGACCATCATCAATATGAAGATGGTTAGCACCTACTCGCCGCTGAACCACTTTGTTCTTATACTAACGCACTGTTCATGTTGAATGCCACCTTTGGTTACCCACGGAATAATGAATCGAGAGATCTCAAAGGAATTACCAACTCATGAGCGGGGACGGAAGGAATTACCAATTTCATGAGATAGCTTAAAAGGAGAAAACCACTAAAATCTATGTCAAGAAACATATACTCTTAAGGAGAAAAAGAAAATGCGATCAAAATCCGTTAAAAGAAGAATTCAAGATTTCTTTTTTTATTCTAATTTTAATCTTCGTTTACGATTTGGGTATTTTAAGCTAATCATAATAATGCATGCTAAAGATTAGATGATTAATAGTAAAGATCAAACTTTTATGAATCAAAATTGTTTTTAAGAAGAAAACTAGAATCAAAGAAATCGCGATGGTAAAAAAAATTTAAGAGAGAATATTAAAGTAAGTGAGTCAAAATGCATGAGATAGCTTAAAAGGAGAACAATCTATGTCAAGAAACAATCACAAAAAAAAAATTATTATTAATTAATAATATTAAAATTTTTAATAGTTTTTTTTTTGAAACTAGGCATAAAAGTGTGAGTCAAAAATGCACAGTGAGAACACTCATAAGCAATCACAAAAAAATTATTATTATTATTATTAATTTTTAATTTTTAATTTTTTTGAAACTAGGCATAGGCGTACATGACCGGCTTACTCCCACTGAGAAAACTCGGCCCCCTTACCCAAGAGAACTGTCAGAAAATACAGAACATCAAATTACCATTGTCCGGTAATGATAGACTAGTTTGGCTTCACACTAAGTCAGGAGTCTTCTCTGTTAAATCTGCTTATAAAGTGATTTCTTCGGAAATATGTCACCCCTAAATCAGCACTAGCTAAAGACTTACAAAGATCTTTGGAATACCCCAGTTCTACCTAAAGTGCATCTTTTTATTTGGAAATGTGTTAGAAATATCCTTCCAACTAAATCTAAAATATGTAGATATTCTTCTTACCAAGATGTTTTTTGTCCCATCTGTGAGGATAATATGGTGGAAACTCTTAATCATCTGTTTCTTCAATGCTCTTTTTCTAAAGTTGTATGGGCCTTAATCCCTAATGGTCATCTAGTGTTACAAGATGCTAATTCTGGTTTGGATTTAGATACTTGCTTAAGAAAATGGATTTCTGCGAATAATGACATGACTATGATGTGTCAAATCTTCACCAGTGCTTGGACTATCTGGAGAGATAGGTGTTTCAAAATCTTCCAAGGAAAAGTGTTGAATGCTGTCTCTACAACAACTTATGATCTGAAGCTTGCAGAAGAGACAATTCAGTCAAGAACTAATGACATCCTTCCTCATATAGCACAATCTTCATCTACTCAGCAAACATATATGAATCTGCCAGATAATTGTATGATGTTATATTGTGATGCTTCATACAAGAAAAACTTTACTGATATTGGCATTGGTATTTATCTTGTTGATGACGCAGGGAACTATATAGGTTGCAAAACAGTAGCAGGGATATCTAGAGATCCAGAAGAAGCTGAGTGTTGTGTAGTCCTTGAAGCTGTCAAGTGGGCGAGAAGCCTGGATTCAGATAAAATCTGCATCTACAGTGATGCCAAAAATCATGTCTCTTATTTAAGAAATAAAGCTAACCTGGTTAGCTGGTTTAGTAGTACTATCTTAGATGATAGTCTTTTTATTTTGAACAATTTTTCTTTTCATGAAGTTAGACATATCAGTAGAAATTCTGTTTTTTATCATTAGCTGATTCTGCTGCCAAACATTGTAGGCGGTTCAGTAGTTCTGAAAAAATGGAAGGATTCTGTGCCTCCATTCCTAGTTCAGATGTAAACTATTGTTTTGATTAATCTACTTAATTTTCCTAGCAAAAAAAAAAAAATTTACACGAGATCTCCAATGTTTGAGCGGAGACTCGAACTGCTGACCTCCTACGTGTAGTAATTACACAAGATCTCCTAATTTTTTTGCTTCTAATCAATTTTACTAAACTAATTTTTTTGCTTATAGAAGTTAACAACAACTTCTGAAAGCGCATCATGAAATACCTTCTAAAAGTTAAAATTTTTATTTTTACATATTCAATTTATCAATCTTTTCCAAACTAATTTTAAGTTTTTCTTTACTTAATTAAGTTAGTTATTTCTTATAATATATCCTGATATATAGGCATTATGTGTCTGATTTGTCTCAATTCTATATATTCTTGGTTCAAGGAAGTGAGAAAAGTACCCGAGGTCAAGTGCTAAAGGAGTCCCCGTTTTGGGTAAGGGCACTTTAATGCTAAAGGGACCATTCCGAATAAGGGCACTTTATATTTTTCCCTGAATTTTAGCGGGAAAATTATTTTGAAACCGCGTATTTGGAGACTAAAACTCATCTATCATGTGGAAAGTCTATTTCTACTCTATCTCCTATATTCAGACAAAAGTCGTATTACTATAAAGTTGTCGATTATGCACATTTGAGATTTCGAGATGAGATTAACTCGCTTACATATTTCTCAAAATATGTGTTGGTAAGCTTCGCTTCAACCAAGTTCATCTTATATTCTTGACGAAAGTCAAAAGATGATCATGTGAAAATCGCCGAGTAACATCTTACATGGTTTGTGTGATACAATCATTTGGTGTAGACTTGGAATGTTTCGTATTGGTCATTCGATCACTTGCAAATTTATTTGAAGCTAATAGCTTGTGTGAGATAGCTATTGTCATCTTCCGAGAATGTTTCAATGATTGAAATGAGAGTTTAGAACAATTGGATATAAGCACAGTATGCGTACTTGCATATGTGTAATCCAAGACCATGAACCATGGTATGCATACCCGTATGCGTACTGATTGGTTTAGTCAAGGTACGGGAACTCCGTACGCATACCGGTACGCGTACTGGCGTGAGGTTCAAGTTCCAGGACTTTGCTGAGTTTGTGGTATGCGTACAAGTTCGCGTACCGGCGAACCCAAACTTAGTCCGACCACTAAGGTATGCGTACATGTTTGTATACTTGAGTGGATTATGTTCTAAAATCGGTTTGTTCATGAACTAATACATTTATATATTAAGGAATGCAATCTTTTGAAAACCGTGGCTATAATGTTCATGAATTGATTCGAGTGAATCAAAATTGATTTTGCTTTATTTGTGTCTTGTATACTTCTATGAGAATATAAACAATTGAACAACTCTAAGAACTAGTTTCATTTGAGTCATTTGAACTAGTTACGGTTAAGATGAATATGGTTGATATGAAAGTGGATAACCTCGGTTAACTATTGTTGAGCCAAAAAAGGTGTACACGTTTAGGTACGGTTACTTATATCTAAATGAAGTCACTTTTCATTTTTGTGTAACAAGCTAAGTTTGATCTAACAGTTGAAAGATATTAGCTTGAGTCTAATCAGGTTTTCATCTAACGGTGAATATTGAATGCTTTGTTACCAAGGTAACATTGATTGCAAAACCTGATTTGGAGACTATATAAAGGAGAGCTCTTGCAACTGGGAAACCTAATCCCCACACCTCATGTGTGATACTAGTTGCGACTAGAGTCGATTCTCTTTTAACCTTAGGTTTTTATAAAACCCTGTAGGTTAATGACTTGAAGACTTCATTAGGATTGTGAAGCTAGACCAAACTATTTTCTATGTAGTTACGTGTTTTGATCTTGCTGTTTCTATCGTGATTGAGTACTATCTTCTCTAAAATTTTCTCGAGGTTTAATCTTCGATGGGAAAGATGAAAAGTAGTCATAAACATCTTCGTCTCATCGTTTGTGATTCCACAATATCTTGTTTCGCTACCATACGATTAAGATTATTGCGAGGTGATTGATATTTCTAGGCTGTTCTTCGGGAATATAAGTCCGGTATATCAATTGGTTCTTGTTCACCTTGATTTATCAAAAGACGGAAAAAAACTCGTAGGTTTATCTGTGGGAGACAAATATATCTATTCAATAGGCTTTTCTGTGTGAGACAGATTGGTTTATCAAGTCTTCGAATTTGGGTCGTACAACTCTTAGTTGTGGGTGAGATCAGCTAAGGGAATCAAGTGCGTAGAGTCCTGCTGGTATTCAGATACGTAAGGAGCGCAACTGTACCTTGATCAGTGTGAGATTGGTTAGGCCTCAACTACATTCTAGTCCTAAGTTAACTTGGAGTAGGCTAGTGTTTGTAATGGCTTAATACAATTTGGTGTTCAAATCTGGACTATGTCCCGGGATTTTTCTGCATTTGCGGTTTCCTCGTTAACAAAACTTCTGGTGTCTGTGTTATTTCTTTTCCATATTATATTTGTTTATATAATTGAAATATCACAGGTTGTGCGTAAGTTCAATCAATTGTGAATCCAACCTTTGGTTTTTTGATTAAATTGATTAACACTTGAATATTGGTTTTTGATACCGTCCAAGTTGTTTCTTATATTAATCAGGCTAACAGATTGCTATCTGTTTGATTTGCTGATTACATTAAGAAACAGAGATATAACTCTTTGATATTTCTTAAAATTGAGTCTAAATGTCTACTTGATTCTCTTAAAAGTTTATTGGAATTAGTCCATACAGATTGCTAAGAGAGAAAGAGAGTCAACTTTGCAGGGAGAGCCTCTGGGTCCTTATATTCACTTGTTTCGTCGCCTGGTTCCTTCTATTCACTAGTTTCAGCCTGACAATAGGTTGTTTCCTTAGGTAAGGCAAAGTACAATACAAGTATTTAAGAATTTTCGAATAGAAGGTAACAAACATAAACATTTAGTCTAATATCGAATACAGGTTTGAATATTTGTATAACAATCTCGATTCCAGATAATGTTGTTTTTGCCTAAGGAACCCAAACTTATGTTTCTTCGATATAATATTGAAGATTATGTCGAATTCTAACACCTCTATATAGTATGACTAAGATAATTATGGTTTAATTGGACCGAGTTCTGAGTCATTCAGTCTAAGTACCACAAAAACATTACCACTAGCGATATAAAGTCACTAACGAGTAGCAGCTACTAACTCCCATAAACATTAGACAAGCATCACATGTAACAAAGTCTAGCTAATCTATCATTCAATTTTTAATTGATTGCTTCAATAATTCATTCTAAGAATCAAGATTTACTAGCTCCTTACTGTGAGCTACATTCAAATGTACGGATATTCTCAACTTGGCAAGTTACAAGCTAAGCTTGTAAGCTGTCACAACAACAAAATATTAGTAACAATCATCTAAGTTTTGTTTGCCTGAATGAGGCACAACACTCATTAGCTAGCACATATACAACACCAAGTCAAATGTGCTTCTTATTGTATCTTATGCTCTACCAAATCAAAAAGTTTGATTCTTAAACTGTCATGTTAACAAAAAAAACTCACCACTGATGACAAAATTTGATTCTTCATAGCCCTCTCTGTAACCAAGTGTGAGATAATTACATTTACTCTTCTAATCAAACACACCAATAACATGTTTTCTTCTTCTATGACTTCTTCAAACATTAGTACATATGTTTAGAGTACCTCACTCTTCTGATGGTTGCTTTCAGAAGACCTGCATTTGACAAATATGAAATCAGTACAAGTCTTTTAAATCCACAATGGTTGTTTGCTTCTGCTCTAAGCCTCTAAGTTTTTGATGTGTTCCCAATTCTGGATTTGGACAAGAAAATTGAACTTCCATCACCTCCCCATTGATGTCTTCCCACTTCCCACCATACACCTAGAAAAGCGGTTAAATCAATCATTCAACCAAGCTAAGGCAAGAGTGAAGCAATGAGACAGCAGAATGAGTCAGGCAAATCACACTGATTCGTGTTTCCTTCTCCATCCGCTTCATTTATTTTTCGCAGACTAGTCACAACACACATACACAGGAAATGAAAAATTAAGAAGATTAATTGACTGATAGGTAAATCAAATGTAAGAAGATGAACAAAATAAAATTATCAAGTCTAATGAATATGATCAGAGTCAATTCTAAATTAGGTAAATCAAATGTAAGAAAATAAATGAGAAAGAGGAGTATTTTACTCTAATTACGATAGGTAAAGTATCTCATGCTGAAGATCTTGTTGTTTTCGTTCATCGTCGTCATCAAAAGCCATGATCTGAGTGATTGTGGTGGTGGTGGTGGTGGTTTTTGAGGCGGCTTGAACCGAGGAATAGAAAAAAGAGACTGTAAGAATGTAGATGTGAGGAGTAGAAGAAACCCTAACCCCGATCGTTTAAATAGTCGAGTAAACGGACAGAAAAGTTATTTACACTTCATTTCCATCATTATTGGATGGCGCATCTGTTTTGACACTTCTTTGGTTTTGCAGTTTGGCACTTTGACGGGTGATATGATGCGCATCAGTGCACATTGAGTAGGAAACTCTGAAACGCGGTATTTTCTCTCATTTAGGGTGGGTAGCGAATGGGTAGATGGGAATTTGGTATCACCCGCCTTCAATCCATCTAAATAACCGGTTTGCGATTTTCATCCGTGTCCAACTCATTACTCTCCAAATGTGACACCCACGGGTAAGCAGATGAGCGAATTGGATGCAGATGGATTTGCATATCGAAAAAAATTATAAATGAAAACGGATAAATTAATGTTTTTTTTTATCATATAAAAGAAAATTCGTTACTCAAAGTAAACATATTACACAGAGTTATCCTTCTCAAGGATTGAGAGGATACATCTTGGTGGTGTCTCAACCTACACTTGATTATATTCATATTTCTTGTCATATTTGGCTAGTCCATCAGTCACGATCATTACCAGTCCTAGGAAAGAAAACACACTTGATATTACTGATAGATTCTACTGTCCTACTAATATCCGAAAGAAGATTATGGTCCTGCCAGCTAGAATTAACAAAATTTGAACTCACGGCTTCAGTGACAGTTTTACAATCTCCTTCAATGATAACATTTTTCCAACTCCTACTTTTTATCCATTCCACAGCTTCTAGGAGAGATAATCCTTCTCCATGTTTAGCATCTCTTGCTTTTGTCACTTTCACCATAGCCTCCAGATATCTCCCTGCACAATCTCTTAAATTAGACCAATCCCACATATTTTGTTATCTTTATTAAAAGTTGCATCAAAATTTAACTTCCACCAATTCTCATGAGGTTTCTCCCATTTTCTCCTATTTTTACTAACTTGTTTCCTACATGTAGAGTTAGTATCAAAGCCTAGAGTGTTATATTTTGTGCATAAATTTCTAATGCTCATTATAATGTTGTTAGGGTGTGCAGTTTTTCCTTCAAAGACTTTTATGCATCTATATTTCCAGATTTGCCACATTATTACTGTTGCTAAAAGGATATTTTTCTATTTTTTAAAAGAGATGATACTTTGGTCATGACTCCAAGATTTGATCCATTCTTGCGGGGAATTGAACTGCTGCTGAGAGTGCATAGCTTCTGGTAGAATAGTGAACCATATTACTGTTGGTAAATCACAGTGTAGAATGATGTGGGTGTCTGTTTCTGGAGTTTGTTTACAGAAGGGAAAAGAATAATCCTCTAGATGAATGTGCCTTCCTGATGAGTGCCAAATATTGCATATTTATACACCTTTTTATTGGCATTTTACTCATCTTTTGTGCTCATAAATCAGATATTATCCCAGATTCTGTGTTTTCTTTGTTTTCAAGAATAAATATTTGTATTAATTAATTTTGTGTTTTTAGGTAATAAATAAAGCTCGGAGAAACTGAAGTGCCCAAGGAGCAAAAAGCCGAAGCCCGCGCGCGCAACAGTTGCAACCCAACAAGTAGCAACTCATCTACAAGACATGGGTTTGAGCTAGACCCGACTCGCGACCCGGATCCGAGCCCGTACACTCCAAGCCGTTGAGATCTCTATCTTCCACATCCAATGGTCGCTGCCTCCACGTGCATCATAGATCGCTGCTCCCGTGCAACACTAGATCAAGCCAAAACCGCTTACCTCCCTGAGCCGTTCAGATCGCACCAGCTTCATCCTACGCTCGCTGAGGCCTTCTCCATCAATCTTCGATGCACCCGCTAACCACTGAATCACTCCACACCCTATACCCTAGTCGACCCACTCCATTTCATTTTCATCTTCTCTTTCTTCTTCCCTCTGCTCTTCCGCCACCCCCTTCTCCATACCCCGACAAACCCATCTCCCGACCAAACCATCTCGCAACATCACCTTCACCACCATTCCCTCTCCCCGACAAGCCATCACCACCACCATCTCGTGTCACAACAACAAGAAGCCGAATAAACCACCTCCCCGCCTCCCTCTATTTCTCTCATAGTTTACGCCCTAGAGACTAAGTGAGAAATAGAAAGAGAAGAGGATTAGGTCTAGGGTTTTCATGTTTGTGGACGCATGGAGTAGCCGAAACGATTGACGAGAGGAGACAAGTGAGGGAGCGACGTGGGTGAGAGAGTACTTTTGATTTATCTCGATTTTGAGAATTAGGGTTAGGGTTCTTTGCATGTATAAATTGAAGGGAGCTGTGAGTGTGAATGCTCATGCCTGGGCTAGCCAGTGCTTCACTTAGGGTTAATTTGTAGTGTAATTGTTATTTCAATGTTCTAATTTAGTTAACCAGGGTGTTTGATGAAACCCTTGTTTCTATTGTCAAGCATGTCTATTTTCAGTTGTGTCTTTGCTGAGTATAAGATGATTAGGATTACTACTTAGCTGATGAACCTTGTTAGCCTGTGATGAGCTATACTGTAAGAAGATAGTTCATACTAGGGGATAATTAGTTAAATTTGGTTAATGAACATCCAATATAGACCTTCATAAGAAGGCACAAGAACATAACTCAAAATATATAGTCTGGGCATGAGATTAGGGATGGATTCATCACCCAGTTTCAATTTGTGTGTTTATTTCTTTGTAATGTTTTAATTTTAATCACCAGGGTGTTTGATGAAACCCCTGATCTTCATGATAAAGCATATTTAGCTTAAACTTTAGTCTTGTTGTGTATAACATGATAAGATTAGTAGGTAATTGAAGAAGCTAATGACCCTGTGATGAGCTGTACTGTAAGAAGACAGCTCATACTAGGGGGAGTTAGTGGATTTAGTTAGCAAAAATCTACCTTAGACCTTCAAATGAAGGCACAAGAATAGAGTTAAGCCACATTGCCTGAGCATGAGGTCAGGTGGTGGAACTGACCACCCCAGTGTGTTGCAATCTCATTTAATTGCCTTAGTTTAGTGTCACAATTCCATCTCAGCCGTTTCGGCACAAAACAGTTATGTTACATTCCCTGAATTCAGTCAAGTAAGCCTTAGATCAACATTAGCACCACAAGTCCTTGTGGGATCGACCCGTACTTGTCGCGTCTCCGATAGACGCCGTGCACTTGCGGTATAACATGTAGGCTAAATTATAAACACCTTTCGAGGCCTACCACTTCCCACTCTGATTCTAGTTTTTAGAATGTCTTTTAAGTATCTCCATAGAAAAAGATTGAGCTTGTAATGAAGATTTAAATATCAGTTCTTCAGCCAGAATTTTTTTTCCTCTCTACTTGTGCATCTTTTATTGGTTTCTTGAATTAGAGCCTTATAAGTAGACTGAATAGTGAAAGTACCATTTCTTGTTAAGCTCCAGTTGATGGTGTCTCTGTTATTACCAGAAATTCTAATTTCTTGAATTTTCTTTCTCTCTGAAGGGTTAAACATTTGATTTATTCTTTGAGTATCACATTGTTTAGTATCGTGTTGAATCAAGCCCTGAATTGTGTCATTATTTCCTGAGTACTGAGTTGCATTTGAGAATTGTGTGTGATGAGTATTTGCAACCCAATTATGTCTCCAGATTTTTATTCTTGAGCCATCACCAACACTCCACACATAATACTTCTTTACTATTTGCAGACCCTTGTAAATGATTTTCCTAATCCATGATCCCAGAGAATTAATTTCATCACATAGTGGGTCTTTTATTGTAGAAGTATTTTGCTCTCAGAATTCTAGCACAGAGAGAGTTGTGATCTGTAATCATCCTCCGAGCCCATTTTTTCAGCATGTCATCATTAAATTTTGTGGTATTCTTGAATCCCATTCCCCGAAGCCTTTTTAGTTTACACACAGAGCACTAAGAGATTGAATTCATGCCTTTCTTATTGTCTTTGCATAACTTAGTTTTAAAACTTAGATTACTAATATATAAGTAATTAACATTAACATAAGACGAGTAATATAATGTCTTTCTAACAACCATAATTATAATATTTATTGATGCGAAGGCCTCCGATCAATCTACAATTGATACTTTTGGAATATCATTGAGGATCTTCAATACTTCTCATTTGCAAACTATATATATATTATCTACTAATTTTCTATGATAACCTTCATATATGTACAATACTAGCATTATCCTTAGGGTCAGGTGTCCAACAGATGGGTGATGTTCCACCCGCGTCCAACTCATGAAAACGACCGGTTTTAAATATTCACCCGTGTTCAATCTGTCTGGAAACGGATTTGGCATCCACCCTCCAAAATACAGATTGGTTTGGGTAAAATCCACGAATTTAGGTGTCTTTGCTCACCCGAGTCTGTCATATATATAGATACACATTGCTCTCTCATATAGATGCACATAGATGGAGGCGAAATTTGGTGGGCTTGGAATTGCACGACTCTGTTGGAAAAACTGGGTACCAGGGGATGAAAACAACGATCGAAAAAGAATGTTGTATCACTAAGCTTCAAGGCCTTACGATTCTTTTCAACAATTATTTTTACCCTTCCCAAATAATTGTACAATCGATAAGCGAAATATTGCTTTCAGGATACAATGAATCTCTAACAACGTTGTTGGATTCAAGGGTTTTACTCCATTGACCCAACCAAGAACAGACATTAATAAAATCTGATGATGCTTAGAGAGAAAGAGAATTTTTGATGTTGTTTCAGATGATTTCAAAGGAAAATAATCACCACTATTTAAAGAGTATTTGCATCTTTTCAAGTTGCATGTTCATCACCAACAAATACTTCCAATCAGCATCAATGGTGTCCTTTGGGAAAGAACGCTTCAGCTAGAATTCTAATTGTTTTTAATTCAAATCAAGTCCAACCGTTTTATAAAGGAAACTGCCGGGTAAGAAGGTCCGGCAGTTTTATAACAAAAACTACCGGGTAAGAAGATCCGGACATTTTATAAAACAAACGGCTGAGTAACTTATTGATATTATTGAAAATATCCAACAAACTCGTGATACAAGCCACTGCTCAACTAATCTTAACTTTTTTTCTTTTGCCTATTGTTAAAGAATAATGGAACAGTGTGCAACAAGCAAATAACTCTTTCGCCTTTCATGAAAGAATATCGTCCGCTAGCCGACATGCATCTAATTTTTTGTAGGGAAAATGGCCAAATTCCCCAATTTCCGGGATATGGTTGGAGAAATATCCCGAGTCTTCAAAAAACATATAAAATTCCCCAATCCGTTAACTTTTCCATTCAATCAAGTTAAATAGTTTTCTTGGCACGCATATGACTTTGCACATGTGAGAAAAACACAATAATAACCCTTCGGGGTTAAGGATTCAGGGGGTTGGTGGTGGTGGTGGCGGCGACGATGAATGATAGTGGTAGCGACAATGACAGTGGTGATGGTGATGGTGATGGCGATAAAGACGGTGGTGATGGTGATGGAGGCAGTGGTGGTGGATCTGGTGGTACAGGTGACGGCGCCGGTTGTGAAAATATGATGCATGTTGCAATCTCAGGATTAATTTATATTTTATTTTTTTATTTGTTTTTAATTTAGCAAAATAATTTTCCTTTACTCATTACTGTTCGGCTAGGTCATTTTTTTTCTTTTAGTGTATTCTTTATATAATTTTTTTTTTCTCTTAACGAACTTTAGTCTTTAAGAAAAAACCATTGAGTTTGGTCAAGTCGAAATACTTTTTCCTTCGGACGAATTTTTCTCTGAAAACCTATGTGTTGAGTTTGGTTGCAAAAAAAATGTCTCCTAATCAAAATTTTCTCTTAAAACTTATATATTGAGCTTGGTTATGTCGTAATTTTTTCTCCTACCCAAAATTCTTTCTGAAAACCTGTACACTGAGTTCAGTTACTTCGCAATTTTTTCTCCTACCCGAGCTTGGCTACGTCATAATTTTTTCTTCTTAGCCTATAGTTAGTCGATATATTTGGTTACTTTGCAATTTTTTCTCCTAACTGAACTTTCTTCATATTAATTTTAAGTTACTTCCATTAAATTCGGTTAGGAAAAAAAAAACTAGTCAAGCTCGGCTAAGAAAAAATAGAACGCGCAATTGGGGGATATAAGAATTAATTGGGGGATATGAATTACTTCCCCCAACCTATGGTGTGTGCTAAGGGGTGGCTTTTGGGGGCGAAAATACTAAAACACCCTTCTCTCAAAATAAAAATCAAAAAACAAAATCATATTCCCCATTTCCATCTCCACTTCTTATTAATCTTTTTAGGGTTAAAACTTTGAAACCAAAATGTTCCCCATTCTCTTTCAAATTCTAAATTTTCCCCATTTCCTTTCAAATTCTCTTCTCCTTCTCTGCCGGAAGTGATGAAGAACATGTCGGAAATGATAAAGAACATCTTAGGAAATGTTGAAGACCACGCCGGAAGTGATGAAGACCATGCCGGAAGTGCTGAGAACATGTCGGAAATGATGAAGGTCACGCCGGAAGTGATGAAATTCAATGCCGGAACTAAATGCCGGCATGCTCGATATAATCTATCAATGCCGGTAGTTAAGTGAAAAAAAAATCAAATTTCTGGATACTTTTCATCATGTTCCGGCATAGAAATTTAAACAAAAACCATGCCGGAAGTAGTTCCGGCATGCTCGAAAATCAGATAACTACGGCCCCCCGAACCCCCCCGGATAGTGGCAAACAATTTATGAAAATTTCCAGCAAATGCCGGCATGGTTTTTGGTTGAATACCATGCCGGCACCAAGCTTTTTCAGCTGCAACAATGGTGAAAAAAAATCAAATTTTCAACCTCTTAGCAGCAATTCTCTCATCACAATCATCTTCCATTTTAAAAAAAAAAAAATTCCACTCAAAAACCATTTTCCCTCCTTCTACTCTCAACTAACCCACACAAATTCAAATAAAAATAAATACACACTAATTTATCCCCCAAATACTTAACATTTTACTAATTATAATTAATCAATAATCCTGATTAGTGGGGGCTAGATTAGGAATTAAAAAATAATTACATAGGGGGTCACCCAGAATTGCTATTGGGACACCATTTTTGTCCTGTAACTATATCCCCCAATTAATTCCCATATCCCCCAATTAATTGTTCAAAAACTCTAGCCTAACCAAACCTAATAGAAAAAATTAAAGAATTTCAAAATAAATTAATTAATTAAAATATCTGGATAAGGGATGTTGAATTCTATTTCATAATAACCTACCAAAAATGAAAGAATAGTCCCCTTTAAAATTTTCATGGGCCCAAAAAATATTCATGAAATAAGCATCTCATTAATTGAATTTCACTCAGGCCCATTACTTAGCTAACAAGCCCAGTTTCAACAAAGCATATTGGTCTTGTTCCGGTGAGTGAGTGACGGGTGATCAAGAATAACAACATCTTGATTCCGGTGAGTTGGTTGAACCATGAGGGCTGGATCAGTGACACAGTGTTTAGTGAGGGTGATTTTTTTAGTGAGGGTGATGTCTTTATGTGTAAAAACATGGTCCAAAATTGTATTCCCTCTGTTTTTGGAAAATAAATGTATTTTCATTTTTTTCATTTTAGCCTATCTTTTTTCCAGAAATGAAAGGAGTATTTATTTCGAATTATCGTTATTCATCCGTACTTCGTAAAAATTTAGTGGTAAATAATATCACACCCCTTAAAAATCACTATTTTTCAGATGCTGAAAGGGTTGCATAGTACCAATTAATGTTGTATAACTAAACCAACAAAATAAACAGATTAACATACTGTATGATGAGTCTGTGTTAGATGAATCGGAAGCGGGTGCAGGAGATATCGTTAGACGATTTAACTAGGTGCATGTATATCTAGGAGTCTAGGACCATAAAAATGTTTTTTTCTTCCACTCAACAAAGTGAATTTGAATAAAACAAGCTCAAGTATTACCGTTAGATTTACACCTTTGTTTGTTTGTAGCGGACTCAGCGTCTGAGTCTGAGTCAACTCCCTGACTTGCGCCGAGTCAGTAGTCAGACTGTTTGTTTTTTACTTTGAGTCAAATCTGACTCAACCTCTGACTCAGACCTAACCTCTGACTCGGATCTGTTTGAGTCAGGTAACGAAATACCCCTCACTCATGGGACCAAACCACTGACTCACATATTTTTGAGTAAGTTGAGTAAGATCTGACTCAAAACAAACATATTGAGTCATATCTGACTCAAAACAAACATATTGAGTCATATCTGACTCAAGTCAGGCGATCTCACTCAGATCCAGACGACTCAGATGGGTCAGGAGTAAACAAACAAGGTGTTAAGTTGATTTCTTAAGTTTGTCGCCTGAGAATTATAGTTCACCAGAAATACCCAAAAATAGTTCTCTAAAACCAAATTAAATTAAACAAACAAATTAGGTGGAAAGATATTGAAACCGTGGAAGATGAGTCGTTAAACGAGATACTCCATCCTCTTGTATTTTCCGTACTAAATTCCATGGAGCAGAATTGAAGTTGTTTGCAAGCGATTTTCTTCCCCGGAAACAAGAGGTCAGAACACCTCATTCATAAAATAAAAGTCTAGTTTACAAAAGGAGTCTTTACTGTTAGGTCTTATAAATAAACTAAAGACTTCTTTATAGTTAGGGTAATTTTTTAAAATTCCCAAAATACATTTATTCGTACACATTAAATTGTAATGGAGGCTAACAATTACGAAGATATGTGATAACACACACATACAGGGAGGCTAATCAGGTGGCAAATGGACTTGCAGACTTTGCAGCAAAAAAGCAATTACAAAACGGGAATAGCAACACCAAAAATATTTCGACCAACATGTGGGAACAAACCTGCCCTGAATTCCTTAATGTAGTAATCTTGATGAATGACTCAATGAGAATTACAATAAAAAACTAAATAAAGAAGTTCTAGTTTAATAAATAAATTAAACTAGAACTTATTTAAAAAACTAAATAAAAAAGTTCTTGGGTAAACTCAATGAGAATTACCCGAGAGAAGTTCTAGTTTAATAAATAAATAAAGAAACTTCCCTTTTTCAAAAAAAAAAAAAAAAAAAACTAAATTGCAATGGTAATGTTGTACAACGAGAATTACAATAATTTTGGAGAAGTTAGGTTGTTGTTGCGGCTGGTTCTGAGGGACATCGTAAATATTTCACTTGAGTTGTCTATGCGCGGGATATTTTATTTTATCTTTTTTGGTAAATGGATATTCATTAAAAGAAACTAAGAGTTGGCTGGGGCCTCAATTACATCATGTGTAGAGCCATGTAACATGGAGAGATGTGAGTCACTCATGATATTAGATTTATCTACTGACAATTTTTACTTAATATAATGAGGTGGAATGCATTCCTAATACAAAATATCGTTAAAGGACTTTGCTTCCTTTGCCAAGGCATCTGCTACTTTATTTCCAGTTCCAGGTATATAAAGGAATCCTGAAAAGTTTTGACAAGATTTGACTATTTATCTGCTTCCTCTAAAAGAGTTTGGCTACTCCAAGAAACAAAAACAGCTTTTCCATTCAAGACTTTGAGTAAGCTTCCACAATCACCTTCGGCGCCAAAACTGGTCAGATTCTTTCCTGTGCTCATGATATCGTCCTTAGCAAAACTACAACTTCTGCTTCTTAAGGGTCTGAACTATTTAACGGTCATGCTCTTCCTCGTTCAAAATCACCTGCATTGTTACAAAGAATTAAAGCAAAGCTAGATGATGCAGACGAGCATGTCGTAGCCTATTTGGAGGCAAAAGACCCGACTGTTGTGATACAACCCAGCGAATATCTATTTTGATGGGAAATGAGCCAACAATTATAACAAGGGGTCCACGACCGCCTTAGTCTTCAGAATTTAGCCATATTTTATTGTTTCTGGCATTTAAGGCCCGTTTTTGGAAAGTTTTGTTTAGCTAATAATTTCTTCATTAGGATTCCGTTAGAGTCGCCATTTGTGCCCCGTCGTTTCTTCTTATAAGTAATTTCATTTCATCATTTAGGAAATCTCAAATTTGCCAAAAACACCAAATTACAAGTTTGTGTCGGTTTTGGGTTGTTTTCATCCTCCTCTCTTTCCCCACAAGTTAGGGTTTTTTCCCAATTCTATTTAAGATTCTTCTAGTTATTTTGTTAGACAGTTGATTTGAGTAGTAAAATTATTTTATTGCCCTTGTTCAAGTTCAATTCTGATTTTTATTTATAATATATTGTGTGATCGTCTATGAATACGAGATCGAGACAATACAACAATTAAAGTGTGATTACTTGATAATAGGTGCAGACTTAACCAAACTCTATAGGATCACTATCAAGTAATACGGAGTTAACGTTTATGTAATTTACTTTAAATTATAATAACAACAATTATAATTGCGGAAAACAAAAGTAAATGACACAACAAGGTTTTGTTAACGAGGAAACCGCAAATGCAGAAAAACCCCTGGACCTAGTCCAGAATTGAATACTCTCAGAATTAAGCCGTTATAAATGTAGGATCAGAATATCGCAACTACAATACTTCGCGAGATTAATAAATGACGACATTGCGAGGGAGTCGCAGGGAAGTAAAATAAATGACGCAATGAATGACGGCAGTCAGAACACGAAGAAATATGAAAATATGGCGAAGTTTAAGAGTGTCGCGAGATTGTATACTTGTACGCTTGCGATGTTTCGCAAGCCATTCCCGAAAATAAAGGACAGCTTAGCTGTCATCCATTGTATACTACCCTATATAAAGGGTTGAGTAAGTTTGTTGAAGGGAGAGTTCTTTTTAAATTGTTAAGCAAGTCTTTAGGAGAGAGAAAGTTTTAGAGTGATTATAATTCTATTATTCATTTCTATTTCATATTGTAAAGATTCAAGTATTCAATCAATAGAAATCATAATCATTCATCTTAAAATGAGGGGTGTAGTGTAGAATTTCCTGCAACTACAATAAAAAATCTAGCAAACTTAGTATAGTTGAGACCAAGCAACTAAACCTATAGTTCACATAGTTTCTTCAGTATCCATGCGCTTCCGCCATTCAATAAGTGCACGCAATGGAACAATTCCTTTGGATCGTATTCCAAACAGTAAAGGAACAACAAATCTGTTTGGTAACAACTCTCTTGATTCTTTCGGATGAAGATATCTCAAGTTATAAGCAAAAGATCTTCTGTTTAACCAATAAACTCCTTTGCCTGGTTAGATAAATCTATCCAACAACTACCGAAGTAGCGGAGTTTAGATTTGTAATCAATCAATGTAGAATCAAACAAGAATCTATAAGGGGATGCCGATCTTACACAACTAATCAATCGAATAAATCCGATTCTAGTTGGATCCCAGCCAATCAAGGTTTGTGCACACCCAAAGATATAAAAACCAAATCAGAAATCTTCTTTGTCTTCAAATCTTCTTTAATCTTCAATAAACACCTGCACAACACCACTTGAATCTCTTGTGATCAATCACACACAGAACAGAGTCTGTTAACAATGGATTATCACAAGACGTCTTTAGATCTACAAACAGTTCTAAAGATCATGTCGACACTTCGATCTAGTTTGAGTGAATCTTATTTCAGAAGAGAAGATTCTCAAGAATAAACAAACTAGGTGCAATCAAAGTTCAACAACCGTTAGTCAATCAAATCAATCGAAAACTAAAATAAACTGCAATTATCCAGTTTTCCACCAACGGTACTCGTAGATAGCTTCTTGATCCAAATGAAGTCTTTAAACGAGAGGTCGTAAGAGAGTTTGCCTAATTAGGGCACTTCCCTTTCCGAATAGATGGCTCCACCAGAAACAACAAAAAGATGAAGTTTTCCTGGCTCTTAGGATAGTTTGCTCGAAATGCAAACTAGGGTATTTATAGACCAAGGATGTTTGGATACCAAGGAATTTCCAAAACCGAATTATTCTTAAGATATGCAATAAATGCCCAAATCGGTTTTCATAATTCCTGGAAATACTTTGTCCAATATTTTCGAAATCTCAGTAGAAAATCTCTAATTAGTAAATGCACATTACCAATTTTTATTTTCCAGAGATATGCATTTAATTTCTGGTAATTAAAAGTATATTAAACTAACAACCTTAATTAAAAGATTCTTAATTTATTTCGGTTCGGGATCTCCTTGAGTAATTAAGGAATATATTTGAACAATAAAAGATAAGAGTTACTGAACATGTCATATCTTGATTTGAAATTCAACGAAAAACAAACAAATGTTGAATTATATTTTGAGAAAATGTGATATTTGTGATATTATTTCAGTTAGAATATTATATTAACGAAGTTATATTATAGATGCTCTTCCATTAGTAGTGACCAAGTTCGGGGCAATCACATTGGCGTCCTATTATTCGTATCTTCTTGACACTCAATCAGTTTTTATTCTTCAAGGTGTCAATTCCATCTGCGACAAGGTACTAATCATTAATCAAATACTAAAAAGTACATTCTCATCAACTTCATTTATATTTTGTAATTAAGTAGTAAGTTATTAAAACAATTTGATTCATGTGCACTTACAAATTTGCATATTTATTTTTAACAATCATATATATATATATATATATTATCATGTAGGTAAATCTGGATTTTGGAAATATAGGCCGGAGACTATTACCATCACGGCTTAGTATTAACAGTGTCTATGTTGGTCAGATTTTTGAATAATTTTTGCTGTCAAATTATTAAATCTATGATCTAGTATCATTTGATTTTACCGACTGGTTTGCTGTCATGGGAAATTCAATTGCTCATATTTTGCATCATATCATGCCTTTCAAGCAGATCAAGGGAATACAAACAGAAAAACAAGGGAATATATAGGAAATATGGTGTCACCAACGCCATCCCCGGATTCCAACTGAAAGCCGGGAGACATCCCAAATACAGCAGCGTCCGAATCAACATCGACAGTTAGTGCAGCACAGATAATAAGGAAGCAAACTAGTTGATGGGTGTAAGATAGTGTTTAAGTTTCGTCAGAAACTTAATTTAAACCAGATTCTAGGATCCAGATTTAAGAGTTTGAGAATTGATAATAAATTTGATAATTGATTAAAAAAAATAATGTGTCCTCTAAACAATAAGGCATGGCCTTTAAATAGGTTCTCAAGAACCGAATAAAAGAAAAGGAAAAGGAAATCTAACGAAACTAGGAAAGTAAAGGACTTGCAAAGCAAGTAAACCAAACAGTTGAATGGGATCAGCAGTCATAGTTGATACACGCTCCAGGGGTCAACTGTCATAGTTGATGCATAGAAAGATGTACTACATCACAAATCTTCTATAGAAAGATGCCAAACCATGAAAACTGCGCACTTCACGTATAGATGTTGGAGTAGGCCATTCCACAATTACTTTTATCTTAGAATCATCCACAGATTATCAGTATCTGACACAACATATCCTAAAAATGTAACCTTGTTTGTAAAGAATGTGCACTTCTTCAAGTTCACATACAAAACATTGTTTTGTAAAGCCTTAACACTTGAGATAAATGTGAAATATGCTCTTCTTCATTGTTGCTAAAAATAAGTATGTCATCAAAATATACTATGACAAACACTACACCATTTTAAGGGATTTGCAACCCAGATTCGCAACGGCACTAGGTCCGTTGCGAAATTGTTGTTGCTAATCCCCGTTGCTATTTTTTCGCAATGGCTAGGATCTGTTGCGAATTTTGTAACCTCGCAAGGAAGGTTACGAATTGCAACTGTGCTTTGTTCAAGCATGTGAAGCGCGTGTGCGGTCGGAACACTATAGCTGATAAACACGCCCCAGTCAAACTTGGGTCAAGTCTTCTTCATTTTTTTTCCACCCTTCAGCCATATCTACCTTATATCCCTTTGCCTTTCAAGTTTTCTTTCTCATTTTTTTCTCCGCCTCATCTCTCTTTCATCTTCTCTCTGAAGAACCGAAGCTCTCATTTCTTCATCTCTCTTTCATCTCAGAACAGCCAAGGTACTTAACACCCTAAGAAGACGATCCCACTTCGTGTTTTTCTTTCACCTCCACCTTCTCACTTTCTCCTGCTTATCTTTCTCCCCCCTTCTCACTTTTTTTCTCTGATTTTATTTCGAGAATCATAGAATCATCGAAAGCATCATTTCCTCTTTGGAGAATCAACTTCATCATCAGCAGCACCATCAACAACATCATCTTCTCATGATTTCTTCCTCTCTCTCTATACCGAAGACTCAGAATCTTCCAACAGATGAGGTAATAATCAGATATTGTTTTTGATTTTTTTTCTCCAGGTTTATCTGATTCGTGTGTTGTTTTTTGATTGATGGGTGTTACTCGTTTTTGTATGATTTATTTGATTCATGATCATCAAGTTCTTTTATGACTACGGATCTAGGGTTTTGATAGATTAAAAAAAAATTGTTTCACTAATTTCTAGGGTTTATGAGTTCTGAAATTAAAGTTTCGATTAGGTTTAATTTCTAATGTTGTTGAAAACAGGGAAACTAGGGTTATGCTAATTTTGTTTTTGTAATAGAATTGATTGATTAAATTTCAGTTCAGATGATAACGATTCAATTTTGTTGTAGTATGGAGTTGGATTTTCTCACTTATTTGAAAATCTAGCTTGACTGAAGTTGTTCCAGTATGCTCTAAGTCGTATCCATAATGCAGCAAGAAATCTTCTTACTCTTTATGAGAAGGACCCACGTCGTATCTTTGAGGGAGAAGCTCTTCTTCGAAGGATGAACAGGTATGGGCTTTTGGAAGAGAGTCAGAACAAGCTTTATTATGTCTTGGCCTTGACTGTTGAGAACTTACTCGAGCATCGTCTTCAGACACTAGTCTTCAAGTCTGGAATGGCAAAATCCATTCATCACGCCCGTGTGCTAATCGAGCGAGACACATCGGGTATACTTGTTAATCTTATTATACAAGTAGCAAGTACAATTAGTAATGTTAAATCTATGTTTGATTACAAGCTAATTTTAATTGAATTCAACCAATCTTTAGCTACTGATTGTGTGGCATATTGAACACCTTCAACTGTTCTTTTGTCATGCTTGATAAAACATATTAACAATGGTTTGGTTTGTAAAGCTAAAATGACTGTTAATTGTCTTTGATTGCTGAGTGAGTTCTGGATCTCATTGTTTTTGTATCTTGTAGTGTAAAAGATGCTTTTAGGTGAAATTAAACATTTTGTTTAGTAATTTATGCATTATATATATATATTGGTGTGACTAAACTGATTGACTATACGTAACTGCATTGTCTGAATATATGATGATTTGCTTCCGACCTTGCTAATAAGTGTGCCTTTCGGCTGAATTCCATGTGCTTCTAATGATGTTACTTCCATTTCTGTCATCTACACATCTTGTTGTTGTAGGTTGGTTTGTGGTGCCATAAGTGGTAAAAGAGGAAGCTATTACAATTCCATAAATAGGCGACTTCTTGAAAAATATGTTTAAACAAAGGTGTGGGAATAAGATTGATTTTAAATGTTGATCATTTGCGGAAACATTTCCATTAATGATATCTTATCCATTTTTCTCCTTATGCCAGGTTGGTGCATTTTAAGCTCTCAAAGAACTTGTAGTGGTCCTACTGATTGCCTTGCAAACATCAATTGGGACTCTTGTTTAGAAATTGCAAAAGCATTAAGGGTAAGTGAGACATTGATTGTAGACTTCCAATGGGATCGCATCTTGTATAGTCTCTATTATTTTACGCTTTTCCGTTTTTATGATCTTCTTTATCTTTCTCGGGACCAATCTTCTACCTCAAACTTGATGATCGAGGCTCTCATCTTTACAGGATTTGATATAGTCTACATATACTGTCTGAATTTTAACATAGATATTGTCTTTAGGGTATGTCATCTATGGTTGATAAGGGCTGGATGAAATGTCCTTGTAAGTCTGCTCATTTTGGTTCTACTGTTTTATATTAATTTTTTAGAAGCATATTCTGGAAGATCAGAATATCGCGACATCAATATTTCGCGAGATTAATAAATGACGACATTGCGAGGGAGTCGTAGGGAAGTAAAATAAATGACGCAATGAATGACGACAGCCAGAACATGAGGAAGATATGAAAATATGGCGAAGTTTAAGAGTGTCGCGAGATTGTATACTTGTACGCTTGCGATATTTCGCAAGCCATTCCCGAAAAATAAAGGACGACTTAGTTTGTCATCCACTGTGTACTACCCTATATAAAGGGTTGAGTAAGTCTGTTGAGGAGGGGGGGGGGTTCTTTTTGAATTGTTAAGCAAGTCATTAAGAGAGAGAAAGTTTTAGAGTGATTGTAATTCTATAACTCATTTCTATTTCATGTTGTAAAGATTCAAGTATTTCATCAATAGGAATCATAATCATTCATCTTAAAATGACTTAATTGCGTATATTCTAGTGAGGGGTGTAGTGTAGGATTTCCTGCAACTACATAATGGCGCTAGAAACAGGGATTGAGTAGAGATCAACCTTGTGAATTGAAAGAATCAGGAGTAACAAGAAAGAAATTTCGTATAATTTTCAACAACTTACTGAAATTGAGAAATGGCTAGAAGAAGGAATACATCAGAACAACCAACAACTGTTAGAAGAAGCAGGAGATTAGCTGGAGAAAGGAGAAATGAAGTAGGTGAACCATCAAGAATAAACGCAAGAGATAGAGAAGAAGGCCAAATTCAACCACCAATTCAACCAGCACCGAATAGAGTAATAGATTATGATAGGGTGAGTGTGCATACATGGAGATCAGATTCTATGGAAGAAAGAGAAGAAGTGCAACAATTGATAAATAATGGACAAGAGGAGAGAAATCGAGAAGAGATGGGAGAAACAATTCATGGAAATGAAGAAATCGCAGCATTAGAAGCATTGAGGCAAACAATACATGAAGAAAGGCGATTAGAAGCGGAAGAACGTGCAAATTTAACAAGGCAAAACCATGAGTTAAGAATGGAAAATATGAGGTTGCAGAATAGAAGGTCGAGAAGTAATACCAGGTCAAGATAAGGATCGGTTAGAGAAGATATGAGGAGAACATTACATGTGGAAAATATTAATGAAGACAATCTAGAAAGAGAGCCAAATCCCGGTGAAGGATGCTGCGAAAGAAGAGAAGTGGTGTGTATTCCACGTCCTGAAATTATACAGAATGGTCAAAATGACGGAAATCAAGAAAATAGGCAGCGTCAAGTGCAAAATAATCCAATTGGTGAAGAAAATCAGGAAGAAGGAAGAAGAATACTGCATGGGAGAGAAACACGGAGGAAACAAAAGGAGATTGAAGATGACATCGAAAAACATTATATTGAACAAGCGCGTCTATCTTGCGAAAGGGAAAGATTAAGAGTAGAAATGGAAGAACGGGAATTGGAGGAAGCAATTCGGCAGAACAATCATGACAATCGAGAAAGAAGGCGCGAGCAAAATCGCAACAATGGAAATATCAATGAAGAATATGAAAGAATACAAAGGAGAACTGATAGACAACCAAGAAGAGAAAATGATAGATATAATGGTGTGCGAATTCGTGAACGAGATGAAGGAGAAAGTCGCAGAGAAAGAAGAGAAGAAAATGATGAACAAGAAAATCAAAGTAGACATGAACGCGAGAAGGAGAGAGGCAGAACTAAAAAGACCAATAAATTCGAATCTGATGTAAATGAACAAATCTTGAGAGAGTTGGCAGAGATGAGAGGAATGTTGAACAATAGAAGGGGAGGAGGAAGAAGACAATTGGATGAGGCCATCGAAGAGGATGCGAAAACCCCCTTTACACTAGAGGTGCAGTTAGGAGGAATACCCCCAAAGTACAATTTACCCGCATTAACCAGCATTTTTGATGGAACAACTTGTGCAATACAACACATCAAAGCGTATGTGAGATGTATGCTACAATGGGAAAATCATGATGCCATATTGTGCAAATATTTTGCATCAAGTTTAACAGGAGAAGCACTGAAATGGTTTGAGGGTTTACCAAGAAACACAATCACGTCATTCAACCATTTACAAGCTATATTCTTAGGGGCATATATAAGTAACAACTCCTCGCGACCAGGAATTGAAGATGTATTTGGGCTGAAACAAAGAGTTGGCGAAAGTTTGAGACACTTAACTGTGAGATGGAAGACAATGTGTAGCGAAATGGCTGGACGAGTGGATGAAAGATATCTCATTCTATCATTCATAAACGCTATGTTCGCAACCAATTTGTTATATATTCAAATTTTTAGAGTCAAGAATACAATTACAATGACTGAGTTGCGAGAACTTCAGGAGGAATATATTGCTCTAGAGGAAAGGCAAAATGAGATGGAATCATACCCGAGTTGCGAATACAAGTTCAAATCTTTGCGAATGCAAGCTTATTACCCAAATTGATAAACACAGTAGCGAGCACTTCGCAAGGGCAACAAGAAAGGATAATAGATGATGGACAGCCAAAGATAGTAGCTATGGGAAGCCGTGATCAGGAAGAATTTGAAAGGGAAAGGAACTACTACAACCGTGGCGGTAATAACAAAATTCAAAGACTTGATCATCCTCAAGAAACTTATGGAGGTCGAAGGCAAAATTATCATGGAGGGCAGCGAAGTCACAGAGTAGTATGGGAGGAAATCAAAATGCCACCACTAAATACTAGTGTGGAAAAAATATGGGAAGCTATACTCTTGATGGAAAACATACCTGCACCATGGAACATGGGGAATGAGCCGCCACCAGGTGATAGAAGTCACGAGTTCTGTTCTTACCACCGCTTTCATGGACACCTAACAAATGACTGCGAGAAATATAAAAAGAATTATCCTCGAGAATGATTGACCAAGGAAAGTGAATCATTTTCTAAAAAGTGAAGAGAAGGTTCAACCGTTACCACCACCGCCAGAAATGCACAGGACAAACTCAGCAAAGGGGAAAGAAACATTCGTAATAGAAGTTGGAGCAAAAGCTAAAAATTTGTTTTGCAACTCCATTGTACATTCATACCGAACAATTGAAGATTTTCATGATAATGTTCTCAGTAGGGTTTTTGCGAGGGATGCGATAATAGAGAAGTGATGAACATCGCGAAGACATCGTGATTAAAAGAATGGCAAATGTAGATATTTCGTTCATTGCAGAAGAGATTCTGAAAGCGCGAGAGACGCATGATAGCCCATTGGTCGTAAAATTGGAAATTAATCCAAAACCTGTAGATGGCGAAGATGATGAAGCAGAAAATTCCTGGGCAATCAATAGAATCTTAATTGATACAGGGAGCTCAGTAAACATCCTTTTTACCATACTTACAAGACTATGGGTGGGAAGGATGAAGATTTGATACCTTCGACATATAAAATATATGGTTTCAATGGCACAACGAATAAGCCTAAAGGAGAAGTTCATATGAGAATACCCTTGCAAGGATTATCAACAGAAGTTTTGTTATGTGTAGTCGATGTGGAATCCCCTTATAATGCATTGATCGGACGGCCATGGTTGCATGAAATTCTTGGTGTAGCGTCGACTTATCATCAGTGTATAAAGTTTCCTCATCCTAGCGGTGTTGGAGTTATAAAGGGAGACTGGATGGAAGGACAAAAATGCTATGAGATTGATGTGGAGAGTTGTGAGGAAAGAGCTACAAAAAGGAAGGGCTGGAAGCAAAATATAAAAGATGAACAAAGAAGAGAAAGGTTGATGGTGGATACCATAGATACAAGAGGCGAAGATACATTGCGAAGCAAGTGCATGAAAACAGTTGAAAATTATGATGGAAAGGAACCATTAAGAGGTTTGAATGGTGCGGGGAAGAGAGCAGCAGGAGCAAAAAGTGTAAGAAATGAATAATCATTATTATCAAAATGAATGACAAAGGCATATCAAGAGTAGGAGGAAGAAATAATAATTGAAGAAGAAATGTGCGAGAATCTCGCCATCAAGAATGTATGAAAATTTGATTGAAGAATTGAAATGAGATTACAATACACAAAGCAAGATTGTGCGATAGCTTCGCAAACAAAATAACAAGAGAAAACCAAAAATGAATGATTGAATGAATTAACAAAAATGAAAGAGTGAGTGAATGGGACAAACCTTTATGGCGTACACCCTAGTTCGCGAATGATATTTCGCAAGAGGCAAATGTAAGACCTAAAGTGCGTCATATAAGGGGGTATCTCTTGACATGGCTCGGGGAAAAGGTTACACCGCCCCTGGAACCTGAGTCATGAAAATTTGGGGCCCATGAAAGCCTATCAGGGAGAGATACCTTGGATTTCCAACTATATATATAAGGTTATACCCTGGTTGGGCCCGAGGGTCTCTTCCAAGGAGTCGAGTGTATGCTCAAGGCGCCGAGGTACACGGTTGAGCCAAGAGTGCAGGACATTTGAAGTGTCTCGGCCATTCTTGGCAAGTCTTGGCACATCTTGCACTTGGCCCGAAGAAAACTCCACTTAGGGTGCAGTATCGTAACCATAAGCCATATAGGTATAAGGGATAAGAGGCTGCGAAAAAAAACTGGTTGTTGTTAAGACCGGATGGGAGGAGCTAGTCTTGTATGGCCGATGTACGCCTCCTTGAAGGGGCAACCTGGGAGATGATAAGGGCGGCACCCTCCATTAGGGAGCTGAAAAGTGTCAAAAGACGGCAATGTCATGGGGCTTTAAGTTCGCAAGAATTTTTAGGCCTGTCATATTGTCGCAACATAAACATCCTGTAGAGACAAAAATACTAAGAAACTGATAAGACAAGATCAATGGGTCGTTACATTGAAGTGTAACGACGTCCTGCGATTTTGTCGCAAGACGTCAATGTCATGGGACTTTATGTTCGCAAGAATATTTAGACCTGTCATATTGATGCAAAATGAGGGTGGCAAAATAAGACCTTTAACTAGGAAGGCAAAATAAGACCACACAAAAACAATGATAAGACAAGATCAATGGGTCATTACATGAAAGTGTAACGACGTCCTGCGATTTTGTCGACAAGAAATTAAGAAGAATTTCAACATAAATGATGATAAGATAACACAAGAAATTGAGTAAGCAAACAAGCTTGCGAATACGATTATATTTCTTCATTTATTTGTGGAGAATCAGCAACAGCAGTTGCGAAATTAAGAAGTATCATTACTTAAAGATTATCGACTTAATTTCTCTCATGTGAAAATAAATAACAGAGGCAAGTATGGGAATGATTAGAATAAAAACTTGTTATTTATTTTCATATGATAGATTTACAGTAAGAGATTACAAAATGGAAGGTTAGAAGGATAAATGTACAAGTATCACAAGAAGAGAAAGGAAAATGGAACAATCTAGCAACTTATTCTTCTTCATCAGATTCTTTATCAGATTCCTCTTCTTCGCTTACATCACTATCAGAGACATCCGAGCAAGGCATATTTTCGGGAATTTCATCGAGAAGACAAGGATATGAAGAAAGAGGAATGTTGTGGTCATTGCAAATTTTTTCAATAGTTTGATTGCGAAAACGAACAACATCATTATTGAAATTCGCCACAGTAGTTTGTAGTTGCTTCTTCATCTTAGAATATTTGTCATTGCGAAGAGAGAAGTCTTTTGCAAGTTGTGCTTTCTCAGATTCAAGTTCCTTGATTCTAGTTTGAAACCTCTTCTCAGATTCTGCGAACAAATGACAATGAGTTAGCAGCTTAATAACAGTTTCATAAAAAAGAAGCGGAAAAATAATGAAGAACAGTAAACAACCTTCTATGTCAGAAATCATATCTTTAACCAAGGCAGTATGCTCAGCATGAAGACTGACGCTAACACCTAAGTTATTTCTGGCGTTATCTAGAACCTTCGCATCCCAAGTGAATTCATCATCATTATTTATGACAAGAAGTGAACGAATTTGATTTTCTCGCTCATTAAGTATGGCATTTTGGGGAAGGGATTCATCTCGTTCAATTTGGACTTCAAGAATAGTTTTTTTGGAATTTCGCTAATGCTTGAGCCCCTTGATTAGCAATGCGATCCTTATCATCTATAAGGATGCTAATTTTCTTCCTTAGAATATTATTATTCTCCTGAGAGCTAAGATAAAAACGTTTAAATCGGTTGGCTAAACCTAAACTAGATCTATGTTCAATTTCTAAAAGATGAAATTTGGTTCGAAGTTCATTTAATGAGAGAGAATTAGTCTTGTTTGAAGAACTACTTAAAGATTCATTGAGATGAGCGAGAAGAGCATCATCATCCATAGGTTCAGGGAATGAATGGAGAAGGATGGCTTCGTCAGAAAGATTATAAATGTCTGCGAAAATGATAAGTCAGGAAAAGAAAAATAAATGGCAAAGTAGAAATGGAGAAAAAAGGAGGGTGTTATACCATAAAGTTGCTTATTAGCACTTTGAAGTGTAGATATTTTGTCTTTACGGGAAGAAGACTCAACTTCCAAGCTGTTGAATTTTTTCATCCTTCTTGCGAGATGTCGCAACTTCAATTTCTAGTTCTTTGATCTTCTCTTTAAGTTGAAGATTTTTCTTTTCAAGATTGTTGCGTATTTTCTCGAGGTCTGAGGCAACAACAAAGGAAGCTCTCCCAGACTATAAAGAAAGGTAAAGAAATTGTTAAGATAAGGTTTATAATCGAAATTACAGAGAAATAAAAAAATATGAACATACCAAAGCACTAAGTGCATTTAAGAAACTGGGAGTCATTGTTCGGGAAACTCCGCGAAAAGAATCATTATCCACTAGCAGGGGAGCATCGCAAATATTAGCGAGAGCTTCGCAAGTAGCAGATAAATGATCATCTCCCAATCCTTGCATAGAATCGGAGAAGACACTAGACAATTGCGCCATAGCAGATTCGACCGAATGATTCTCCTTTGCAAAAGAAGTATCAACCTCATTTTCATCTTCGTCGAATTCTCATTTGGTTTGGGAACTAGAACGAGAAGAGGGATGGATTTTCCGTTTTTAGAAGATGGAGCGAGAAGATTTATCCTTGCGAAGAGTGATTTTATTCTTGCCTTTAACCTTCGCGGCTTCGGGAATGTCAATTTCTTCAACGCCAACCTTCGCACACGAATGAAGATAAGAAACAGAGGCAACAATATTGTTAAAAATAACAAAAGAAAGTATTTCTTACTTCATCCGTGATTGATCGGAGTATCGCCAGAGTACTCGCCTTTGGACGTCTTTTATAACTCTTTCTCAATTTGATAATCGAAAATTTTGCAAGCCTAGTAAATATAAGAGGAAGGAAATATCGTAAAGCAAATCTGAAATAGGAAATATACCTCTTTTGCCTTCTCGGGCCACTTAAATTCCCAAGGACGATAGTCTGCGAGATTCGCAGGGAGTATATGAGAACCAGCAATATAAGGTCCGCTCAAAAATAGAGGAACAACCCACCACTTCTCATCTTTGGAGTACCGAGGAACATTATTTTTGCCCGAGTACCAGTCAATATCTTGCATAAGCAGTTTATCACTGGGAATATTATCTTTTCTCTTCAATCGAGCACCCCAGCGAGATTTATCATTTCTCATATTTATTACTTCATAATTTTCAAAAAAGTTTTCTACGGTATACTTCTCAGCGACTATTTTTAAACTTGCGAATCTAGGATCTTTGACATCATCAGGATATAAAGATCCCTTACCAGCACCACGGTTGGCGAATTCAAGCATTAGACGGATGCAATCACCGCTTAATTGATAAATAGCTCGCGAGAATTTCTCATGAGCAAGAATTTCATAGAATAAAGGCATCTCGGGATTGTAGAGAGGAATGGGAAGGCCTGCGAGGATTTGACCTAGCGAGATTATGATTTTCTGATCATCACACTGATGATCAGAAAACAACTTTGCAGAAAGTATAGGTGAAGATTCTTGATCAGGAATGGTTGATAGGATGAAGCCCTTCTCTTGTAAATTCTTTTGAGCTTCATTAAAAAAGGGGTTTATATATACGACCAAGTGAAGCCATTTTTAGAGTATGGGAATGATTAGAGAATTGAAGATCAAGAGAAAGAAAGAAGGGAAGATTTACAGTAGCAGAAGCGCAGATTGCGGAGGAAGGAGTTGAAGAAAAGTTGCAGAGGAAAATAAAAGAGAAGAAGAGAAGGGTGAGAAAACTATATATAGAGAGAAGAATCCTCGAGAAAACAAATGCATTTAATGCGAGATGGGACATGAATGGTCAAGAATAAACGGTTGAAAAGAGACGTGTCAAGAAAAGAGTGGAAGAAGAAACATCGTAATAAATTCCGTGTAAAATGAACGGGAATGAAAGCAGATGATGAAGATGAGCAGTGTTGCGGCATTTCAAAATGTTGGTTCTCATGACATTCTCTCCTTGAGAGAGAAGACATGAGAAGAGGCAAGATGTAAGATCAGAATATCGCGACATCAATATTTCGCGAGATTAATAAATGACGACATTGCGAGGGAGTCGCAGGGAAGTAAAATAAATGACGCAATGAATGACGCAAGTAATTGATTAAGCGAACATGAGGAAGATATGAAAATATGGCGAAGTTTAAGAGTGTCGCGAGAATTAATACTTGTACGCTTGCGATATTTTCGCAAGCCATTCCCAAAAATAAAGGACAACTTATACTTGTCATCCACCGAGAAGAACTTGTGTACTACCCTATATAAAGGGTTGAGTAAAAAATCTTATGTGTCTATTTAAATTTCTAGCACTTATATTTAAAATTTAGGTGATTAATATGATTTAGATCTACAAAAGATAAAGTAAGTCTATAAAGGGTTGAGTAAGTCTTGTTGATGGGAGAGTTCTTTTTGAATTGTTAAGCAAGTCATTAAGAGAGAGAAAGTTTTAGAGTGATTGTAATTCTATAACTCATTTCTATTTCATGTTGTAAAGATTCAAGTATTTCATCAATAGGAATCATAATCATTCATCTTAAAATGACTTAATTGCGTATATTCTAGTGAGGGGTGTAGTGTAGGATTTCCTGCAACTACATATTCATGTTCTTGAAGCTATTGATAAACAAGAAGTATCAAGCTAGTAATCTTATTGACCTTGTAATGAACCTCCAGGTTTACGTTTACATGTTAATAGCTAATATGGAGTGCAATAGTAATAGTGTATGCGTTAGTGTTTCAACGGTTGTCAACTTTTGAAGGAAAGGGTTGGCAGATTCCTGCCTGGCATGTCCTTGTCAAGTTTGTAAAAGTTTATATACTTCGACAGTGAAAATCTTAAAGCTGAGGAAAGTTAATCTTTTTATAGACCTGTTGTTCTAAGTCCCACAGCAGTCACATCTTCATCATCACTGTACTAAAATTTTCGATCTCTCGGATCTGTCAAATACTTCCCTAAGATTTTGGCGCATTAGGGCTCTTGACAAAATGATACTTTTCTCGGAAAAGTTATATATGTAGTGGAAAAAGTTGCTTCTGACAAGCATAATGTAGAAGGTAGCAGGGGTGTCCTATCAGTATCTAGTTAAGTTAATACATCTAAAACATTGGTCTCAGATTGGAGTTTATTATTTTCACCAAGAATTTTTGGTAATAATATCCTTTTGTTTAATCACCACCTTTTTTTCCCGTTTCCTTATTAGACAGTTGCCTCAAAACTCTATGCAATGTTGCTGGGACTCAGTATGGTTTTGTGTAATGACAAGTGGTATATATAAACTGTACATGTTCCTTTTGGCTGTATTTTGTACGAACTCCATCAATATTCACGCTGGTATTAATGGCCTTGAAGTTGAACAGACAGCTGTAATTGCATCTGCTGTAAGAAACCTCTACTCACCTGATCTGGCTTGATTTTTTATAACATTGGGTTGTTAACATGCGCACCATGTGATTACAGATTATGATACATAATGTAATGCAAATTGGAGCATCTTCGGATCCTGAGTATAAACAGGCTCATGCTTTCTCCATTTACCTTGCACAACCCTTACTCACCACCTCATTAGGCTTACTTTGTTTTAATTGGTAATTTTATCTAGCTCACGTCTCCTTCCATGTTATGTTTCAGCGCTCTTGTGAAAATGTTATATATGACGCTGTTTTCTGTCATCTTTTTCATGAAAATTCTAGGTACGATTGTGTAGTGTCTTTATGGTTACAATACTAAGTGTTTTCTTATTTTTGCTTGTCTTAGTTGTGGGGTTTAACCTGATTTACTAAATATTTATTCCCTTGCTTAATTGCTTGTCTCAGATTTGAGCAAGACTCTCGAGTTTACTTTGATGGACTATTTCGAAGAGGAAATTAAGAAGAGAAATTGGAATGAGGCTGAAAGCTATCTGCTGGGATTCATTCAACCTCACAGCAATGACCACTCAACTAGAATGTTCAACGACATTAGAATCCAAAAGCAGCTTGAGAATGCACCGAGGCAAGTGCACTATCGCTTGTTCTAGAATTTTTAATCGAAGAGATTTTGATAAATTCCGTTTTTCTCTTTGTGTATGATGTTGGGTACCTAGGCAGATCTGAACATATGAGGATGCAGAGTGTGCACGAAAGAGACTGGTCATTAATCTAAAAGCAATTGCAAGTGAGAATCCCATTCTTAACTCAAATTAAACTCATCAAGGGCTTGAATCAAATATCATCGATGTGCTACATGCAAGGTAACATGAGAAATCTTGATTCTAGTATGCACCATTTCTTGACTTGACTGATATCCTGCACCTTCATGATATTTTCGTATCTTTTGAGTTATAAGTAATATGGGTTTTCGTGCATTTTTTTTTGAAGCATCTTTTGAATCATGTTTTAGCTGCTAAACTATTTTTGATATATGTTCAACGGTACAACTCATATAAAAACGTAGTAGCTAGAGCAATAACAGGTGATTGGATAACTAAACCTGTGGTTTTTATTAAACTGAATTTTGGTTTTTTATGGCTTTCTATTGTTTGGAAATTTGATTACTCATCAAGATTCATTGCCTTTGCATTACAGTGAAACCCTCTTGATCTTTTTCTTGCTTCAAGTTCTAAACTTCCTTGCATCTTGTCCTCAGGTTTGATCCTGAAACAGGTTTACTAACTGGCACTAGAGATTGAACGCTTGTTAATATCTTCCTAAGATTGTTTGGTCGGTGCACGGAGAAACAACTTTGCATTAGGCTTCTAGGATTTCAGGTTTGTTTTGCACGACAAGTTTAACTTACTTTACCCGCCTAGTTGATGAAACATATAGCTTTTACAATATAATTTGCATTAGTACCTTACTCCGGTAAGTCTTTGTTGTGATCTTCGTTACAATACCATTTTTATTTTATTCATTAAGCCATTGGGTCTGGTGGGTCTTCATAACAACTGTCTTAATTATATGGTCTTTTTTGTTCTATTTGTGCAGTTCACACTTTTGTCAGACCTGGAACCATCTCTCAAAGCTCTTAAAGATAATCTCTTGACTAAGAATGTGCATTGATTGTTAATTGGTAAAGATAGTTCCATGGATTTATAAGTTATAATGTAGTATCTCCTTATAGAGATTTAAGTTAGAAGAACTTAGGAATTTCAGAACTTTCAACAAACTGAACTTAGGAACTAAGTATATTTCTGTGTATGTCCATTAAATGAATGACATAGTTTGTATCAAATACTCATAGTTGTTGTTAACTTCAATTGAAGAATTCTTTTTCATAATGGTGAATGTGGAAATGAAAGTGAATGAATGTGTCATGGTTTGTATATTTGTGGAATGCTGAATATGGGGAACTGGGTAACTGTAGGGGGGTAAATGTATGGGGAATGGATTTTGACCAGGTCAATGAAGACTTGACCTTTTTTTTTGCTGTTGCTAAAAATTAGCAACGTCTATGTTCTGTTGCTAAATTAGAACCAAAACCAATAAATTAGAACCAGAACCGATAAAATTTAGTTCTGGGGAGGGGTATTCCTGTAATTAGCAACAGCTTCGCAACGACATACTTTGGTTGCGAATAAACAGCGTCGCAACGGCACAGTAGGTCGCGAATCCCCGTTGTTGACCAAGATTCGCAACGGAGCTTATGTCGTTGCGAAAAAATGCAACACCGTGTTTTGAAACATCACTCTGCCGTTGCGACCGTTGCGACACCAGTCAGCAACGGCCAGGCTCCGTTGCTAATCCCTAAAAATGGTGTAGTGAAACTTTCCAAGAAAAGGTTGCAAAACTTGGTTCATGAGACGTATAAAAGTACTTGGAGCATTAGATAAACCAAAAGACATTACTAACCATTCATATAAACCTTCCTTTGTCTTGAATTCTGTTTTCCGCACATCATCTTCATGGATACGTATTTTATGATATCCACTACGCAAATCAAGCTTAGTAAAGACTTTAGCACCAAAAACCATATCAATCATGTCATCAATTATTGGTATAGGAAACCTATATGGTATGGTAACTCTACAATCTATACACATACGATGTCCACCATCCTTCTTGTCCACTACACCAAATTCTGGGATTAGAAACATAACCAGGCCGTTACAAAAACGGGTTGTAACGGCCCTCGCCTGTTGCAAAAGTGGGTGTTACATTTTTTTTGTAACGGCTTTGTGGCAGTTACAATTTTTTTGTAACGGCCCTCGTAATGAGCTTGAGCACATGCAATTTGCCACATTGGTAACAGCTCAGGGCCGTTACGAATTTTTTTTGCAACAGGGATGTTGTAACAGCTCAGAGCCGTTACGAACTTTTTTGTAACAGCAAAAAAATTACCGCCAGTCAACATTGACCTGGTCAAAATTGGTCAATATTGACCAATTTTGACCAGGTCAAGGCTGACCGGCAGTTCATTTTCTGCCGGAAATAAGCCGGAATTCCAAAAAACTACATGCATACACCTTTCATTTCATCCACAATCAAAAATATTTTCTTCAATCAAATTCATCTCACATTCAATCAATTCTTATCACATTCAAATAGCTTAATACAAAAAAGAACTTAAATTCTTCTAAGTATCAAAAATTTTGTTAATTATGAAATACTAGGGGGATACTAAGTATCAGTTCATAGAAATTCTTATGTTCACAAACTCATCTAACTTAGAAACGCATAAAAACTTACAAAACTTGCATCTGCTCTCCAACCTAATGACTGCCTTGTTCTCCAACATTTTCTGCTCCAAACTTGTAACAAAGCATCAATTCAATTAACTCGCAAACACAAAAAATATCTATTTAGATATCGGAAGTATGCACAACAAAACTAGAGGGGAGAAATTATGAGGTTATTTGCTGCTGCCGGTAGTAGTAAGAGAGGTGGAGCAGCAACTTACGACATCGGCACCAGCAGACCACAACTTACATGAATTCTTTAGTTCCGGACCTTGCAATGGTACCATGGTTGTTCACCAAATCAAACACCAATAGTAAACACCAAATTATCAATTTGACTATTTTAGGTTAAGCCAACAGAAAAGAATATGATATATATAGTTCCAGTTAGAAGTACTAACCTGACTTGAACATGATATATATGTGTACCTTCTTCACTAAACAAAAACGGCATATCCAAAATGAGATTAAGGGTACCATAAGTACAAGTCATTATAAGTTCTAAGATATGAAGTCTTCAAAACGATAAATGTAGAATTATGTACTGAGCGGCACAAAACCTGCAATAAAAAGAAGTCTGACATTAGTTAACAAGTCATTAACCGCAGACAAGGTGTGACATAATGATAGATCTTTACCTTGCAATCTGTGAAGGTATCTAAGCAATTCATGCTCTGTGTGGTACCTGAAATCAAAGATAAAGGTCAGATGAAACCTATAGAACAAAAAACTTCCATCCTTCGGAAAAGCAAGTCGAGTGAAAAGGGCATACGAGTTGAAGATTGGGTGGGTGAGATAAGAGCTCTACCTAACAAGTCCTGCTGGGATCGCATTCTGAACCTCCGATGCGAGTGATGCAGCACTAAAGGCATTTGGACATCACGCTGCAACAACAAAAACCAAGAGTTCATTAAGTAATGCGCTTAATTTCCTAAAACACCACATAATGTAAAACCAAATCATACATACCATATTAACCTAACATGTGTATTGACAAAAAAAGAAAATTAGATGACGAAGATGCAAGTATAAATACAAACCATCTTTATGTGATGCTAATTACCTGCCTGTATGAACTAAAACCCTTCCATTGGGGTTGACATTGAGCAAATACACAAAAAATGATCAGAGTAAAGTTAAGAAGAGATTGTTCAATGATGTTAAAAAAGTCACTACACTCACTTGATCCCAGGCAGTACAAGGCCTTGACACATAAATTGAGATAATGACACAGCCATGCCTAATGTATAAAACTATCTAATTTGATTGTGGGGGGCTTAACAGGCTTAACAATACTAATTTGGTTAAAATCCATGTAAGCTTGAGTATACCTGATAAGTACTGTCAAAGAAAAGTAGCCACCCTTGCGATCTCATTGCCTGATTTGCTCCCACTACTCAAGGGTTGGATCAACAGATAACCAATACACATAATTAAATAAAAAATTCTCAAAACAAAATTCAAGAAATAGAAGCTAGGGTTTAAGATTTAACCGAAATCTGAGAATGACCCAATTGCAAACATGAACTTCCAATAATTCTTCTCACAAATCGAGCATAGATCCAGCAATGACTATGCTCATTGATGATACGCATAACATAGGCAATGGCAGAAACTATACGCTCATTGATGATACACATAACATTAAGACCAGCAATCCCACATGGCAAGAGATTTTCTTTAACTTGGTCCACAGCACACTCCAGTTTACAGCTGCTTCTATATGTTACAAGTTGTTGCTTTATTGAAAAGCAATTGTCACCCTACAATTCAAAGTTCGAACCACATTTGGCCTATCTGAAATTCCTCCATTCTCTTTATCCTACGATTTTTGGAACACAACTCTGATCATTTTGACAAACAGCACAGAACACCACCAGATAAGAATTTTGTACAAAAATCATGACAAGATAAGATAAAGCCCCACAAGAAACTGAGGTAGGTACTTGAAAATCTAAAATGAACCCAGCAATCTTGTCTTTGTCTATCCAAAGAACTCCATCAATCAGAATTAGGCTAGAAATAACCCACATAGAGTAGCAAACCTGAGAAGTGGATGAAGATTATTCTTGAGGCGAAGGAAAACGTGCTAAAGAAAAAATAAATATTTAAAATACTTACATCATTAAGCTTCTCAGGTCGTAATTACAAGGTGAGCAGATTTAACTTCCATATAGACCCTTGCATCAGTCCATCTGAGCTGGCCTGTAATTCCATTTGCTTCTCTCGCCATCATATAGTAACAGTCCTTCAAAAACTCATTTAACCCGAGTGGTGAATTCATTTTTCAGATGAGAATGGAAGGTCTTTCAGCAAATTATTGTAAATCCATTAACCTTGAACCGTCGGCACTATATGCCATTGTTGTGCAACAGAGACCGGGGGCATCAAAATCCACTCTAGATCCCAAATTATTGTAAATCCATGCTTTTATCTTTCCATCCATTGCTGTTGAGAAGATAAACTGTACATAACACCATTTGGAAGAGATAATAAGAACTAGCAAGGATTTCTATAAAAAGAAAAAAAAATACAAGAGGCACAAAAGAAAGTATGATTACTCAAACAGATTCTAACTTGAATGTTCTCCTTGTATTGAGGGCAGACAAAATAAATAGGAGCCTCATGATTCTTATGTAATGTCAGCATCTGGAGGAAAAATATCTCTGTTCAAAAGTTCTTCAAAGTTCCTCAAATCCTAAAATGAAATCAGATTAACAGATTTAGCAAATAATTGGATAAATATATTCACAGATTAACAAATCGCTTTAGAAAAAAAACCCTAAAATCGATTCGCATATGAAACCCTAAAAAACAGACGATGAAAACAAACCCTAAAATCGAATGATAAAACACTTACCCAATACGTTAATCGATCCAGCTGATGTTTGAAACCCTGAAATTTGTTAATCTCTTTATCGATTCAGCTGATGATTCGAGTGTAAGGGGAGAAGAAGATTTTTTCTTCTGAGGAAAGAGAGACTAAAAAATAAATGAAGAAGAGAAGTTCTAATGTGGAATCGATCGAGTATAAGAGGATAAGGGGAGAAACATCCTACAGTCGATTTGGTGTGGGGTGGAAAAAATTGTCGCGTGTGTGATTCGCACGCCCAAAATCTGCAGGTGTTACGACCTAAGTGTGACCAAGCGTGTGAGTGGCACGCCTATTAAAAATTTAGTAACGGCTTGGCCCTGTTACGAATTTTTTAAAATTTAGTAACGGCTACGGCCTGTTACGAATTTTTTGTAACGGCCATTTGTAATGGGAAATTTGTAACGGCCCATAAGCCGTTACGAATTCCTGTTACTAATCCGGGAATTTGGTGTAGTGGTTTACTAAAAAGGCTGGACTAGCGCAAGGACTTTTGCTGAGTCTTATCAAACCTTTTTGTAACAAATCATCAATCTGACCTGGTAATATCTCATGTTCTTCTATAATGAGGTTGATTAGGAATAGAAGTTCCAGGAATAAATTCAATTTGATGTAAATCTCTCAGAGGAGGTAAACTATTTGGCAACTCAGCAGGAAATAATTCACCAAAAGAAGATATTAAAGGTTGTACCTTGTCTGGGATTTCCACCATTGGTTTAACAACTTCATGAGAACTCAAAGAATGAGTTGGTTCTAAAGAATGAACAATGGTAGCAACTAAGGCAGTTGTCTTCTTATTTGTTGGCTCCTTGACTGAAGTAGAAGATTGTAAAGGCCATAAAACTTTAGTAAAACCTTCATGAACAAAAGTATAAGTATTCTCATAGCAATTATGAACAACACGAATATCATATTGCCATGGTCTTCCCAACAATAAGCTTGCTGCATTCTTGTTAATAACATCACATAAAGCATAATCTGAATATCCATGGAAAGAAAATTTCACCAAACATTGATAATTGATTTGTTTAGTGGAAGAGTTGTTTATCCAACCAACTGAATACGATTTTGGATGAAAAGTAATAGGTAAACCAAGTTTCTCAATCAATTTTGCAGAAACATAGTTTTTTGTACTTCCAATGTCAATGATCATGTTGCAAAGCTTCTCTTCAATAAGACAATGAGATTTGAAAATACTATGTCTCCGAGTAGGACATGGCTCAGTGATTAAAACTGGCCGAATTACTCCAAGAAAATCTGCATCATAAGTCTCATGTTCTTGCAGATAAGTAATTTCATCATCTCCCATCGCATCTTCTTCTTATGTATCTTCTGGAATTTCATTAATATAAGCATGAAATTTGCGACAATCACTAGAAGTATGACCAGTTTGGTTGCACTTGTTACATCTATCTCCTCGAAACTTTTAATAAAGATTAGACGATTTAGGTAATGGAGGAAATTGTTGTTGATACTTATTACCTCTAGTATTGGGAGCAACATCTCGTTGTTGAGTAGTCTGAGGTGGCTTAGCAGATGGAATATGCATCATTGGAGTAGTTTCTGCAAGTAGAGATGGTGATTGTTGCAATTGATAAGCTTGGCTAGTACTTTTGTATTTTTGATCAACAAAGACAGTTGATCCCTTTGAATATGGATCAAAAACGACTGTTGATCCCTTGTCAGCCTGGTAACCATAAGAAGAATAATATGGTTTGGCAGCTTTATAATAATGTTGATAACAAGCTTGTCGTGGATTTGCTTGTCTAGAAGTACTAAGTACACGCCTTTTTATTTTAATAGCTTGTTGTATAGATTCAACCATAGTAAACACGGATTGTGTCATCCCCTGTTGAATTAAGTTGTTCAAACCATCCACAAAACGTGCAACTAACTGTTCTTCAGTTTCATTCAATTGGTTACGGGCAACTAAAGCATAGAACTCAACCACATGTTCTTCAACAAGTCTGGCTCCTTGTCGACAGTTTTGAAGTTTGATAAACAGTTGATGTTTGTACTCTCTAGGTAAAAATTTATCTCTTAATAAATTCCTCATTCGATTCCAAGTACGTATAGGAGATTTTTGAGCATTGCGTCGATCTTCACTGAGTTTTTCCCACCAAGCTGCAGCTCCACTTTTAAGTTTATAAGCAACTAATTTAACTTTAGAAGAATCAGGAACTTCCATGAAAGTGAAAAACGAATCTAGTTCATAAAACCAATCCAACAATTCTTCGATTTGTAAGCTACCATGAAAATTAGGGATATCAGCCTTCAACTTATATTCTGGTAAAGTTCCATAAGGAGTTATACCAGATTTTAATCTTTTTCATCAACCCATCGTTGTTCTTGGATTTCTTCAGCTTTGTCATCTTCATCATAGTTGATAGGTTCAGTAACATGTTTCTTGCTAATAAAGCCTTCCAACAGCTCTTTGTGTTGAAGATTATGGGAGATATTCTCGGGAATAGAATCATTCTAAACAAAAGAAGGTTTAAGTTTTGTGGTTTTATCACCTTCTTGATCCTTTTTTTTTTAGTTTCTCCTCCCTCTGTATCATCAGACAAACCAGGCATGTCTTTATCTTTTAATCCTGTTTTTTTCCATAACTGGAGTATGCACTCTTCATGAACTCTTAACTTTGTCTCTAGAGAATTTTTTATTGCATCAATCTTGGTCTCAAGCTTGGTCTCAACAGAAGTAATGGAAGTAAAGTGGTTTCATGAGTTCTTCAAAATCAGCTTTTTCCATTGAAAATCTTCTGAAGAAGTAAACTAAACGTTGAAAATTTTAGGGTTTTGAGTGTTTCGGAAGCTGTGTAAGGATTTGTTCTTAGATAAAAATCTAAAAACTCTGTATCTGATACCAACTAGTGTAGCACAGATAATAAGGAAGCAAACTAGTTGCTGGGTTAAAGATAGGGTTTAAGTTTCGTCAGAAACTTAATTAAAAACTGATTCTAGGATCAAGATTTAAGAGTTTGAGAATTGATAATAAATTTGATAATTGATTAAAAAAAAATGTGTCCTCTAAACAATAAGGCATGGCCTTTAAATAGGTTCTCAAGAACCGACTAAAAGAAAAGGAAAAAGAAATCTAACGAAACTAGGAAAGTAAAGGACTTGCAATGCAAGTAAACCAAACAGTTGAATGAGATCAATAGTCATAGTTGATACACATTCCAGGGATCAACTGTCATAGTTGATACACGCTCCAGGGGTCAACTGTCATAGTTGATACATAGAAAGATGTACTACATCAGCAGTGATACTCCTAGTAATAATACTCTTGTTTATTATTTTCTTGGTAGTAGTTTATATCTCTCCGGCACTTTCACCACAACAGAGGCTTTCACCAGCTCGAACACATGCTACGATATTAACCCAACTTTACTCTACATGATCATCTTCACCACCACCTGTTTGGATTGAGATGGGATCGCCACCGGGTTTGTGCCACCACCTCCCACCCCACGTTAACATCTATGAAAGTGCATTTAAGCCGTATTGACGGTGTCTATGTAGCGGCAATGGATTGCACCTGATTTTAGTTTTGTGTAATTTGTCCAGGAGTTCATGTCTCCTGGTTGTTTCCTTTATCTTCTATTTTTGTTTTCAATAAATATCAACATTTTTATCGTCAGACAGTGTGATTTTTGAACAATTTTTGCTTAGACTTACAGGGGATTATTCAAATGAAATTTCAAATGACTTTCAGAGAGTTCTCAAATCCATTGTTAGTTCATTGAGACTTTTGGTGAGTCTTCTAATGTCTCTTGTTATTGGTTAGAGATTCTTTTGAAGTCATTTAAATTCTCTGAAACTCCATGTTATTGGATTAGGATTTCTTAAGAGTCACTCTAACATCCCTGTTATTCGAATGAGAATTGAAAGTCATTGATTTATTATTTTCAGAGATTTGGAGAGACTTTTTTAGGAAAATAGGCATGGTAGAAATCTCTCCTCAAGAGGTGATATTTTTGGAGACTTGGAAACTTGGAGAATATTTGTTTTTGAGAGTAAGACTAAATTTATTTATTTTTTGAGCTGATGAACAAGTAACGGGCCACTGGCGGAGTAAACCAGTGGCGATATTGCATAGAAAATAAAATGAATGTGGGATGAGTGAAATAAAAAAAATGAAAACATAGGCATAAGGCAACATCGAGATTTATTTTGACAATGAACACGTATTTTACCAGGTATTCATGATACTTTTATTTAGATTATAACGTGCATAATAAAGTAATTGGTAGATGTTTTGAATTTTTGATTAGATATTATATATTTTTTTGTCTCTACAAATCACAGAGACTCCTTACGAATTATCAATTCTTTGTCTCTACAAGTCACAAAGACTATCTAATATACTCTCAGAGAATCATTAGAAATCTCTATATTTTTAGAGAATCTCCTGGAATCACTCGAATAAAAAATCTATGAAAGTTTATATAAATCTCAATTGACTACCTCCCTGTTAGTCTTATGGGCTAGATTGAACTGCTAGATTAGCAATTAAATGTTGCAATTCAAAAAAAAAAGTGTTATTTATTTGTTAACACTAGCAGGGGGTTAGTCAACTGGGATTAGTAGAGACATTCAGAGAATTTTTATACAAGAGATTTCGGGCGACTCTCTGTGAGTTTAGAATTTTGAGAGACTCTCTGAATGATTTTCAAGGAATTATGGTGATTCGTTGAGAGAATAAAATATATATGAATTTCAACTTACACACATGAAACAAACAATATATTTATTTATATTACAAAATGAATATATGAATATTTCAATGAAAATTTATTAGTCCATGCATGGCTAACATAAATTGTAACCATTTTGCCAATAAAAATCAAAACTAGACGTACAGAAGGGATTTGAATCTCTAGTAAACTTATTGGGTTTTGGAAGACAACAATTTTTTTCTTTCGTTTTTTACGAATTTAATTGTAGATTATTTGATTATTTTTTTTAATATTTTAATATTTAATCCTTAAAGAAAAGAGGAAGAACAAAGTCTCTCAAAATATCACCTACTTAGGAGAGAGACTTTGTTTTAGCCATTTATGGTATGATTTGTAATAAAAGTCTCTACAAGTTTCTCAAAACCATAAGTCATTGATTTCAATTTCCAAATCTAATAACAGAGAATTCTGAATACTTTTAAAAAGTCACGATCCACTAACAGAGATTGTTTGAGATTTTGAAGAACTCTCTATTGACTAACAAGAGATTTTAGAAGTCTCTAAAATTCTTTCAATATCTCCTCCCAATTGACTAACCCCTCTAGTTCTCTCTCCTGATATTAAAAGGGTGAACTTATTATATAGTTTTTTGCTAAAATATTTCTCGGATACCTTTAAATCATTGAATGTCTCGTTGTATATTCGCTCCAAATTATCATTATCATGGTCCCGTAATTCAAGCCAGAATCCATTCATATCATAAAGATGTTATAAAATTAAATATTTTGATGACATCAAGGTCTTTCCGCTTGCTTGTGTCGTAACTTCTGATGACATACTCTTTTTGTGCAACGGACTGAGAAAGAAATTTAAACTAAAATCCTCGATAAAAACTAGTTACTTCGCAAAGAACAAAGCACCGAAACTATATAATTTCAGCACGACTTATAAGAGCAAAAGAATCAACTTACACTTCTGGTATGCGCTAGCAGTTAGGGGTGAGCATGGGCCGGTATGGACCAGTTTTCACCTCATCCGCATCCAATCCAATACACTATGGATTTCAAGTTTGGAATCCGTATCCAATCCAACATCCAACGGATTTGCATCTAATGGATGCACGGATGAACGGATTGGGTGCAGATAATCCAATGGATTTGTGTTGGTTAAAATTTGTAATGAAAAAATAAAGCCTATATTGATGACTTCTTATAGAACCTACACATTTTATATATGTATATAAATATAGAAGTGCCATGGAAAACACTCCAAGCAAACACCTATCAATTCTAAAACTATCCATATATTTTCTAGAAACTATATAAATGCCCTTCATCTAACGGGTATGGATTTCCAACGGATTTTCAAGGTTGCATCCGGTTCCAATCCGTAATCCGTTGGATTTCAAAAATCCCATCCGCGTCCAACCCATTAGCGACCGATCCGTACATCCATCCGCACAAATACGGTTGGTCCCGGTTAAATTAGCGGATTAAGGAGTTGCTGGAGTGGAGTATTTTGTTGAATAACGAGGGCATCGAAACCCGGCCCATTGCAGCAGAAGCCCAAGATTGACTTGTTTTTGCTAAAACCTTGCGAGTACTCGAATTTGATATAATTAACCTCACAAGAACATGTTTGTTGAAATGAGAGTACAGAAATTTGACACTTCATTACCACAACATGGGTATTTGGAACAACCACCTCTTTGTTCATCACTATCAAGTGAAGGTCAAAACAATTGTAAAACAAGATACAAGGACAAAAATAAATCGCAATGAAAATAGAGGCGCATGCCACAACTGGAAATCCTCTTCTGAACAATATTGTTAAAGACTTGCTTCATGATGCAAACTGAAAAGGCGAGGGTACCCAAATATACCTCAAGCTAAAACTTTTCCTACCTATAAGTCCTTTCTCCGAAAGTGATTGTCTATTGACTGAGTCGAGACAATACAACTAATCGGTTCACACTTCGTGTGATCGTATATGGATACGAGATCGAGACAATAAAACAACGAAGTATGTTACTTGGTAAAAAGGTTCGAACTTAACCAAACACAATAGGATTCACTTATCAAGTAAATAAGAATTAACGTTTGTGTGATTTACTTTAATTATAATAAAACAATTATAATGCGGAAATATAAAGTAAATGACACAGCAAGATTTTGTTAACGAAGAAACCGCAAATGTAGAAAAACCCCGGGACCTTGTCCAAAATTGAATACTCTCAGGATTAAGCCGCTACACAAAATTACACCTAATTTTGTATAGTTGAGACCAAGCAAATAAACCTATAGTTCACCTAGTTCCGTCTGTATTCCTACGCCTCCGACCTATGAATAAGTCACGTACTTGGAACAATTCCTTTGGTTGGTATTCCAAATAGTAAAGGAACAACAAATCTGTTTGGTATCAACTCTATTCAACCAAGTGATATTAGTCGGACAAAGGCTCTTCTGTTTATCTTAACATAAACTCCTTCGTCAGGTCCTTAGATCTATCTTATGTTCAATTACAGAAGTAATCGTTTAAGATTAAGCCAATAACACTATTAATCCAAAGAATTGTGTTGATGCCGATCTAATCACTTAATCAATCCAATCTATCACAAGGATAAACCGATTATTAATTGGATCATCTTTTACCGAAACAAGTATTGTGCACACCAAAGATTATGAACCCACAGATCAGAAATCTCCAATATCTTCTTCGTTTTCAAATCTTCTTAGATCTTCAATAAACACCCGCACACAATTACTTGAATCTCTTGTGATCAATCATGTACAGAACGGAGTCTGTTAACAATGGATTATCACAAGATCGTTTTTAGAACTAACAACAGTATAAAGATCCATGTCGAAACTCTGAACTAGTTTGAGTGAATCTTATATCAGAAGAGAAGATTCTCAAGCATAAACAAACTAGGTGCAATCAAATTTCAACCACCGTTAGTCAATCAAATAAATGAAAACAAAAGATAAACCGCAATTATCTAGTTTCCCACCAACGGTACTAATAGAGCTTCTCAATCCCAAAGAAGACTTTAAATTGAGCAGCCGTAAGAGATTTCGCCTAATTAGGTTACTCTCCTCTCCGAATAGGTGGCTACACCAGTAACAACACAACGAAGAGGAAGTTTGTTGTTACGAAGGATTAGTTTGCAAGAAAGGAAACTTCAAGTATTTATAGACAAGGAAGTTTGGACACCAAGGAATTTCCAAAACCAAAAATATTCTCAAGATATTCATTAAAGCACAAATTCGGTTTCCATAATTCCGGAAATGCTCTCGTCCAAAAATAATGATCGAAATCTCTCGTAAAAATCACTAATTAGTAAATGCACATTACTAATTCTTATTTTCCTAAAAATAAAGTTAATTACCTTAATTAAAAGATTCTTAACTTATTTATGTTTCGATCCTGGGATTCTCTTCCCTTAGCTATTAAGGAATAACTTTGAACAACTAAAGAAATAAACATTCATAACACGTGTTGAAAGTATGTCGACATCTTAACTCTATAAGTTCTCTTTCACACTTACAACCTTGAAACCCATTTGCCACACTTCAAAACAAGTTTAGAATTGGTTCATATGACTTTCAAGAACTATGCGATTGATCAAATAACATTCAATCACAATCATGGGCTTAACGGTTCTACCAAAACAAGTTTCGGTTCTACCTTCCATGTGGGTATTGTGCATAGTCACACTAGCTTTCCAAAATTCGGTTGACTAGGTACTAGGATCGGTTCCCCACATATATATGGTATATAACTTATATGTGTTGCACATGTCCATAGTATCGGTTCCCCTTTGCCTAAAAACGTGTTGCACATGTCCATAGGATCGGTTCCCCTTTATGCTATAAACCTTGCTGCACCTCATACAAGGATCGGTTCCCCTTTGTGATGTACCGCACCTCTTACTAGGATCGGTTCCCCTTTCCCATATTTGGTCAGACATAAAATCACAAACCCGATCATACCATCTCAGGTGATTACTTAAGATCGGTTTCACTAATAAAAGTCATACCAATACACAAGTCAGGCCATTGTGAATAGTTCTACCAAGAACACAAACAAGTCGTGAACGGTTATATTAAATCACACATATTGGATGTTCACAAGATATGCAATGAATAACAATCCCAACAACGCATGACGATTTCCTTTTCGATTCACAAACAAGTTTATGAACTTACTTCCTTAGAACACATGTAAAACATTGTTCCCTAGGATGAAATCCTCACCTCATACCCATACATAATCACAATAGCATTCAAATGATTATGGCGATGTCTTATCTACAAAATTTAATGGTTAAGCAATAAACCTCGTATTGTATTCCATAATACTATGTCTATCTAGAGTTCAAATATGCTTCGTAGTTTTGTTTTCAATATGCACGACTTGAAAGATACGTTAGGAAATGAAACAGTTCAAGTCAAATATCTCTCCTCAAGTGGAGGATGATTTGTTGTCGTTGTAGCTCCTTGCTTCTTCACATCTTCAAGTCTTCTCAATACTTGTAATGTCTCATATCCTAATACTTTCAAGCTAACCTATACGAAGTTGACTCTAGTACATAATCAAGCAACTCTTAAGATGAGTTTTGATTCACTAAAATATGACAACCAAACTTGACATTCCAACGCTTGGTGGGTTCAACCGAGCTATGCTCTAACAATCTCCCCCTTTGTCAATTTTAGTGACAAAACTCTTACATCATATGGATAAAAAAATTACAAGAATTCATTACACATACGCTTGATTCTGGAATTCAACAGAGACAAGAAATCGCTTACATTCAATCCTTGAAAATGTCGTTGTTGACATTATAATAACAAAGCTAATACTACCCCTAAGGAAGATAGGTAGATATTCCATCCAAACGTCTTTGTTATACCAATTCATATGACATGTTACTCCCCCTTAGTCTGTGCTTTCACTCTTTCGTTTAGATAAAACGTTTAAGCACCAATGTTATTTTCCTTAGCGATACCAATCAATATAAAATCAATGCCAGTATCACTTGTTTACTCCATATATTTATCCCCCTTTTTGTCACAAAATGACAAAGAAACGAAAAAATAAAGGACAACACGAAAAGAATCTTACAAATCTCAATAGACTTGCAACCTGTAGAGTTAGGCACGAGGGTTCCACACCATGTTCTGATAACCAATATCAAAACCGAAACTACAAGTAGTTTTATTTTGATATGTTACCAAGGAAAAAGTTGTCCGAAACAATTTTTTCATTTTAGTTTAGCAAACCAAAAATCAACTACGCACCTTAGTCCCTTTGCTAAACCGATTGTACAAAAACAATCGCTTAATTCGATAAGACCAAAATAAAGAAAACTCTATTTTTCTCATCAGGTGCTAATTATCCATAAACTTTCACCTTTCAATTTTAAACAAGACAAGTACTAGGTTAGCTAACTAGCATTTCTTGTTAAGGCATTCGATTAGACTTGAATAACCGAAACCTCACTTTGATAAGTCTAACTAAGATCAGAATTAACTTAGTTTCTCTTATCCGGAATCGAATTGGACTAAACAACTCATCCCGTACACCTTTTATTTCGTTAAGCCATAAATAATTCATACAAACCAAATAAATCAACTTGCATAATTATTCACCTCAACCGGAAGCAATTGAAACAACATAGACATTAAAAGCACCGCAATTGCACCGAAATTTTGTAAGCCTAAACAATTGATACCACACAATAAAGCAAGATAAAAATAGTTTTTCTTAACCGGAACCAATTGAATCACACATACATCCATACACACATAATGGAATAAAAATCAATTGTACCGAAATTTTGTTAAGCGAAAGCAATAAATATATATGAAATAAACTCAGGTTTTTCTTAAACAGGAAAACAATTAACTAACAAGATTGTTACCTCAAATTTCGCATCCACTTTTCCAATATGATTGCATCTTCGTCCAGGGAGAATTGATATCGTAATATCATCCTGTTGTCATCCTTATGCAAAAACAAAAGAATAACAACAACCAACCTTTACCAGAGAAAGGTTGAAAATCGGTTTTAACAATTGCAAGCAAAAGTTAAAAAACTGTCGAAACACATATGCTTTTATGCTAAACCAAAAACGATTCAACATATTGAGACTTTTTCACATATTGTTTCTACCAGTACCCCTCATGATTCTTTGATAAAGCCTACCAACATGGTCTAGAACTTAATCCTGCTAAATCAAAAAGTCACCCAAACCACAAGGATTCACAACTTATGAGATCGAATATTAAGTTAATGAAACCGAAATCAAACATCACATAAACATACATAGCAAAAATATAAAAGCATTCAAGCACAGGCTATGTAAACCGAAAACTATCACTAGAAAAATTATAAATCAAATAATTTTATTCATAATAGTTTTATTCTTAATAGACCAATACAATCAATGAAAGAAATCAAAAATTGATGTTTATTTTTCTGGATTTCAGAATCCTTCAAAATCTTGAGATCTCTTTCGCTTGATAGGGATGATTCTCCTGATTCCCTGAAGCGATCCTTGATTGAATACTAATTCCTCAACCTTGTGGAAGTTGGGTTCCTCCTTGTTTACTCTTTTGGTGAGTAAATCTTGTTGCTTGAGAGTTTGAGCTTGAACTGGTAAGGAATTTTCAAGACTACGTTTTAATATCAGAACTTCCAACTTGGTTTCTGCACAAGTTCGAGCCAACTTGTAAAAATCCTTTTCATAATCGATCATACAAGATGAAAGATTCATATTCTTATAGGAAGCGGATCCGTTTCCATTGAAATTTAGATGACCGAAAGAGTCACTAGCCAGTTTTTCAACATACCTTTCTGAAAGTTTTGAAGAAAGCTTTGCATACAAATCTGATTTTTCCAGGCAGACAACCGAAACACTCATATATTACCGAAACTTATACACCAATGGTTACTAAAAACTTGTTCATTGATTATGGAAATCAAATATTCTCCCCTTAATAAAAAAAATCGATTTTTTTTTAATATTAAGGATTTTGGAAAGTGCATCCTAGTGAATATTTTCATAATTCTCGCAAGTTTTGAACCATTCGATAATATACACTGAACTCAGCAAACCAAGTTTGAGCAACTTTATGAGTCAGTGTATTTCTCCTAGATACTAAGTATCTGAATGGGACAGATTAAGTTTTCCACGGTTATCAGGAAATTTCTTCTTACATGATTTATTAGGAATATTGATACTTTCTGACGATAAACAAAATTTATCATATAAATTACTAACATCAAGATATTTAGGAATTAACTTTAGTGTTGATGATCTGGAAGCATCCCCAGTTACTTCCTCCTGTAGTTTCATGATTGTCTTTGGTATCCACTTCATGGAATTTGTAGCCTTCTGATCTTTCTTCCCTTTGTGATGAACTGTTGAAGATTTCTTTCGAGAATCCCTTGATCCGAGAAGATCATGTTCGTGTATGGCTTATTTAGATGAATTTCTCATGTTAAGCCTTGGACTGGAGTTAGACAAACGTTGACAGTCCTTAATCACATGACCTTTGTTTCCACAATAAAAACATCGTCTATCATGATGTTTAAGATGAAGTGAAGATCTTTGATGAGAGTAGTTCACCTTTTGTTTCCTGGAAATGCCATGTCCTTTTTACAGGAAGGATTCTCCTTTTGAGTGCCCTTAAGGTTAACATTCTTCTTTCCTCCTGGAGGATGGTACAATCCAGACTTCTTGTATTTTTGGAAGGAAGTATCCAACAGGTTTTTCAGACATTAATGAACACATATCATCCTTTAGCCTGTTGACATGTTCGGTGACAGTCTTTATCTCGAGTCATATGAGATTCTTTAAGGAATTATATTCATCTTCTGCTGTTTTTCTTAAGAGCTCAGTTTTCTTTACTTGATCAATACATTTCTTTAGCTTGGTTTCTAAGAAATTGATCTTTGAGGAGGAACTGACTTTACAGTATTCTAAGTCAGTTTTACATGATGACAAATCACGCTTGAGCTGAACATTTTCAGCTTTTATATGACCTAAGTCTTTAGAAGTTCTCATTCTCTTCTTAATGCAAGTGTGAGCTCAGTTGCACAAGAAAGAAATTCTTTCTTTAGTTTATTAAGTTTAGATGTTCTTATGTTCACATAATCAACATCTTCTTTATCATCAAGTGATTCAGAATTAGACTCATCGACTGTGAGTACAGGACTTAACTTAACCTCTTCTTGAGAACATAAAGACATATTTTCAGAAGAGCAAGAGGGGCTTGTAGAAGACATCCCTTCTAAGCATATTCAGAAGTTAAATCCAGGATACGTTTTTCTCAAACCTTGTGACACGTTAACAGAATCATCCATTGGATTCAATTCTTATAGGTTGGATCTCACCAAACACAGATTGTTAGATCTTTTCGTGTTTGCCTACTCTGATACCAATTGAAAAGGCGAGGGTACCCAAATATACCTCAAGCTAAAATTTTCCTACCTATAAGTCCTTTCTCCGAAAGTGTTTGTCTATGGACTGAGTCGAGACAATACAACTAATCGGTTCACACTTCGTGTGATCGTTTATGGATACGAGATCGAGACAATACAACAACGAAGTATGTTACTTGATAAAAAGGTTCGAACTTAACCAAACACAATAGGATTCACTTATCAAGTAAATAGGAATTAATGTTTGTGTGATTTACTTTAATTATAATAAAACAATTATAATGCGAAAATATAAAGTAAATGACACAGCAAGATTTTGTTAACGAGGAAACCGCAAATGTAGAAAAACCCCGAGACCTTGTCCAGAATTGAATACTCTCAGGATTAAGCCGCTACACATAATTACACCTAACTTTGTATAGTTGAGACCAAGCAAATAAACCTTTAGTTCACCTAGTTCCGTCTGTATTCCCACGCCTCCGACCTATGTATAAGTCACGTACTTGGAACAATTCCTTTAGTTCGTATTCCAAATAGTAAATGAACAACAAATCTGTTTGGTATCAACTCTATTCAACTAAGTGATATGAGTCGGACAAAGGCTCTTCTGTTTATCTTAACATAAACTCCTTCGTCGGGTCCTTAGATCTATCTTATGTTCAATTACCGAAGTAATCGTTTAAGATTAAGCCAACAACACTATTAATCCAAAGAATTGTGTTGATGCCGATCTAATCAATTAATCAATCCAATCTATCACAAGGATAAACCGATTATTAATTGGATCATCTTTTACCGAAACAAGTATTGTGCACATTAAAGATTATGAACCCACAAATCAGAAATCTCCAATATCTTCTTCGTCTTCAAATCTTCTTAGATCTTCAATAAACACCTGCACACAATCACTTGAATCTGTTGTGATCAATCACGTACAGAACGGAGTCTGTTAACAATGGATTATCATAAGATCGTCTTTAGAACTAACAACAGTCTAAAGATCCCTGTCGAAACTCTGAACTAGTTTGAGTGAATCTTATATCAGAAGAGAAGATTCTAAAGCATAAACAAACTAGGTGCAATCAAAGTTCAACCACCGTTAGTCAATCAAATAAATGAAAACAAAAGATAAACCGCAATTATCTAGTTTCCCACCAACGGTACTAATAGAGATCTTCTCAATCCCAAAGAAGACTTTAAATTGAGCAGCCGTAAGAGATTTCACCTAATTAGGTTACTCTCCTCTCCGAATAGGCGGCTACACCAGTAACAACACAACGAAGAGGAAGTTTGTTGTTACGAAGGATTAGTTTGCAAGAAAGGAAACTTCAAGTATTTATAGACAAGGAAGTTTGGACACCAAGGAATTTCCAAAACCAAAAATATTCTCAAGATATTCATTAAAGCACAAATTCGGTTTCCATAATTCCTTGAAATTCTCTGTCCAAAAATAATGATCGAAATCTCTCAGAAAATCTCTAATTAGTAAATGCACATTACTAATTCTTATTTTCCTAAAAATAAAGTTAATTACCTTAATTAAAAGATTCTTAACTTATTTATGTTTCGATCTTGAGATTCTCTTCCCTTAGCTATTAAGGAATAACTTTGAACAACTAAAGAAATAAACATTCATAGCACGTGTTCAAAGTATGTCGACATCTTAACTTTTTAAGTTCTCTTTCACACTTACAACCTTGAAACCGATTTGCCACACTTCCAAACAAGTTTAGAATTGGTTCATCTGACTTTCAAGAACTATGCGATTGATCAAATAACATTCAATCACAATCATGGGCTTAACGGTTCTACCAAAACAAGTTTCGGTTCTACCTTCCATGTGAGTATTGTGCATAGTCACACTAGCTTTCCAAAATTCGGTTGACTAGGTACTAGGATCGGTTCCCCACATATATATGGTATCTAACTTATATGTGTTGCACATGTCCATAGTATCGGTTCCCCTTTGCCTAAAAACGTGTTGCACATGTCCATAGGATTGGTTCCCCTTTCTGCTATAAACCTTGATGCACCTCATACAAGGATCGGTTCCCCTTTGTGATGTACCGCACCTCTTACTAGGATCGGTTCCCCTTTCCCATATTTGGTCAGACATAAAATCACAAACCCGATCATACCATCTCAGGTGATTACTTAAGATCGGTTTCACTAATAAAATTCATATTAATACATAAGTCAAGCCATTGTGAATAGTTCTACCAAGAACACAAACAAGTCGTGAACGGTTATATTAAATCACACATATTGGATGTTCACAAGATATGCAATGAATAACAATCACAACAACGCATGACGATTTCCTTTTCGATTCACAAACAAGTTTATGAACTTAGTTCCTTAGAACACATGTAAAACATTGTTCCCTAGGATGAAATCCTCGCCTCATACCCATAAATAATCACAATAGCATTCAAATGATTATGGCGATGTCTTATCTACAAAATCTAATGGTTAAGCAATAAACCTCGTATTGTATTCCATAATACTATGTCTATCTAGAGTTCAAATATGCTACGCAGTTTTGTTTTCAATATGCACGACTTGAAAGATACGTTAGGGAATTGTTTATGGGTGAAAACTATTTCTGCCGATCTTGGTAATTTCGGGTGTGTGGATGAGAAATGAGTCTAAACCTTAAACAAATGCACTACACGGGAGTGCTTGTAGATTCGAGAAATCAATCTTTGCAAATCCGGCCTAAACCAAGAAATGGACGTTCCAGACTTGTTTCGGTCACAAAGTCAAGGAGATGGGGTTGATCTTAGGGAGGGAAGCGAAGAAGGTGTTGAGATTGTGAAGGTATAGGATATGTATGACTTGTATCAGAAAGATGAACTGGCTTGCAGGATGTAAGCTATCAGTTCCGGTGTTTGAATACGATGGTATCAACACTTGCCTCTGTTGTCTGGACTTGTTTTCGTCTCTTGGAAATAGGGAGGAGAACCTATTTATACAAGTCATTTGAGCTTCACGTCTCTCGTGGGAAGTGGAGTGATGGAGTAGTGGAGTTGTGTGTTAGTGTTACACGACCAGTCTTGCCCACTTCTCCTGTCATCTCTAACCGTCCATGACTTCCTGACACGTTCTTGTGATGGCGCGTTGCACGCTGCACGCTTTAAACCGCCAGACCAATACCCCAGTATGTATCCCCCAATTTGTGACATGATTGATGTCTCAATTGTGTGGATCGTGGGACCCACATAAAGTAGCATGTAATGCTAGATTAAATAACTAAGTTATTTAGGAAGTCTATACTTGTGAAGTATTGTGTGTATTATATGCAGTGCGCATCGAGTATATTCAGCATGTATGAAGCATCGCTGTTTGAGCGTCTCAAAATAGCCTCATGTCCAGCCTACTTCATGTGATGGTTTGGAGGTTGCGCAAGCAAGTCCTCCCTTGGCCGACCACACGGTGTGGTAGAGTGACGGGTGGTGATCACCATGATGCCTCACTGACCAATTAACTCCTGACCATGGTTGTATAACCAAGACGGTGAAGTTGGATGGACGAGATGATCTTTGAGACATCCATCTGCGACCGTTAGTGGAATTAGGGTTTTTGAAGAGGTGCGCAAGCATCACTCTTCAGCTTGGTCGAATCTAAGCTTGGGATACGATTTTGGCAGGGCCGATTGGTCATGCGTGTAAACGGCATGCCGTTGTAGGCGCCCATACCTCATTGTCTCGTGAAAGTGTGATCTGGGCCACTCAATTTGTCAGGCGAAGTTGAGTGGTCGAGATCAATTTGCAACAGAAATCTGGTGCCGCAAAAGCCGCGCGTCATGCTAACTTCGGGCGCGTGTTTCAAGACAACCAAGCTTGGTCGGTCTTGGTCGATTAGTCTGGTATACAGACGGCGAGCTGGTGTACACGTCCATACCTTAATATCCCATAGAAACGTGATCTAAGCCACTCAATTTGTCCGGCAAACTTGAGTGGTCGAGATTAGTTTGCAATTGGGAGGTGTGACCACGCCTAGTTTGGGCGTGCGAATTGAGGCAACCAGGCATGATACGCCTTGGCCGATCGGGTTTGGAGATGGATGGGCCCACGGTGGTCATGTTGATACACACCGGACCTACTTAATCTAATCCTGGATCCTTCATTCGTACATGAGAAAATGAACGTTTGCAATCAATGCAAACCCTAATTAGGGTTTTGTCGGCCGTGTGGCATGCCCACTTTGGGCACACGATCTGAAACGACCAACCATGGTTGGTCCTGACCTATCGGTCATGTGTGTAGGCGGGCTTACGGTGAGCGTGTTGACATTATCTGGGCCCTTTGAATCTACATCTACACCCTCCATCTATGCCTGTGAAGATGGACGGTTGGGACTGTTTTGCGACGCATGTAATGTGCCGCAAACCCTAATTTAGGGTTTTTCGTCCATACTGCTTTGGCTTGGACGGTTTGGCAAGCTATGCCACCCTTTTGGGGAGGCTGACCATGCGGGGCCCGCATTGGGTCGGTAGTGAATATTCCAATACCTGCTTGGGGTCATGGATTCGATCTAAGCCATCCAATCATGCTGGTGAAGTTGGATGGTCGTGATCTTTTCTGAGACTGATATGGACAGTTCAGATTCAAATATGCTCAATCGGGCTAGTATAACACACCGAGAGATGTATGCTCAATCGGGCTAGTATAACACACCGATAGATGTATGCTCAATCGGGCTAGTATAACACACCGAGAGATGTATGCTCAATCAGGCTAGTATAACACACCGAGAGTTGCAGCCTGTACGGGTATTTCGTACATGCTTCATTATTAGTACTTGGAGGTTCGTGTTGCTCTGCTGAGAACAACACTCAGTCGTCATGCCGCATCGATAATGAGTACAGGAAATACAAGGCTGGTCATGCATTAATTAATAATGTTGTAAATTCACATGGTATATGGGATTGTTGCTACATGCTCCATCCTGGATGAATTTCGTGTATTTAATTCACAGAATGCTGGGATTGTTGCCACATGCTCCATTCTAGGTGAATTACTAAGGTGAAGAAGTATTCATCACTTATCAGCGGCTTTATCCTTTGCAGGATGTCAGCGCATAAATTTGGTTTTACAATTTTATCCCTAAACTAAAATCCACCATCAACATTAAGTCCCCTTCCTAGCACATAATGGTTACACTATTGTGGGGTAGGCATTAGATGGTGACATATACAGATAAAACTTATGAGACAAAGTTAGATGTTACCAGGAGAGACGAGTCGTCCTGTCCTTAGAGCATGTCACGTTCAAGAGGCGTTCAGGCGAGCGTTCCCCTAGCATGATGTCGGTCTTACCTTCGATCGACCTTGTTATGCCTGCTTCGGTCGAGAGCCTTCTTCGTGATTGTTCCGCTCGAGCGTGGGGCTGATGTGCCTGCTCAACGGACTGTTGCGCCTGCTTCGCTCAATTGTGGGACTCATCATGCGCCTTCTTGATCGAACGTGGGCTTGTTATGCCTGCCTTGCTCGAACTTGGGCTTGTTATGCCTGCCTTGCTCGAACGTGGGACCCACCGCGTGCCTGCTTTGCTTGGGGGCCGACTGTGCCTGCTTCGACCAAACACCAAACCTGTTGCCTCACCCCAACACCAGACTTGAAACTTGAGCAATACCGGACTTGTGACTTGATCAATACCAGACTTGAAAACCTGAGCGATACCGGACTTGAAACTTGATCAATACCGAACTTGTCATTTGATCAATACCAGACTTGAAACTTGATCAATACCGGACTTGTCACTTGAGCAATACCATACTTGAAACTTGATCAATACCGGACTTGTCATTTGATCAATACCAGAGAAACTTGAGCAATACCGGACTTGTCACTTGAGCAATACCAGACTTGAAACTTGATCAATACCGGTGTTTGGACCCAATCCCGGCCTTGTGTATTCCAACGTGAAAGCATGTTCTGTCGTGTGTGACTACACGTATCGCGCGTTTTTATACAAGTACTGACTCCTGTCTTTTATTGTAGAATGAAGAAAAGAACTCATGTTGATATGTCTTCTGGAGATAATGCTAGTGCTAAGTCAGGAAGTGTTGAAAGCTTCAAAGATATGCCAAACATTGCTGATGAGTTGTTCACCTTGCCTTTTCCAAACATTAGGAAACATCCCTCTCACAAGATAGTCCTGCTCTCCGGTTCAGAAAATATGGAAGTTGATCCATCTTCTTCTTCGACACTTGTGATGAGGTTCTGTCTTCGAAGAAATGAATATCCTCCTTCTCCTATCGACTTCAATATTTGTCATACTCCACTGGGTTCTTATGAAGGGTGGATGAGACGTATGTTGAGAAATGAGTACATCAAAGATAACTTGACCAAAGCGTAGATTATTGATGTAGCTTGTGTGTTGAAACGGCTCGAGAGGATGTTAAAGTGGCTTCTGGTGCGAACGTTGAGGTGGATCCTGGGGAGAGTGTTAAAGCAGGTGATCGCTGTCGTATGCGTCAAAAACAATTTCACTTTCCTAAAGTATATGATAAGAAAGAGTTCGTTTCCACAGAGAGGCAATTGTAGTTATTATGTAATCAATTTCCTAAAGTAACCACTTGGGGGGATTTCTGATTTTTATGTAAGCAATAAAAGTAAATCAAAAGCAAAGTAAATTGGAGAAAGTAATCAATAGAGAAAGATATTGGTCAAGGAATTCATCTTCAATCTTAAACATGTGCTGGCATATATGATTTGAATTACAATTTAATCTCTTTTATTATCAAAAGCCTAGAGAATCAAGAGAGCAAGATAATATATTAATTTCCTAAGTTCATCAACACACACATTAGAGCTGCGTATGTGAATTTTACCTTAAGAATAACCTAACGCCTTGCGCTAATTAAGTTCAATTCCTAGGAGCATTAAGTTTCATAAATAAGTTAATCAATGCAATTGTCATACATTGCGCATAACAATTCGGACAATGGTCAAACTCTACATATGATTACGAGAGTGTATCACTACAAACCGTAAACATATTATGCTACTTGTATTCAGGGTTATCGCTCGATGAAAAACCCTAAAATAGCTATGGACAAGGATGCAAGTTCAATTAATTGGCCACTTAACTAACCAAACATCTAAGTCCTATCATAATACATCAATCATGTGATTATTAAAACAATAGAGATTTAAACAATAATCAAGAGAGAAAACTAATACATAACTCAAGCACAAGTTTTAGAAATAGGACTACATCCTTAACCAATAATATTAAATCTAGCTACTCATAGCTATGGAGTTCATCATAAAAAATATGAATTGAATAAAGAAGAAGATGAACAAAAGCAAACCTTAGTAGCGTAAACAAAAGCGGGTCTCCAAGTTCCAAGAATAAAACGTTCCCAAAGTTGTAGAAATCTTTCCCTTAAATAGCTTTGCTTTCCAAAATTAGGTCAAGTCTCAAAGGTCCAATAGATAGAAGTCCACCAAGCCCATATGTGAGAAAAACCCATGTGGAAAATATTCCCCAAAGACTGTCGTCGGAAAACTGGTATTATGGCCGGAAGTTGGTCGGAGAAGTCACCGGAAAATAGATCACGTGACCGACAAAGTCCATCCGGTCACCGGTCAACGAGTCAGCTCGGTCGGGTCAACTGAGTCAGGACACTGAGTCAAACCGGGTCATCAGGTGAGTCAGGATCATGAGTCAGACCCGAGTCAGCTATTCATGAGAGCTAACTGGGATGACTTGTCTGAGTTGCCATGGCATAAGCCATTTGCAGAAGCCAAAGTTTGTGTTGGACCAGGATGGTGCATCACTACTTCACTTCCAGCCATAGTGGCCTGCACTCTTGATGTGGTTTTGAAAGTTGTAGTAAAGTGGTAAGAAAGATGTCGTTCCTCTCAGACTTGTGAAGGATTTTTAGACTCAAATATAACTAGAAAACTCAAAGAAGGTTGTATCAAGATTTTAGAAAGCACCGAGACTTAGGATTCCACCAAATTCCAATTTTTATGTGATTTAATCTAATCAATATTCGTGCAACTCTTTATGTTTAAAGTGATTCTAATATTTTGCAAAGGTAGATTTTTAGAATAACAATTGTATTTCGAAAGCATAGAATATCAAAAACCTAGGTCTAAGCATAGTCTATCAAGAGAAATCACAAATCGCTTAGGAAAAATCATTCAATCAATTTTCAATCAAGGCAATAATCTTAAAAGAGATTGCAAAAATTAATTAAAATAGAAATTACCACACACATCATGGAAAATTGGCTTCCTCGGTAAGCCTCGGCTAAGGGGTTTAGCTCCTCATAATAATCACTTGCTCAAAATACATGTTTATAGCCCAAAAGTTGATTAAAAGGATGAAAAACAATAAAACAGATTTGTTTGCAATCTCAGTAATGGCGTTACAAACAGTTTGTTACAATGGACCGTTCTGAGAGGCAGGACTTATGCCTTTGTTGAGTTGTCGCTATTTTTAAGACCTTTAAACGATTTTGTCCTAGATAGCCCTTTTGTTCTTCGTGTTCTTCAGCAGCAGCAGCAGAACCCGATTTCTGTAACTTTGATTTGTCGGCTCTGTGGTGTTCTAAACTTCCCCTAACTTCTTCTAATCTTCAATACCCTTCTCTGGGACTCGATCAAGCCTTTTATACACCTCCAAACCCTCCAAAACCCGATTAAATTTCTTGTTTTCTTTCCGTGGAAGTCACGGCAATAATTTGTTCCCTTAGTTGTTTCACGCGTTTCTGATCTTTCCAACTCCTCCCAAACTATTCCTTAGATAGATACATATCTTTGGAAAGAATATCTCGCCTTTAGTCTCCCTGGAATTCCAAAAATAAACTCCACAGGACCGTGTAAACTTATTCCCCTGTTTTTGCTCTAACTCGATTTCTAGCCAATTTGGGTTCCATACAACGACTTTACCTGGCCCTGTTTAGGCCTAATAATTAAACCCAATCAAACTCGGCCATTTAGTCTCGATAAAACTCGATCAAAATCTCAACCCTAATCCAAAGGGCGTGTTGGTTTATTTTCCCGCCAAAACTAATAATTCAAATGTTGAAGATGGTCACCCCCTATCCAGTGGGGGTGCGAATAGCAACTTCCTTGGGGTGTCTGAGGGTGCCCCTTAGTAATTTGGTTACCCCTTATCCAATCAGGGGTCCGAATAGCATGTGTCCTCCGGGCGCAACACCGAGCCGATTTTTCCAAAAATGTTTATTGGCCAAAAATACCTACACACACATAAAACACCATAATAAGTACAAAAATGAGCACTATTAATATATAGAATCGAGACAAATTAGACACAAAAATGTGTCTATCAACTCTCTCATTCACTTGTTGTAGATTTCACTTGGTTTCAATTCCATGTTCTCGCCATCGGCAGTAGCTTTATTGTCTTGTGCAACACCAGTGCCTTAAGCTCTGCTCTGCACTTGTAATTCATTCTGCAATTTCCCAGCCAACACAACATCCATTTCAGCTACCCTGCCAACCCTTAACAACACAACCTGCATCACTGCATTCTTTCATGTCTTGTTGTGCATATCCTGCTGCTACCACACTACATTCCTATCTTCTTCCATGTTTTGCAGTCAATCCTGCAACTCACTGCAACACTTGAAGCAACAACCATTCATACCATACTGGAGCTTCACTTCCTCTGCCATCAAACCAACAGTTCACAACATCTCCTGCCTAAAATCCCATTCATCTTCTAGCACCATAGTTCACTTCTACCAGCACATATAGCTTTATCTTGCAGTCTTATCATCACCTGCACTGCAATACATAGCACACACACCTCCATTTGAGCCGTAACTGCACCTTTAACGCCTCCAAGAGTATTGCAACTCCAGTCCCAATAACTGAAACTCTTCATCTTAATACCACCATCATAAACCCAGCTGCACCAGTTCACAGCTCCATAGTAGCATCACCTGTAGTTCATACCAGCTCGCACTTTCTATCGATTCAATCTTGGAGCAACACAGCAACACAAATTCCATTATCTCCCTGTTTAAACTCTCAGTCACTTCTTCTTGCTCAGCCATACCAGTGCACAATATCAACTCCAATAACAACAACTCATTCACAGGCCCCAGTTCTTTCATGTCTTCAATTAACCTGCAATATCAACACCACAATTTCCCTGGCAAGAAGCAACTTCCAATAAACTTCAGCAGCACCAAATGACTGCAATCCAAGTCTTCTTAGTACTGAACCAACACCACCTGCAATGCTTTCCACACACACAGCTGCAACTGTAACTCACAATCTCCATGAGCCTTCCCCAGCACCATCTTCTCATCTCAATTGCACCAGCTGCGGCAATAGCAGCAAACATCTCTTCTTCCCTGTAACATCTCAGTTCTGCTCAGATTTCAATCCCAGCTTGAATTTCCAACACAGACCCATTCAATTTTAAGCCACAACAACATAAATTAGCCATACATCACTACCATTTCAGCCTTGCTGTAGCTTCAATTTCAACACACAAACCTGCAGCAAGCATCAATCCAAGAGCAACCCATCTCTCTGCTGGCTTGTAACACTGAATCCTACAATCCAGTAACAAAAATGCAGATGCAACCAAATTTTACTCAAACCCTAACTTCGATTTCCATCACAGATTCGTGATTTCTTCATCTTCAAATCTTCTCTGCAGCTAGCTGCAATGTCTTCATGTTCTTCACTGATTCCTTGTTCATCGAATCCTAATTCAGCCATGAACCCAACTTCTCCTTGTTAATCAACAGCCCACGGCTGGAATAGATTCATCTTCTTCAACAATTGCGGCAAACTCAAAAGCAATAACAACTTCAATCTCAGATCCCCCTAATTCTTCTGTCGACTTCTCTCTTGTCTCTAATCGATCTCAACTCCAGAAAAACCTAAATTCTGCTTCATTTTCAATTTCAGCACTAACCCATCCATCAATCATATCACCAGAAGTAACACACCATAACCCTTTGGATTTGAACAGAAACCCTCTCGGGTTCTTCGATTCTTCACTGGATCTGTTCTGTGCGGCCATTTTTCTTGGTTTCAGGTGTAGAAATTGAAGCAAAGATGACAACTAATGAGGACTGAATTTTAGGTATATTGTAGGAATGGGGATGGATATAGACACACCCCACCACCTTAGATAAGGGCCAACTCAAATCACTTGGCTTGTCAGTTCCAGATAATTAACAGCCCATTCTTCACCTCCTCCTTGTAACCTTAGCCGGGTTCCAAATATGATTTGCCTGTGAATTGATATTTTTGCATTTTATGCTCCAAATGGATGATTTCTCCTTCTTCTGCTCCAAGTGACTCCAAAACACCTAAAACTCAAAACTAAACGTAAGAGATACAATTCACAAGAATAATAGCAAAGAAAGCATAAATACTAGATATAAAATTAGGTATTTTAGACACTTATCAAATTCCCCCACACTTAGACTTTGCTAGTCCTCGAGCAAATCAAACAAAATAATTCTAAAACATACATACAACTCCGTGTCGTCGAGGCTACGGTCACATTTAGCACATATAACAAGCCTTTGAACCCCTAGGTGTCCCTAGTGGACGATTTATAGTCTCATGAGGGTTTACTAGAGATATACCCACAAAACCTACTTTTCCAACTTACTAGTTCTCCGTAATGATAGCATCCAACGCTCTAAGAAGACATAGAGATTATGCACACTAGTCATAAGAAGTTAGCCACATAAATGAACACAATCTCATCCTTAAAAGTTGAGAGAGAAATAACCATCCCTTCTCGACAAAAATTCGGGTTCGGAGTGATCAAAAGTCTCGACTCTGCCTCACAAGAAAGGGTTTTATGAAGTTGCTCTCAATAATAAACAACTTTTTTATGGGTCACACATGTGTCCAGGTTGGAATGAAGAGAGAATCCCGCGACACGTTGAATGGTAGGAAGGCAAAACCCTCCGAAATGTTTTAAAAACCCACATCTTTTATCATTTTTGAAAACCCATTATTCTGACGATCTTTACGAAAGGAAATCAACCACTTAACGAAGGTGGGAATGTGCTTACTTACCTCGTTATCCGTTCGGTGTGCAGCTAGCACCACTCTCACAGCATCCATAGAAACATCTTCGGTCTTCAATCGGTGTCTTCATCTTCGTCTTCGGTCTTCAACTCTTGATGATAACTCTTGAACTTCGTAGAATCTTGACAATGTGATTCTTTCCTCTCATTTCTTATTGCTTGAAACTTTATTATAAATATTTCTTCTTTCCATTGGCTTTATTTAAAGTAAACAAAACTAAAAACGAACTATACAAACCCAAAATATGATACAATGAATTTTTCTTGTCTTTTTTTTTCAATCTTTTTTTTTATGAGACAAGAAAAATAAAACAAATACCAAATGAAAACAAAACAATAAAACTATTAATGAACCTAAAGAAATTTTCTTTTTTTTTTTTTTTTTTGTAAACAAGAGAAAATAAAATACAAATAAGATAAAATAAAATAAAAATGTAAATACAAAGGCCATGGTGTAAGTACTTTACCGCTTGATTCTTCACAACTTGTATGTCTTGATATCATAAACTTCCCAAACTCTCATCTTTATAATCTTCGCTCTTGTACAATCGTCTTCAACTTGTAAAAATTCTGCTCCTTGTCTTGTTGCTTTACTCGAATCTGAAATCTGCTCATTTCTGTACTGTTGCTTGTAAACCTTGAACGTCTTCAACTTTCCTTCGAATTTGTGATGCTCCTCTTGTTGATGATGATGGTGTTTCTATGGACCTGTTGGTGTAGAGAGAGATAAAGTGGATGGTGCTAACTGCGAACAAGATTACAAGTGGTATGTAAGTTAGCAATTCGATGTAGCCATCATGGTTGATAAAAATAGCACTCAAGATATCAAAGTAGTGCTTCTATGGTGGGAGGTTGGGTAGCTCACCATTCTACCCGCAGTTTACGTACGGTGACACACACTCTAAAAGCACATATTTAGACATGTACAAAGAATTGAAGGTCGGTGCCTCACATGATGTAACATGGGTAGTCTCCACTATAGGGGATCACTACTCTAATACCGAATTCAGTCTGCACCTTATTTGCCACTGGCATGGTTAAATCCAACTTTAACTCTCATACAAGTAAGAAACCCGATCATGTTCTCTGTCATCTCTAAGTTCAGTCACTCTTATGAGAATCTCGATGTAATCTTAGCGACATGCATACTATGTGACTCTAAACTAACTACAAGTTGGAGTTTTTATTCACTAATTTACACAAAAGTTGAAAATTTATGAAAAATTTACAATGCAAATGCTTAACCACTCCCCCACACTTAAACTTTACATTGTCCTCAATGTAAATTGAATCTTCCAAAGAAAGTCAAGATGGGAAATACTTATAATGTATGCGACAAAAAATCAGAAAAAAATAAAAACATGACAAGAAAAGAAAATAAAAGATAAGAGATACAAAACCTATGGGTTTCCTCCCATTTAGCGCTTGGTTTAAAGTCGTCAGCCCGACTATCTCCTTGCTTTCTACGACTCCTCCAGAGGGAGTACTTCCACAAGATTAACTCCTTCCACAACATCCGAAGAGAAGTTCTCATAATATGGTTTCAACCGGTGCCCATTCACTTTAAGTTCATTTCATGTAGCTAAACTACGAATTTCAACTGCACCATGAGAAAACACATTAGTCATAATAAAAGGTCCAATCCAATGTGACCTTAATTTGCCCGGAAATAATTGCAAGTGAGAATTAAACAAAAGCACTTTCTGCCCAATGCAAAATTGTTTCTTTGTAATCATATTATCATGAAATGCCTTCGTCTTTTCTTTGTAAATCCGTGAGCTTTCAAATGCATCATTACATATCTCCTCTAACTCTTGAAGTTGTAACTTCCTTTGCATTCCAGCACCATCCAACTCCATATTGCATTGCTTAATAGCCCAAAGCGCTTTATGCTCAATTTTAACGGGTAAGTGACAAGGTTTACCGTAAACAAGCCTAAAGGGAGACATCCCAATAGGTGTCTTTTATGCGGTTCTATACGCCCACAAAGCATCATTGAGTCTCATACTCCAATCCTTCCTTGTTGGATTCACCGTCTTCTCTAGAATGGATTTCACCTCTCGGTTGGAAACCTCGGCTTGTCCATTTGTTTGTGGATGGTAAGGTGTTGCAATCCTATGTGACACATTGTACTTCCTTAACAAGTTTTGCAAGAACCTGTTTTTGAAATGTGAACCTCCATCGCTAATTATAGCCCTTGGAATGCCAAACCTTGCAAATATATTAGCTTGCACAAAATCTGAAACAACTTTAGCATCATTAGCTAGGGTGGCCTTAGCTTCCACCCATTTCGAGACATAATCCACAGTAAGCAAGATATAATAATTCCCACTAGAATTGACAAAAGGGCCCATAAAATCAATTCCCCATACATCAAAAACCTCAACAAATTGAATAATAATTTGTGGCATTTGATTTCGAGCACCTAGATTGGATGTTATTTGGCACCTATCACATGTGGTACAAAATGCTTGTGCATCCTTAAACAAAGTTGGCCAATAGAAACCACATTCTAGTACCTTCAGAGCGGTTCTCTTGCTCCCAAAGTGTCCTCCACAAGCATATGAGTGGCAGAAAGACAAGATAGAATTAAATTCTGATTCGGGAACGCACCTTCGTATTACTTGGTCACTAAAATGTTTCCATAAGTATGGATCATCCCATATGTATTGGTTTCCTAACTTCTTAAGTTTGTCCCTCTCAGCACGATACAAGTTCTTTGGGATTTGTTTAGAAACTAAGTAATTAACAATATCAGCGTACCATGGTTCTCCAAAGGCAATTGAGAATAGTTGCTCATCCGGGAAACTTTCACGCAACGGGATAGTTTCCTTGTCCACAGCAAGACGGCTCAAGTGATCCGCAACAGTGTTCTCAGTTCCTTTCTTGTCTTTGATCTCAATATCAAACTCTTGCAAGAGTAAAATCCATCGTATGAGCCTCGGTTTCGCCTCTTTCTTTGTAAGCAAGTATCTAAGTGTTGCATGATCAGAAAAGACAACAACTTTTGTACCAATTAGATAAGAGCGAAACTTTTCTAAAGCAAAAACAATGGCTAACAACTCTTTTTCAGTGGTTGTGTAGTTTTGTTGGGCCTCATTTAACGTTCTAGAAGCATAATAAATGGCATGAGGTATCTTCCCCACACGCTGCCCAACCACCGCACCAACCGCATAGTCACTTGCATCACACATGAGCTCAAAAGGCTTGTTCCAATCCGGTGGTTTAATGATAGGGGATGAAATCAAAAGTTCTTTCAAACGATTGAATGCCGCCACACACCTTTCATCAAAGTTAAAAACCACATCTTTTTGTAATAAGTTACAAAGTGGTGATGCTATCTTGGAAAAGTCCTTTATGAATCTACGATAAAAACCTGCATGACCAAGAAAAGAACGTATCTCCCTCACCATAGTGGGAGGGGTTAAAGCACGAATAAGGTCTATCTTAGATTTATCGACTTCCAAGCCTTTAGAAGATATTATATGGCCTAAAACTATGCCATGAGTTACCATGAAATGGCACTTCTCCCAATTCAGCACAAGATTTATTTCAACACATCGTTCAAGGATTATAGATAAGTTATTCAAGCAAAGGTCAAATGAATCACCAAAGACACTAAAATCGTCCATGAACACTTCGATTATGTTTTCAACATATTCTGAAAAGATACTTACCATACACCTTTGGAGGTAGCTGGAGCATTGCATAAGCCAAAATGCATCCTTCTATAAGCAAAAGTACCGAAAGGACAAGTGAAAGTGGTTTTCTCTTGGTCCTCAGGTGCCATCACAATCGATTGTAACCTCGAATAGCCATCAAGGAAGCAATAGTAAGAGTGTCCAGCTAAACGTTCAAGCATTTGATCAATAAATGGTAAAGGAAATTGATCTTTTCTAGTAGTGGCATTCAATTTTCTATAATCAATACAAACCCTCCAACCGGTTTGCACACGAGTTGGGACAAGTTCGTTCTTATCATTCTCCACCACCGTCACACCTGATTTCTTTGGTACTACTTGTACCGGGCTTACCCACTTGCTATCGGATATGGGGTAGATAACACCCACGTCTAAAAGCATGAGTATCTCCTTTTTCACAACTTCCATCATGGAAGGATTCAAACGACGTTGCGCTTCCCTTGTAGGCTTTGCATCGTCCTCCACACGGATCTTGTGCATACAAACGGCAGGGCTTATACCCTTGATATCGGCGATTGTCCATCCTATGGCCGTCTTGTACGTCCTTAGCACCCTTAGAAGTTTTTGATCCTGTAATTCACTAAGCTCATTAGAAACAATCACGGGTAAATCTTCCTTGTCACCCAAGTACAAGTACTTTAAGTGACTTGGGAGAGGTTTCAATTCTAAACTTGGAGATTTAACAATAGATGGCACAAGTTTTTCATCATTGCAAGGTAAAGAAGCATATGAAATATTCTTAATTGCTGATTTTTATGGTAATGAGTCAAGAGAACCAATGGTTTCTTTAATCTCATCACCATACTCATAACCATCGTCAATAGGTGTAGTGAGCACGGTTTCCAAAGTATCAACACCATTTAACTCAAACATTTGTTGCGCCGATGTGTCCATCACATCAATGGAGAAACAAGAGTGGACATCACTAGGATATCTCATCGTCTCGAAAATGTTGAAACGTATTATTTCTCCATCAAACTCCATAGTCAGCGTTCCCTTGTCAACATCAATAATGGTTTTCACCATTTTCATGAAGGAACGCCCAAGTAGCAATGGAAGAGACGAGTCCGGTGAACCTTCATCCATCTCTAACACGCAAAAGTCAGCTGGAAATACTAATTGATTAACCTGCACAAGAACATCCTCAACAATACCCACTGGGTAGACATTAGAACGATCGGCTAATTGCAATACAATTTCAGCCTTTTTAAGAGGACCAAGATCGAGTGAGTTATACATAGATGCAGGCATAACATTAACGGATGCACCTAAATCCAACATAGCTTTGTTAAATGTTGTGTTACCAATTGTGACGGGAATGTCAAAACTACCGGGATCCTTGCACTTAAGTGGGAGTTTGTGTTGTAAGATTGCCGAAGCATTCTCCCCCACACTTAGCACTTCATTACCTTTTAGCCTTTGCTTATTGGTACACAAGTCCTTCAACACCTTTGCATACTTTGGAACTTGCTTGATCGCATCAATGAGTGGTATGTTCACATGGATCTTCTTTAGAACGTCTAAAATCTCCTTTTCTAGTTCCGCCTTCTTGGAATTTGCAAATCTGTGAGGGAAAGGTAAATGAGGAACATAAGTAGAAACCGGAGTTTTAGAGTTAGAAATAGGTACCTCAGAAGTTTGGGGATAATCCTCATTTTTCTCCTCCAAAACAGGTTCCTTTGGTGTCTCCACCTTGCCCGAATTAGTAACCTCGGGTTGCACAAGTTGTGTACCACTTCTCAACGTAATTGCATTGACGTCCCCTTTTGGGTTGATAGGTTGAGAATGGAGTTTCCCACCATTTTGTGCCTTCAATTGATTCAACTCAATAGCCATAGAACCAACTTGATTTTGCAAATCCTTAACCGTACTCTCCGTTCTTTGCATAAAAGATTTCAGCAACTCTTCCATATTGGAACCCATATTTTGAGGTTTTTCTTGTTGTTGTTGATGATGAAAGTGTTGTATCGGTTGGAATTGTTGTTGTTGAGGTTAAAATCCACTCGGATGGTTGAAATTAGGTTATTGAACCGCTCCTTGCTTATTGGCATAGCTAAAATTGGGGTGATCTCTCCATCCCGGATTGTAAGTATTGGAGTAGGGATCATACCATCTTTGTTGATTTGGAAAGACCGCATTAGCTTGCTCTTCTTCATAAGCTTGAGAGGAACCTGGTATCACCGCGGCTGCAACTTGTTGCATTATTGCTGTCATGTTACCCATTTGTTGACGAAGTTCCTCGACCTCGCTCACTTCATTCACTTTCCTAAGAAGCACATCCGAACCACGACTCAAGAATTGTTGGGAGTTTGCTGCCATGTTTTCAATCAACTCTCTAGCTTGTGCCACCATCTTGTTCACTAGTGCACCACCACCCGCAGCATCAAGAAGATTGCTATCACGTGATTGGAGTCCTTCATAGAAGTATTGGATGATCATAGCGTCACTAATTGGTGGTGAGGGCACCTTGCCACCAATCTCTTGTATCGTTCCCAACATTCATATAAAGATTCTCCCACATTTTGCTTCATCCCACAAATCTCATTTCGAATTTGAGTAGCCTTTGATACAGGAAAATATCTCTCTAAAAAGAGTTTCTTCAACCCATTCCATGTCGTGACATAAGGGAAGGCAAATAGTACAACCAATCCTTAGCACTATCCATCAAAGAGAAACGAAAAACTTTCAACATTGCACCATCCGCCTCAACATCCGCTGGAAGCATGGCCATGACAATGGTGTGGAAGTCCATAAGATGCTTGTTTGGGTCTTCATTCACCATGCCATGGAACTTTGGTAATTCTCTAAGCAACCTAATAGACGCATTTATGTGTCTAATTTGTCCTCAATGTTTCGTATTGTTAGTACTCGTTTTCGTCCTTATTATGGTGTTTTGTGTGTTTGTAGGTATTTTTTGAAAATAAATATTGTTGGAAAAATTCGGCTCGAAAAGTTGTTCGGAGCACCTTCGGAGGACACATGTTATTCGGACTCCCACTTTGGATAAGGGGTAACTCAATTACTAAGGGGCACCTCGGTTGGGCATCTGCTATTTGCACCCCAGAACAGGATAGGGGGACACCATCTTCTTCACCGTTCAAAAACAGAAAAATGGCGGGAACTCGGATTGAAGCAGTTTTCACCTGTGAGATTTTCTCTCGAGATTTTCTCACAGATTTGGTCGGATTTTTATCTTGCTTAGGATATATACCATCCTGTTGGATCAAAACAAGGTTGGTAAGTGCATTCATTTCGTTTAAATCACACGATCTCGTCAAACAGGGAGGAAGATATCTCTGTGGAGTTATTTTAGGAAGCTGCATGTGTTTTGAAAGAGTTGGACTCAATTTTGTACGAGTTTGTATCCGGTTGGGAGTGTGCTCGATAGAAGGAAGCTGCGTGAGAAGATAATTTACTTCCCGGAATTAACAGCTGCAAATACACAAAATATTCCCGAGAATATTATCGTCATGCAAGAAGATTTTGGAGTTAATATCGTGAGATTTTGGTGCCTGTTGGGTATAAAAGAGCTTTTGGGAGCAGAGAGAGGAGGATGGAGAGTTTGGGGAGAGTTTAGAGCATTACAGAGCAAGAAAATCAAGTTGCAGAGACGATTTTTCTGCTCCTGCTGAAGAACCTCAAGAACACGAAGAACAGACGGCCAAAGACCGTCGTTCTTCAACAGTGACAGCGACTGCCACTCGTGGGTCGCAGAGATACAGTAACAGCCACATTTCTTCCTTATCGTTCTGTGTAACAGTGTTTGCAACAATTATAAGCGTTGCAAACACCCGGTTTTAATAGTTTTTCTCCATTTCATCATTTGTACACCTCCTTTGAGCAATAAAAATAATTTTTGAGCGTGTTTCCAACATGATGAGCTAGACCCCATCCTTTGGGATGACGGAGGAAGTTGTTTTGCACCAATGTGGTAATTCTATTTAATTCCTTTATGACTATTTGCACTATTATAATTGGTTTATGATTTTTCTTGATTATTTGTGAATTCGTTAGATGTCGCATGCTTAGTCTTAGGTACTTTAGATGCGCCATGCTTGTGAGTTACATATAATTCTTTATAAAATCTACCTTGGCAAAGAATTAGAGTCGATGTTTGTTATTTTATGAGCTTTAATTGTCAAGAATTAATAGATGAACCGCATGAATGTGAAAATTGGTGGAATCCCGAGTCCCAGTAACTCTCTTCATCTTGTGACATAAATTGTATATATTCTTTATTTTTATTATTTTTCTTTATTAAATCCTAGAATCGATTGCAACAAGTCCGAGTGAACGACAACTCTACTTACCACTATATAAAATTCCATCACAACCCCGGCTTGATCTCAAAAGTAGAGTTTGTTTGAATACACCCTTGTTGTGTATCAAGCCTATGAGAAGCTAACTCCTTGAGTGAACGATTTGCATCACCCATTGCTTCTTGTTTTTGTTCAAAAGGTGGTTCTTGTTTACCCGGAACCTCTTGTTCTAAAACTTCTTCTTCTTGATGGAAAGTCCCTTCTTCTACTTCCAACTCTTGTTCTTCCGTTGTATCTTGACTTGGTTGGAGTATTGTGCCTCTTCGAGTAGCTATTCCGCACCTTGGATAATTACAATCTTTAGAAGCCAGGGATTAGGTACCTGAAAACAATTCTCGCAAACAAGTGAGAACAAGACAAGAAAACAAGAAGCAAAGATAAAGCAGAAATTATAAAAAGAAACTAAAAACTTAATAACAAGCCGTATGCCTCCCCGGCAGCGGCGCCAAAATTTGATCGCTGTCGTATGCGTCAAAAATAATTTCAATTTCCTAAAGTATATGATAAGAAAGAGTTCGTTTCCACATAGAGGCAATTGTAGTTTTTATGTAATCAATTTCCTAAAGTAACCACTTGAGGGGATTTTTGATTTTTATGTAAGCAATAAAAGTAAATCAAAAGCAAAGTAAATTGGAGAAAGTAATCAATAGAGAAAGATATTGGTCAAGGAATTCATCTTCAATCTTAAACATGTGCTTGCATATATGATTAGAATTACAATTTAATCTCTTTTATTATCAAAAGCCTAGAGAATCAAGAGAGCAAGATAATCTATTAATTTCCTAAGTTCATCAACACACACATTAGAGCTGCGTATGTGAATTCTACCTAAAGAATAACCTAACGCCTTGCGCTAATTAAGTTCAATTCCTAGGAGCATTAAGTTTCAGAAATAGGCTAATCAATGCAATTCTCATACATTGCGCATAACAATTCGGACAATGGTCAAACTCTACATATGATTACGAGAGTGTATCACTACAAACCGTAAACATATTATGCTACTTGTATTCAGGGTTATCGCTCGATGAAAAACCCTAAAATAGCTATGGACAAGGATTCAAGTTCAATTAATTGGCCACTTAACAAACCAAACATCTAAGTCCTATCACAATACATCAATCATGTGATTATTAAAACAGTAGAGATTTAAACGATAATCAAGAGAGAAAACTAATACATAACTCAAGCACAAGTTTTAGAAATAGGACTCATCCTTAACCAATAATATTAAATCTAGCTACTCATAGCTATGGAGTTCATCATAAAAAATATGAATTGAATAAAGAAGAAGATGAACAAAAGCAAACCCTAGTAGCGTAAACAAAAGCGGCTCTCCAAGTTCCAAGAATAAAACGTTCCCAAAGTTGTAGAAATCTTTCCTTTAAATAGCTTTGCTTTCCAAAATTAGGTCAAGTCTCAAAGGTCCAATAGATAGAAGTCCACCAAGCCCATATGTGAGAAAAACCCATGTAGAAAATATGCCCCAAAACTGTAGAGCATAGGAAAATCTGGTATTATGGCTAGGAGAAGTCACCGAAAAATAGCTCAGGTGACCGACAAAGTCCACCCGGTCACCGGTCAACGAGTCAGATCGGTCGGGTCAACTGAGTCAGGACACTGAGTCAAACCGGGTCATCAGGTGAGTCAGGATGATGAGTCTGACCCGAGTCAGCTATTCATGGGCGCTAACTGGGCTGACTTGTCTGAGTTGCCATGGAATAAGCCATTTGCAGAAGCCAAAGTTTGTGTTGCACCATGATGGTGCATCACTGCTTCACTTCCAGCCATAGTGGCATGCACTCTCCCATTCACTTGTTGTAGATTTCACTTGGTTTCAATTCCATGTTCTCGCCATCAGCAGTAGCTTTATCGTCTTGTGCACCACCAGTGTCTTCAGCTCTGCTCTGCACTTGTAATTCATTCTGCAATTTCCCAGCCAACACAACATCCATTTCAGCTACTCTGCCAACCCTTAACAACACAGCCTGCATCACTGCATTCTTTCATGTCTTCTTGTGCATATCCTGCTGCTACCACACTACATTCCCATCTTCTTCCATGTACTGCAGTCAATCCTGCAGCTCACTGCAACACTTGAAGCAACAACCATTCATACCATACTTGAGCTTCACTTCCTCTGCCATCAAACCAACAGTTCACAACATCTCCTGCCTCAAATCCCATTCATCTTCTAGCACCACAGTTCACTTCTCCCAGCACATGTAGCTTTATCTTGCAGTCTTATCATCACCTGCACTGCAATACACAACACACACACCTCCATTTGAGCCGTAACTGCACCTTTAACGCCTCCAAGAGTATTGCAACTCTAGTCCCAACAACTGCAACTCTTCATATTAATACCACCATCATAAACCCAGTGCACCGATTCACGACTCCATAGTAGCATCACCCGTAGTTCATACCAGCTCGCACTTTCTATCGATTCAATCTTGGAGCAACACAGCAACACAAATTCCATTATCTCCCTATTTAAACTCTCAGTCACTTCTTCTTGCTCAGCCATACCAGTGCACAACATCAACTCCAATAACAACAGCTCATTCACAGGCCCCAGTTCTTTCATGTCTTCAATTAACATGCAATATCAACACCACCATTTACCTGGCAAGCAGCAACTTGCAATAACCTTCAGCAGCACCAAATGACTGCGATCCAAGTCTTCTTAGTACTGAACCAACACCACCTGCAATGCTTTCCACACACACAGCTGCAACTGCATCTCACAATCTCCATGAGTCTTCCCAAAGCACCATCTTCTCATCTCAATTGCACCAAATTTGCGGCAATAGCACAAACATATCTTCTTCCCGTAACATCTCGATTCCCGCTTTCGATTTCAATCCCAACTTGAATTTCCAACACAGACCCATTCAATTTCAAGCCACAACAACATAAATTAGCCATACATCACCACCATTTCAGCCTTGATGTAGCTTCAATTTCAACACACAAACCTGCAGCAAGCATCAATCCAAGAGCAACCCATCTCTCTGCTGGATTGTAACATTGAATCCTATAATCCAGTAACAAAACTGCAGATGCAACCAAATTTTACTCAAACCCTAACTTCGATTTCCATCACAGATTCGTGATTTCTTCATCTTCAAATCTTCTCTGTAGCTAGCTGCAATGTCTTCATGTTCTTCACTGATTCCTTGTTCATCGAATCCTAATTCAGCCATGAACCCAGCTTCTCCTTGTTTATCAACAGCCCGCGGCTGGAACAGATTCATCTTCTTCAACAATCGCGGCAAACTCAAAAGCAGTAACAACTTCAATCTCAGATCCCCCTAATTCTTCTGTCGACTTCTCTCTTGTCTCTAATCGATGTCAACTCCAGAAAAACCTAACTTCTGTTTCATTTTGAATTTCAGCACTAACCCATCCATCAATCATATCACCAGAAGTAACACACCATAACCCTTTGGATTTGAACAGAAACCCTCTCGGGTTCTTCGATTCTTCACTGGATCTGTTCTGTGCGGCCATTTTCTTGGTTTCAGGTGTAGAAATTGAAGCAAAGATGACGACTAATGAGGACTGAATTTTAGGTATATTGTAGGAATGGGGGTGGATATAGACACACCCCACCACCTTAGATAAGGGCCAACTCAAATCACTTGGCTTGTCAGTTCCAGATAATTAACAGCCCATTCTTCACCTCCTCCTTGTAACCTTAGCCGGGTTCCAAATATGATTTGCCTGTGAATTAATATTTTTGCCTTTTATGATCCAAATGGATGATTTCTCCTTCTTCTGCTCCAAATGACTCCAAAACACCTAAAACTCAAAACTAAACGTAAGAGATACAATTCACAAGAATAATAGCAAAGAAAGCATAAATACTAGATATAAAATTAGGTGTTTTAGACACTTATCAGCAGGATTCTGAAGCGAATGTGGGTCCCGGAAAGAGCGTTGAGGCGGCTCTTGAATAGACCATCGAAGCAACTTCTGCTGCAGGGAGCGTTGAAGTGGCTTCCTCTTCAGTTCGATTTACCCTTGCTAATTCCATGCTTCTTGACTGACCATCTCTCTCGTGTTGAAGAAGTCCTTGGATGACGGTGAAGGAACTTCATGTTGAGCCTCAGTCCCTAAGCGTGGTCTACGTGGCTGTATCTTGTATGCCCGGTGGGTATGTTGTACGTAATGGTCGTTGATATGGTGAAGCTCTGGATGGCATTAATCGACGAGCAACAACAGTTCTCGGGAGCATTTTGTGATCGAAGAGGAGGCGAGAGAGAGGCGTGATAGCTACGGGCACAAACTTGGCAGTCTTCATATAGTGGTAGAGGTCGTCTCATTGTTAGAGGGATAAACCGGAACCTATGGATTTTTTGATGTTGCCTCTGGAATGAAAAAGAGGGAGACAGTCCCCTGCCCACGAGTATCCACCGAGCCTTCGACTTGATAGATGTTGTCACGCTGGTTTCATGAGGCTGTCTTTACTATGTTGCGTTTCATAGACATCCAGGAATATCACTGATATTTGACAATACGTCTGTTCTCTTGAGTGTATACTCGTATTTGAACATCTTAGAATCATAATGATAGCGTGCTTGCATCCATGTTTGATATGGACAACGCGCAAAGAGTCCCCAGTCACACTCCTTTAGTAACGCAACTACTTCTTCTATGGGAGACGAAATTCTGAAAGCGTCTCTTAATGTTTTGTATCGATCTGAGATATAGAATATCTTGGACGTTGTTTCATCATTGTGGCAGTTGTGTATGCGGTACTGGAGTTGGAGTTGGCGTGCATGATGATGAGTGCTAAATAGTGCATATTTGTTCACCTTTTTATTGGCATTTTACTCATCTTTTGCGCTTAGAAATCAGATATTATCCCAGATTCTATGTTTTCTTTGTTTTCAAGAATAAATATTTGTATTAATTAATTTTGTGTTTTTAGGCAATAAATAAAGCTCGGAGAAATTGAGGAGCCAAAAGAGCGAAGACTCGAGAGGCAAGTGTCTATGGAGGAAGCGAAGCCCGCGCGCAATGATTAACCCAACAAGTAGCAACTCATCTACAAGACATGGGCTAGAGCTACCCACGACCCGGATCCGAACCCGCTCATCCCGAGCCGTTGAGATCTCGCCCGAGATGCATCATACGGTCGCTCCTTCGCTCACATCTATTTCTCGATGCTCCGCTCAACACCCAGATCACTCCAAGTCCTCCTCGGTAGTTCGAGATCGTACCAGCTTCATCCTACGCTCGCTCGGCCCGTCTCATCATCACTCGATGTATCCGCCTCACTGTGAAACTCCCCATACCCTATACCCTAATCGACCTAACCTCATTTCATTTCCATCTTCTCTTTCTTCCTCTCCGTCACGCTCACGAACGTGAGCTCTGCTCATCCACCTTCTTCACCCATACCACCACCGAGCCACCTTCGCCACCAACTCCATCCTCTCCTGACACCAGCCAACAACCCCAGCAGCCGTCTACTCCTCCTCCTTAGGTCTAGATATCTCTTTCTTAGTTTCTACCAACCCTAGAAACTAAATCAGAGATAACTAGAGCTAGGGTCTCCAATCAATCAACCGATGGAGTTCTGAGCACGAATTGACAGGGGAGAACAACGATTCAGAGTATGGGTGCGAGTGTTGTTTTTGATTTGTTTTATCTTTAATTTCTGTTTTTGAATATTAGGGTTTATATTCCTTTGCATGTATAAATAGCAATGAACTTTGTGTGTAGAGGGCATGCCTGGATTAGCCAGAGCAGCAATTAGATTTAATTTGTGTTTATTTTTATTTTAATGATTTAATTGAAGTTGCTAGGGTTTCACTGAAACCCTAATTCACTATGGTGATTTCAACTCTGCTTGAATGTTCTTGAGAGCTTAAATTATAGATACAACTTCAATTCTAATATCCAATACTTTACTCTCACAATGGATATCTTGTATCCATTGTAGTTAGACTACAACTGTGTTGTTGTATTGCAGCTCAAGCCTTAGAACTAGATGCTAATTCCCTTGACTGGTTGTGCTTAATTAGACAACCAGTGCTCCGGGTTAGTTCCTTAGCTGAATATTGAAGTATCACTAGGAGAAACTCCTAAGATAGGTGGTAGAAGTGACAAGCTTCACTTATCCGGTATAAGAACAAGAACTCAACTTAGTTGAACACACTATAGGAATCGAGGTGGATTTGAAGACCTAGCAATCCTTTACTCTCACTTTGTTTACCTTAGTTTAGAGTCACTTGGTTCAAACTCAGCCGTATCGGCAACAAAACCACAATATTGTTCTGTCACTTTTGAAATCAGTTTAGGAAGCCATAAGATCACTTTAAGCACACCCATTTCTCTGTGGGATCGACGCGTACTTGCCACGTCTCCGATAGACGCCGTGCACTTGCGGTTTATAACAAGTAGGCTAAAATATAAACACATCTAAAGGCCTACCACATGATGTTGTATCTCGGTGGTTTTCCTCTTACTGCTTCGGCGAAACTGGTTCTTTCTAGCAGGAAGATATTGTTGTAGATGAGCGTTCAACAACTCCATAGGATGACCAAAAACGCAGATTCTCCAACATAGCACGATAGACGTGCACCACTATCTGATAGAGTGACTCGTCCGGATCTTGCTCAACATGACGCGTGGACATTATTATCTTCTTGAGGCTGCTCCCTTGAGGTATCGGCTCCAGTGGAATATTTCCACCATAGAGCGTTGATACGTTGCACCGGCATTCTTTAAACCAAATGGCAGTACAGTATAATAAAAATTTCCGAGAGGAGTTCGAAAAGCTATCTTAATTGCGTCATGCTCGTACATCCTTATCTGGTTGTAGCCGCTACATCCATCCATGGAGGAGAACATGCCATGTCCGCGGGTTGCATCTACTAACATGTCGATGTTAGGTAGAGGAGGATCGTTTTTGGGGAAACATTCAAGTCTCTGGAATCCACGCAACACCTGATCTTGTGCCTGAATTGCCTCAAATATTGTTTGACCGGCTTGGATCCAGGTATGACATGTAGGTGATGGATGACCAATTTTTCATCTAGACCAGGCATTTCCTCGTCCAGGAAAACACATCTTGGTACTCCTTGAGTAGTTGGACAAGACTCGCACGTTCGTCCACGGACAGAGTCGAACTAATAGAGACATGCCTGGGAGATTCTTCATTCCCGATGTTAACAGTCTCGAGCTCGTCAGTTGTGGAGTTGATGCCATCTTGTAGCTGTTGCGGGGCGTCCAATACCTCCTCTTTTGTTTCGTCGTTCTTGCAGCATTCAATTGGGTGGAGAGACTGGGTGCTAGTATCTCCTTCTAATTGCTAACAGCGACGTCGGTATATTGTCTTCCCCTTCTGATCACGGCTTACCTCGAAAGTGCGTTCCCTTTTGGTGTGAGTATGGGTTGAAGCTTGGGATAAAGATGGACGCCTCGTCGAAAGGTGTGTCGTGGTGCTTAGCTCCTAGGGATGCAAGTCGGTCTTCTTCTCGGATTGAAGCCCACGTGGGTAGTGGGGTGCACAGGACTTTGTTTGACCTTCCATGCGGAGTTTATTTTGGCTCGAACAGTTCCACTCCATATTGGTGCGTACGGAGATAATGATGCGGGAATACGGATGACTTCCTCATTTAGCATGGTCTTCGTGCACCGGTGATACGTTGAAGGGATGACCTTCATCAAGTCATGAAGCCACGGTCTCCCTAGTATCATATGGTAGTCCGGTTCCTTTTCTATGACTTCAAATTTCACTTTTGACTGAACGGGTCCTACCGATAAATTCAGATTGATATATCCGTATGTGCTGTTCTGGTTTCCTTCGAAGTCCGTCATTGTGGTGGGCTATCGTACAATATTGCATGGGCTAACCTTGGCTGTCCTGAGAGTCTTGAGAGTAATCACAGCGAAGATGCTCCTGTGTCGATGAGGGCCCTCCTGAACTCTGAACCCTTGATGCGTGCGGTAACATGTAGGGCCCGATTGTGACCTTCCTCTGCCATCATGTCGTCTTCTGTAAATGTAACATTATTTACAGATGTTTCCGATGCAGTTAAGACTTCTGGACGTGAAGGAGTCAGGTGTACGTCCAAAGCTATTTTATTAATTGCAGCAAACGTCTCTGCCCATTGATTCTTCGAGAGCTGCAAGAGTTCACACAAGCTTTCCACTAGAGATGCCGCTTCCTAATCCACTGATCTCTGGTTCGTAGTAAAGTTGTTGATCTGAGGGGAACTAGTCCCCGGTGTAGAGGTCTCCGGAACGCTCATCTCTGATGTCATCTTGATGAGGAGATCAAGTATGCCGTTTACCGCTTCTTTGATTAGCTCCATGTTCTTCTGTGAATCTCCGCACCGTGCTAGTTCGCTTAATGTTGGAAATCTCCCCGATCATGCCGTCGATACGCTAGTTAGGAGGAGGGGTATCTCCGTTGGAGGAACCATCAGGATTTGAGACTGTCGAGGCGGTCCTAAGACCAACCATCTTGAAATTGATTGAATGATAATGAAGAAATTGACTTTACAACCGAGAGATTAACCTCCCCATTTGTGGTCGCCAATTATTTATGGATGAAAACTATTTATGCCGGTTTTGGTAATTTTGGTGTGTGGATGAGAAATGAGTCTAAACCTTAAACAAATGCACTGCACAGAGTGCTTGTAGATTCGAGAAATCAATCAGGCAAATCCGTCCTAAACTAAGAAATGGTCGTTCCATACTTGTTTCGGTCACAAAGTGAAGGAGATGGGGTTGATCTTAGGGAGGGAAGCGAAGAAGGTGTTGAGATTGTGAAGGTGTTGGCTATGTATGACTTGCATCAGAAAGCTGAACTGGCTTGCAGGATGTAAGCTATCAGTTCCGGTGTTTGTATTAACACTTTCCTCTGTTGTATGGACTTGTTCTCGTCTCTTGGAAATAGGGAGGAGAACCTATTTATACAAGTCATTTGAGCCTTATTCACGTCTCTCGTGGGAGGTGGAGTGATGGAGTAGTGGAGTTGTGTGTTAGTGTTACACGACCAGTCTTTCCCACTTCTCCTGTCCTCTCTAACCGTCCATGACTTCCTGACACGTTCTTGTGATGGCGCGTTGCACGCTGCACGCTGTAAACCGCTAGACCAATACCCCAGTATGTATCCCCCAGTTTGTGACATGATTGATGTCTCAAGTGTGTGGATCGTGGGACCCACAGAAAGTATCATGTAATGCTATATTAAATAACTAAGTTATTTAGGAAGTCGATACTTGTGAAGTATCGTGTGTATTCTATCTTTGCATCGAGTATATTCAAAGCATGTATGAAGCATCATTGTTTGAGCGTCTCAAAATAGCCTCATGTCCAGCCTACTTCATGTGATGGTTTGGAGGTTGCGCAAGCAAGTCCTCCCTTGGCCGACCACATGGTGTGGTAGAGTGAATGGTGGTGATCACCATGACGCCTCACCGACCAATTAACTCCCGACTGTAGCCGTATAACCAAGCCGGTGAAGTTGGACGGACGAGATGATATTTGAGACACCCATCTACGACCGTTAGTGGAATTAGGGTTTTTGAAGAGGTGCGCAAGCATCACTCTTCAGCTTGGTCGAATCCAAGCTTGGGATACGATTTTGGCAGGGCCGATTGTTCATGCGTGTAAAAACATGCGGTGTAGGCGCCCATACCTCATTGTCTCGTGAAAGTGTGATCTGGGCTACTCAATTTGTCCGGTGAAGTTGAGTGGTCGAGATCAATTTATGATAGAAATCTGGTGCCGCAAAAGCCGCGCATCATGCCAACTTTGGGCACGCGTTTCAAGACGACCAAGCTTGGTTGGTCTTGGTCGATTAGTCTGGTATACAGACGGCGAGCTGGTGTACACGTCCATACCTTAATATCCCATAGAAACGTGATCTAAGCCACTCAATTTGTCCGGCAAAGTTGAGTGGTCGAGATTAGTTTACAATTGGGAGGTGTGACCACGCCTAGTTTGGGCGTGCGAATTGAGGCAACCAGGCATGATACGCCTTGGATGATCGGGTGTGGAGATAGATGGGCCCACGGTGGTCATGTTGATACGCACCGGACCTGCTTAATATAATCCTGGACCCTTCATTCGTGCAGGAGAAAATGGACGTTTGCGATCAATGCAAACCCTAGTTAGGGTTTTGCTGGCCGTGTGGCATGCCCACTTTGTGCGCACGATCTGGAACGACCAATAATGGTTGGTCCTGACCGATCGGTCATGTGTGTAGGCGGGCTTACGGTGAGCGTGTTGACATGCTCTGGGCCCTTTGAATCTACATCTACACCCTTCATCTATGCCTGCGAAGATGGACGGTTGTGACTATTTTGCGACGCATGTAATGTGCCGCAAACCCTAATTTAGGGTTTTTCGTCCATACTACTTTGGCTTGGACGGTTTGGCAAGCTATGCCACCCTTTTGGGGAGGCCGACCATGCGGGGCCCGCATTGGGTCGGTACTGAATATTCCAATACCTGCTTGGGGTCATGGATTCGATCTAAGCCACCCAATCATGCTGGTGAACTTGGATGGTCGTGATCGTTTCTGAGACTGATATGGACAGTCCAGATTCAAATATGCTCAATCGGGCTAGTATAACACACCGAAAGATGTATGCTCAATAGCGCTAGTATAACACACCGAGAGTTGCAGCCTGTACGAGTATTTCGTACATGCTTCATTATTAGTACTTGGAGGTTCGTGTTGCTCGCGAGAACAACACTCGGTCGTCATGCCGCATCGATAATGAGTGACAGAAATACAAGGCTGGTCATGCATTAATTAATAATCTTCAGTAAATTCACAGGGTATATGGGATTGTTGCTACATGCTCCATCCTGGATGAATTTTGTGTATTTAATTCATGAATGCTGGGATTGTTGCCACATGCTCCATTCTAGGTGAATTAGTAAGGTGAAGAAGTATTCATCACTTATCAGCGGCTTTATCCTTTGCAGGATGTCAGCGCATAAATTTGGTTTTACAATTTTAGCCCTAAACTAAAATCCACCATCAACAGGAATGAAACAGTTCAAGTCAAATATCACTAACCTCAAGTGGAAGGATGATTTGTTGTCGTTGTAGCTCCTTGCTTCTTCACATCTTCAAGTCTTCACAATACTTGTAATGTCTCGTATCCTAATACTTTCAAGCTAACCTATACAAAGTTGACTCTAGTACATAATCAAGCGACTCTTAAGATGAGTTTTGATTCAATAAAATATGACAACCAAACTTGACATTCCAACGCTGGGTGGGTTCAACCGAGCTACGCTCTAACAATCTCCCCCCTTCTTAATTTTAGTGACAAAACTCTTACATCATATGGATAAAAAAATTACAAGAATTCATTACACATCCGCTTGATTCTGGAATTCAACAACACAGTAAACTGCTTACATTCAATCCTTGAAAATGTCGTTGTTGACATTATAATAACAAAGCTAATACTCCCCCTAAGGAAGATAGGTAGATATTCAATCCGCACGTCTTTGTTATACCAATTCATATGACATGTTACTCCCCCTTAGTCTGTGCTTTCACTCTTTCGTTTAGATAAAACGTTTAAGCACCAATGTTATTTTCCTTAGTGATACCAATCAATATAAAATCAATGCCAGTATCACTTGTTTACTCCATATATTTCTCCCCCTTTTTGTCACAAAATGACAAAGAAATGAAAAAATAAAGGACAACATGAAAAGAATCTTACAAATCTCAATAGACTTGCAACCTGTAGAGTTAGGAACGAGGGTTCCACACACCATGTTCTGATAACCAATATCAAACCGAAACTACAAGTAGTTTTATTTTGATATGTTACCAAGGAAACAATTGTCCGAATTTTTTTTTCCATTTTAGTTTAGCAAATCAAAAATCAACTACGCACCTTAGTCCCTTTGCTAAACCGATTGTACAAAAAAAATCGCTTAATTCGATAAGACCAAAATAAATAAAACTCTATTTTTCTCATCAGGTTCTAATTATCCATAAACTTTCAACTTTCAATTTTAAACAAGACAAGTACTAGGTTAGCTAACTAGCATTTCTTGTTAAGGCATTCGATTAGACTCGAATAACCGAAACCTCACTCATCCCGTACACCTTTTATTTCGTTAAGACATAAATAATTCATACAAACCAAATAAATCAACATGCATAATTATTCACCTCAGCCGGAATCAATTGAAACAACATAGACATTAAAAGCACCGCAATTGCACCGAAATTTTGTAAGCCTAAACAATTGATATCACACAATAAAGCAAGATAAAAATAGTTTTCTTAACCGAAACCAATTGAATCACACATACATCCATACACACATAATGGAATAAACATCAATTGTACCGAAATTTATTTAAGCGAAAGCAATAAATATATATGAAATAAACTCAGTTTTTTCTTAAACAGGAAAACAATTAACTAACAAGATTGTTACCTCAAATTTCGCATCCACTTCTCCAATATGATTGCATCTTCGTCCAGGGAGAATTGATATCGTAATATCATCCTGTTGTCATCCTTATGCAAAAACAAAAGAATAACAACAACCAACCTTTACCATAGAAAGGTTAAAAATCGGTTTTAACAATTGCAAGTAAAAGTTAAAAAAACCGTCGAAACACATATGCTTTTATACTAAACCAAAACCGATTCAACATATTGAGACTTTTTCACATATTGTTTCTACCAGAACCCCTCATGATTCTTTGATAAAGCCTACCAACGTGGTATAGAACTTAATCCTGCTAAATCAAAAAGTCACCCAAACCACAAGGATTCACAACTTATGAGATCGAATATTAAGGTAATGAAACCGAAATCAAACATCCCATAAACATACATAGCAAAAATATAAAAGCATTCAAGCACAGGCTATGTAAACCGAAAACTATCACAAGAAAAATTATAAATCAAATAATTTTATTCATAATAGTTTTATTCTTAATAGACCAATAAAATCAATGAAAGAAATCAAAAATTGATGTTTATTTTTCTGGATTTCAGAATCCTTCAAAATCTTGAGATCTCTTTCGCTTGATAGGGATGATTCTCCTGATTCCCTGAAGCGATCCTTGATTGAAGACTAATTCCTCAACCTTGTGGAAGTTGGGTTCCTCCTCGTTTACTCTTTTGGTGAGTAAATCTTGTTGCTTGAGAGTTTGAGCTTGAACTGGTAAGGAATTTTTAAGACTACGTTTTAACATCAGAACTTCCAACTTGGTTTCTGCACAAGTTCGAGCCAACTTGTAAAAGTCCTTTTCATAATCGATCATACAAGATGAAAGATTCATATTCATATAGGAAGCGGATCCGTTTCCATTGAAATTTAGATGACCGAAAGAGTCACTAGCCAGTTTTTCAACATACCTTTCTGAAAGTTTTGAAGAAAGCTTTGCATACAAGTTTGATTTTTCCAGGCAGACGACCGAAACACTCATATATTACCGAAACTTATACACCAATGGTTACTAAAAACTTGTTCATTGATTATGGAAATCAAATATTCTTCCCTTAATAAAAAAAATCGATTTTTTTTTTAATATTAAGGATTTTGGAAAGTGCATCCTAGTGAATATTTTCATAATTCTCGCAAGTTTTGAACCATTCGATAATATACACTGAACTCAGCAAACCAAGTTTGAGCAACTTTATGAGTCAGTGTATTTCTCCCAGATACTAAGTATCTGAATGGGACAGATTAAGTTTTCCACGGTTATCAGGAAATTTCTTCTTACCTGATTTATTAGGAATATTGATACTTTCTGACGATCTGGAAGCATCCCCAACTACTTCCTCAAGAAATTATCATAGAAATTACTAACATCAAGATATTTAGGAATTACCTTTAGTGTTGATGATCTGGAAGGATCCCCAACTACTTCCTCCTGTAGTTTCATGATCGTCTTTGGTATCCACTTCATGGAATTTGTAGCCTTCTGATCTTTCTTCCCTCTGTGATGAACTGTTGAAGAGTTCTTTCGAGAATCCATTGATCCGAGAAGATCATGTTCGTGTATGGCTTATTTATATGAAGTTCTCATGTTAAGCCTTGGACTGGAGTTAGACAAACGTTGACAGTCCTTAATCACATGACCTTTGTTTCCACAATAAAAACATCGTCTATCATGATGTTTAAGATGAAGTGAAGATGTATGATGAGAGTAGTTCACCTTTTTGTTTCCTGGAAAGGCCATGTCCTTTTTAAAGGAAGGATTCTCCTTTTGAGTGCCCTTAAGGTTACCATTCTTCTTTCCTCCTGGAGGATGGTACAATCCAGACTTCTTGGATTTTTGGAAGGAAGTATCCAACAGGTTTTCAGACATTAATGAACACATGTCATCCTTTAGCCTGTTGACATGTTCGGTGACAGTCTTTATCTTAGAGTCATATGAGATTTTTAAGGAATTGTATTCATCTTCTGCTATTTTTCTTAAGAGCTCAGTTTTCTTTACTTGATCAATATATTTCTTTATCTTGGTTTCTAAGAAACTGATCTTTGAGGAGGAACTGACTTTACAGTATTCTAAGTCAGTTTTACATGATGACAAATCACGCTTGAGTTGAACATTTTCAGCTTTTATATGACCTAAGTCTTTAAGAAGTTATCCTTCTCTTCTTAATGCAAGTGTGAGCTCAGTTGCACAAGAAAAAAATTATTTTTTTAGTTTATTAAGTTGAGATGTTCTTATGTTCACATAATCAACATCTTCTTTATCATCAAGTGATTCAGAATCAGACTCATCGACTGTGAGTACAGGACTTAACTTAACCTCTTCTTGAGAACATAAAGAAATATTTTCAGAAGAGCAAGAGGGGCTTGTAGAAGACATACCTTCTAAGCATTTTCAGAAGTTAAATCCAGGACAAGTTTTTCTCAAACCTTGTGACATGTTAACAGAATCATCCATTGGATTCAATTCTTATTGGTTGGATCTCACCAAACACAGATTGTTAGATCTTTTCGTGTTTGCCTACTCTGATACCAATTGAAAAGGCGAGGGTACCCAAATATACCTCAAGCTAAAGTTTTCCTACCTATAAGTCCTTTCTCCGAAAGTGTTTGTCTATGGACTGAGTCGAGACAATACAACTAATCGGTTCACACTTTGTGTGATCGTTTATGGATACGAGATCGAGACAATACAACAACGAAGTATGTTACTTGATAAAAAGGTTCGAACTTAACCAAACACAATAGGATTCACTTATCAAGTAAATAGGAATTAACATTTGTGTGATTTACTTTAATTATAATAAAACAATTATAATGCGGAAATATAAAGTAAATGACACAGCAAGATTTTGTTAACGAGGAAACCGCAAATGTAGAAAAACCTCGGGACCTTGTCCAGAATTGAATACTTTCAGGATTAAGCCGCTACAAAAAATTACACCTAACTTTGTATAGTTGAGAACAAGCAAATAAACCTTTAGTTCACCTAGTTCCGTCTATTCCCACGCCTCCGACCTATGAATAAGTCACGTACTTGGAACAATTCCTTTAGTTCGTATTCCAAATAGTAAATGAACAACAAATCTGTTTGGTATCAACTCTATTCAACCAAGTGATATGAGTCGGACAAAGGCTCTTCTGTTTATCTTAACATAAACTCCTTCATCAGGTCCTTAGATCTATCTTATGTTCAATTACCGAAGTAATCGTTTAAGATTAAGCCAACAACACTATTAATCCAAAGAATTATATTGATGCCGATCTAATCAATTAATCAATCCAATCTATCACAAGGATAAACCGATTATTAAATGGATCATCTTTTATCGAAACAAGTATTGTGCACATCAAAGATTATGAACCCACAAATAAGAAATCAACAATATCTTCTTCGTCTTCAAATCTTCTTAGATCTTCAATAAACACCTGCACACAATCACTTGAATCTCTTGTGATCAATCACGTACAGAATGGAGTCTGTTAACAATGGATTATAACAAGATCATCTTTAGAACTAACAACAGTCTAAAGATCCCTGTCGAAACTCTGAACTAGTTTGAGTGAATCTTATATCAGAAGAGAAGATTCTCAAGCATAAACAAACTAGGTGCAATCAAAGTTCAACCACCGTTAGTTAATAAAATAAATGAAAACAAAAGATAAACCACAATTATCTAGTTTCCCACCAACGGTACTAATAGAGATTCTCAATCCCAAAGAAGACTTTAAATTGAGCGGCCGTAAGAGATTTCGCCTAATTAGGTTACTCTCCTCTCCGAATAGGCGGCTGCACCAGTAACAACACAACGAAGAGGAAGTTTGTTGTTACGAAGGATTAGTTTGCAAGAAAGGAAACTTCAAGTATTTATAAACAAGGAAGTTTGGACACCAAGGAATTTCCAAAACCGAAAATATTCTCAAGATATTCATTAAAGCACAAATTCGGTTTCCATAATTCCTGGAAATGCTCTGTGCAAAAATAATGATCGAAATCTCTCAGAAAATCTCTAATTAGTAAATGCACATTACTAATTATTATTTTCCTAAAAATAAAGTTAATTACCTTAATTAAAAGATTCTTAACTTATTTATGTTTCGATCCTCGGGATTCTCTTTCCTTAGCTATTAAGGAATAACTTTGAATAACTAAAGAAATAAACATTCATAGCACGTGTTCAAAGTATGTCACATCTTAACTTTGTAAGTTCTCTTTCACACTTACAACCTTGAAACCGATTTGCCACACTTCCAAACAAGTTTAGAATTGGTTCATCTGACTTTCAAGAACTATGTGATTGATCAAATAACATTCAATCACAATCATGGGATTAACGGTTCTACCAAAACAAGTTTTGGTTCCACCTTCCATGTGATTATTGTGCATAGTCACACTAGCTTTCCAAAATTCGGTTGACTAGGTACTAGGATCAGTTCCCCACATATATATGGTATCTAACTTATATGTGTTGCACATGTCCATAGTATCGGTTCCCCTTTGCCAAAAAACGTGTTGCACATGTCCATAGGATCGGTTCCCTTTTCTGCTATAAACCTTGTTGCACCTCATACAAGGATCGGTTCCCCTTTGTGATGTACCTCACCTCTTACTAGGTTCGGTTTCCCTTTCCCATATTTGGTCAGACATAAAATCACAAACCCGATCATACCATCTCAGGTGATTACTTAAGATCGGTTTCACTAATAAAATTCATATTAATACATAAGTCAGGCCATTGTGAATAGTTCTACCAAGAACACAAATAAGTCGTGAACGGTTATATTAAATCACACATATTGGATGTTCACAAGATATGCAATGAATAACAATCCCAACAACGCATGGCGATTTCCTTTTCGATTCACAAACAAGTTTATGAACTTACTTCCTTAGAACACATGTAAAACATTGTTCCCTAGGATGAAATCCTCACCTCATACCCATACATAATCACAATAGCATTCAAATGATTATGACGATGTCTTATCTACAAAATTTAATAGTTAAGCAATAAACCTCGTATTGTATTCCATAATACTATGTCTATCTAGAGTTCAAATATGCTTCGCAGTTTTGTTTTCAATATGCACGACTTGAAAGATACGTTGGGGAATGAAACAGTTCAAGTCAAATATCACTAACCTCATGTGGAAGGATTATTTGTTGTCAGTGTAGCTCCTTGCTTCTTCACATCTTCAAGTATTTGAAATACTTGTAATGTCTCATATCCTAATACTTTCAAGCTAACCTATACGAAGTTGACTCTAGTACATAATCAAGCAACTCTTAAGATGAGTTTTGATTCACTAAAATATGACAACCAAACTTGACATTCCAACTCTTGGTGGGTTCAACCGAGCTATGCTCTAACAATCTCCCCCTTTGTCAATTTTAGTGACAAAACTCTTACATCATATGGATAAAAAAATTACAAGAATTCATTACACATACGCTTGATTCCGGAATTCAAAAGCACAGTAAATTGCTTACATTCAATCCTTGAAAATATCGTTGTTGACATTATAATAACAAAGCTAATACTCCCCCTAAGGAAGATATGTAGTATTCCATCCACACGTCTTTGTTATACCAATTCCTATGACATGTTACTCCCCCTTAGTCTGTGCTTTCACTCTTTCGTTTAGATAAAACGTTTAAGCACCAATGTTATTTTCCTTAGCGATACCAATCAATGCCAGTATCACTTGTTTACTCCATATATTTCTCCCCCTTTTTGTCACAAAATGACAAAGAAACGAAAAAATAAAGGACAACACGAAAAGAATCTTACAAATCTCAATAGACTTGCAACCTGTAGAGTTAGGCACGAGGGTTCCACACACCATGTTCTGATAACCAATATCAAAACCGAAATTACAAGTAGTTTTATTTTGATATGTTACCAAGGAAAAAATTGTCCGAAACAATTTTTCCATTTTAGTTTAGCAAACCAAAAATCAACTACGCACCTTAGTCCCTTTGCTAAACCGATTGTACAAAAACAATCGCTTAATTCGATAAGACCAAAATAAAGAAAACTCTATTTTTCTCATCAGGTTCTAATTATCCATAAACTTTCACCTTTCAATTTTAAACAAGACAAGTACTAGGTTAGATAACTAGCATTTCTTGTTAAGGCATTCGATTAGTCTTTAGAACTAACAACAGTCTAAAGATCCCTGTCGAAACTCTGAACTAGTTTGAGTGAATCTTATATCAGAAGAGAAGATTCTCAAGCATAAACAAACTAGGTGCAATAAAAGTTCAACAACCGTTAGTCAATCAAATCAATGAAAACAAAAGATAAACCGTAATTATCTAGTTTCCCAACAACGGTGCTAATAGAGCTTCTCAATCCCAAAGAAGACTTTAAACTCAGCGGCCGTAAGAGATTTCGCCTAATTAGGTTACTCTCCTCTCCGAATAGGCGGCTACACCAGTAACAACACAACGAAGAGGAAGTTTGTTGTTATGAAGGATTAGTTTGCAAGAAAGGAAAACTTCAAGTATTTATAGACAAGGAAGTTTGGACACTAAGGAATTTCCATTGGTGTCGGTTATTCCCCCTTTCTCTCGTTGGATACGTCCACATACTATGTTTGCATCGTCGTTGGCGGGGGCACAGACCTTAGACAAGGATTCAACATTTTGTGCCATCTCTGAAATTTATGACGTTCTCCGAGCGAATATTTGATGGATCTTGCACAAATTGCCCGGTTCGCCATACTCTTTAAAAGACAAAACACCTCATTTTTAGGCTTGACAATATCAACTCGATTTGCGGCAACATCTTCTAATATTTTTCCATGCCTTCCATGGTGATTGGATTTCGAACATCGCGGCTTTGGGAGTGCTTCGGATGGCCGGGGTAACTCCTGAAGCGGAAGGTTGGGATTGGTGATTGAAGTGAATTCTGGTTAAGGATTGAATTCATACCTAAGACCCACCATCTTGAGTTTGGGAATATTGGAATGACAATCGAGAAATTGGCTTCCTAACCGAGAGATTAATCTCCCACTGTGGTCGCCAATTGTTTATGGGTGTTGATGGTGGATTTTCATTTAAGGTTAAAGTTGTAAAAAACCAGAAAATCATGCGCTGACATCTTGTAAAAGATAAAGCCATTGATAAGTGTTGGATACTCCCTCACTTAATTCACCTAGAATGGAGCATGTGGCAACAATCCCATTCTGTGAATACACGAAATTCATCCAGGTTGGAGCATGTAGCAACAATCCCATATACCCGTGGAATTTCTAGCATTATTAATTAATGCGCAATCAGCCTTGTATTTTGTACACATTATCAGTGCGGCATGACGACCGAGTGTTACTCTTACGCAGCAACACGAACCTCCAAGCATTATAATGAAACCATGTACGAAATACCCGTATGTAATGACTCTCTGTGTGTTATACTATCCCGATTGAGCCCTCTCGGTCTGTTATACTAGCCCGATTGAGCATCCGGACCGATCAGATCGGTCCGGATATGATCACAATCATCCAACTCCACAAGCATGATTGGATGACCCATCAATTCCATCACCCCCAAGCGGGTATGGAATATCCACTGCCGAACCAACGCGGATCCCGCATGGTCGGCCTCCCCAGAGATTGGCCTAGCTTGCCAAAACGTCCAAACCAGAGCATATGGGCGGAAAACCCTAAATTAGGGTTTGCGGCATATTACATGTGTCGCAAAAAAGTCTCAACCATCCATCTTCGCAGGTATAGATGGAGGGTGTAGATGTAGATTCAAAAGGCCCGTGAGCATATCAACACAATCACCGTGGGCTCGCCTACATACCCGACCAATCGGTCGGGACCAACCATGGTTGGTAATCCCGATTCGTACCCGAATCAAGCATTGACGCACGACCTTGAAACCCAAAATTAGGGTTTTGAGCATCACGAGCGTCCATCTTCTCCGCACGAATGGAGGGTCCAAGATTAGATTAAGGTGTCCGGTCATACCAAAGATGACCATCGTGGACCCATTTATTCCCTCACCCGATCGACCAAGGCATATCATGCCTGGTTGTTCCAAGACGCGCCCAAACTAGCGTGGTCACACCTCCCAAACCGCAACCGATCTCAACCGCTCAACTTTCACGGACGATTTGAGTGTCCCAGATCACGTTTTCATGGGATATTCAGGTATAGGCGTGAATACCAGCCTACCACCTTCACACCAGACCGACCGGCCAAGACCGACCAAGATTGGTCACCTTGGAACGTGCGCCCGAAGTAGGCATGACGCGCGGCTCTTGCAAGATGGTTTTTCGTCACAAATTGATCTCGACCACTCAACTTCAGGACGAATTGAGTGGCCCAGATCATACTTTCGTGAGGTAATGGGTATAGGCGCCTACACCGTCATGCCGTCTACACGCATGTACGGTCGGCCTGGCCAAAGTCATATCCCAAGTCGGGATTCGACCAGTCGAAGAGGGATGCTTGCGCACCTCTTCTAAAACCCTAATTCCACCAACGGTCGCAGATGAGTGTCTCAAAGATCATCTCATCCGTCCAACTTCACCGGCTTGGTTATACAACCTCGGGTCGAGTTAACTCGATCGGTGAGGCGTCATGGTAATCACCACACATCACTCTACCACACTGTGGATGCAAAGACGCATAAAATACACATGATACTTCACAAGTATCAACTTCCTGAATAATGCAGTTATTCAATTTAGCATTACGTGCTACCTTTTGTGGATCCTACGATCCACACACTCGAGACATCAATCATGTCACAAACTGGGGGGATACATACTAGGGTATTGGTCTGGCGGTTTACAGCATGCAGCATGCAACGCGCCATCACAAGAACGTGTCAGGAAGTCATGGACGGTTAGAGATGACAGGAAAAGTGGGCAAGACTGGTCGTGTAACACCAACACACACCTCCACTACTCCATCACTTCACTTCATCCACTTCCCACGAGAGACGTGAATAAGGCTCAAATGACTTGTATAAATAGATTCTCCTACCTATTTTCCAAGACGGGGGAGAAAAACAGAGACAAGAGAAACAAGACAGTCCAAACAACGAGAGGTAAGTGTTTATACAATCGTATTCAAACACCGGAATCGATTACTTACTCCGCAAGCCGGGTTCGTATTTACGATACAAGTCATTCATACCCAACACCTTCATAATATCAACACCTTCTTCACTTTCCTCCCTAAGATCAACCCCATCTCCTTCACTTTGTGACCGAAACAAGTCTGGAACGGTCATTTCTTGGTTTAGGCCGGACTTGCATAGATTGATTTCCGAATCTACAAGCACTCACCGCGCAGTGCATTTGTTTAGGGTTTAGATTCATTCCTCATCCACACACCCCAAATTACCAAAACCGGCAGGAATAGTTTTCACCCATAAACAATTGGCGACCACAGCGGGAGGTTGATCTCTCGGTTGTAAATTCAATTTCTTCGAAATCTGATTCAATTTTATCAATTTTAAAAGGGTAGATCTTAGAATCAATTCAATCAACAATTCATTTCAAGATGGTGGAATTAAGGTCTGGATCAACAATCAATTCTGATGGAGCTAGTGTGGATAACAATCCCGGTGTCGAAGTACCATCGGTGGAGCCACCATGGTCAATACATCTCGTGGAGCCGTCACTTCTACCATCGCAGACCAGACAGGAAATATTCCAAGTAAGTGTAACACCTCCCATCACCATAGCCATAGCAGAGCGCAAACCCCGGCATCTCCTCAAGTGTAACACCTCCGTAGTCACCGCAGCAACAACTTTCACTCCTTTATCGGGACGAGGAGCCGGGAGGCACAAGAGGAGGGACACCGTCTATTACCATTGCAGACTTGATGGAGAAACAGGAAGTTCTTGCTAAGACTCAAACGGATATGGCCGCAACTCAGAAAGAGGTACTCACTTTCCTTAAAACTTTGACCGAGCGATTGCCACAAGATTCACGGCAACCCTTGGAGTCGGCAAGAGATGCATTCAATACACCCAGAGCAGGCGTTTCCACTCGGACCCACATGAATGAAGAAACTTGTGTTGCTCCTGAGCGCCAAAGGGAGAGGGACCATCCTTCCAACTTCATTACGCGAGGATCTGGAACGACTTCTCCAAAATCGAGGAAAAGGGGACCGAACGGATGTACACCAACATCAGCCATCGTACCCTCAAGATGTAAAACGAATTCCTCTTCCAAGAGGTTACACCTCTCCCAGTTCTCCCTCTACGACATGCATCGGGTAATGCTCGTGAACACGTCTCTCGATTCTTGGATTCCTTGGGGGAACATGAATACAACCATGTTCTGCGCCTGAAAGAATTCTCGAAGTCACTTACGGGGAGGGCGTACACCTGGTACAACAAAATCGCGCCTAACAACATATCCAATTGGAGCGAGATGGTCAGTGCTTTCTACAGAAAGTATTTCTTCGTGTCTGAAAAAATCACCTTTTCAGATCTAGGAAGAATTCTTCAGCGGAACAACGAGCATCCTAACGACTTCGTCAAAAGGTTCAGAACCCAAGCGCTAGATTGTCACGACCCGAATGTCACCGAACGACAATTGGTGGAATTGTGCATCAACGGGATGATACCCATATACCGCGCTCTCGTTAGAGAACTGGGCTTTCAAACGTTCTCTCGAACTCCATGAAGTCGCTGCCAAACGTTCAAAGAACAATCGCACAACGTTGCTAGAAAGAACCGAGTTGTTCGAAGTGAAGATTCACGTGAAAGTCGAGGAAGCGGGCGCCTCACGAACAAGCAATACAACACGGGTCCTTCGTGAGTGTAGTGGGCGGAGGAGAGAAAAAGGAAAGCGGTGACGGAACAACAAACCAAGCGGGCATCCCCTATGACACAAGACTTCGTCTCGAAAAGGAGCGGACAAAGCTCCTGACAAGACACCGAAGATACGGGTTTTCCTTTCCCCATGAATGAAGTGATAGAACTCTTGGAAGCATGGATCCAAGACGATGCCGTCAAGTCGCCTCCTATCAGGCGTCCTCCAACCGAGAAAGACATGGCATCCCAAATACTTGTTGCTACCACAGATTGTTCATCATCCGACTAAAGATTGTAACAAAGTTGAAACAAATATTCAGGGAAAAGATAGAGACAGAGAACTCCAGCTTGGAAACGAAGGTGTTCGTAGAGACCTCTCCCTATCAGAACCGCATGATTTTCGGGGGACTTCGCAAGACTGCACAATCTATGATGGAGCACTTGTGTGAAATCTTGTACTTCTCCAAAGGGCAGCGTCAAGACATATTTACGGCCCTCAACCACGTTGTGTTAGGCAGGCGTTTGTATCCAGAAGCAGTCCAAGAACCCCAGTCTTTCCTGAAGGACGCGAGCAAGGGAAACCGGGGACTCCTAACTGTCACTCGTTTGAGGTACATTGAGTTCGACAACGCATTGATTAATACGGCTTCCGTATTTAACATCATTACTGTCAAGACCTTGAGAGCAGCAAAGATTTCAAAGGTGAAGCTACTCGTCACCCAACTGTGGTTAAAGATTCAGAAGGAGAACTCAGAGATGCATATGGGTACATCGATCTTGAAGTCAAATTAGGTGATGCCTCGACACAAACAAAGTTCTACATAGTCAAAGATAATCCCAACTACGACATGATCCTAGGACGCTCTTGGATGCATGACAACAAAGCAATACTAGAAGCCCGTCCTCTACCGATTTCGATACCTGAAAGAATCTCCAACACGCCTTCTGGACCTGATGACTGTCTGGTGCCGCACCAGCAACTTGCCAATGTGACAAAACTTCCCGGAGAGAGCCTGCCAACATACATTGAAAGGTTCCGATCTCAAGTAAGTCTCATCGCACAACCCTTTTTACAACTTACCGCCCTCCATTCTGACAAGTCCTGGGGACTGGCTCCAACCAACAAACCAACCTTGGATAAGAGATGCGAATGGGAGGCTGGCCCCTTCAAGCAGTTTATCAGAGTCTAGAAGCTGTCTCGATCAAAGACAACAAAACCAAGACCCCGACGTCAACACGCCCAAACCCGTTTGGAATTGGGGACTTAGTATCGAAGACGACCGCATTCAAGGTAGGAAGCATTACAGTGAGAATGGATACCTCACCCGATTCAGCCACCGAGAAGGAGGATGAACCATACCCGGTAGTGAGATGTCATCCTAGGCGGCTACGCAAACTCATCAACGCTGACAAACTAGAAGGCGTAACAATTCACTCACGATGGCTCAAACCCTACCGTACCTAAGACGCTGTGCTATCACTTTCCAGCATCCTATACACTTTAAAACGATGTTCCTCCGGCGTGTTTTCCTTTACAATTTCACATCATATTTGTAATTCCTCTAGAGAATGATTGCAATACTTGCATTCATAATTAAGGTTTCAATTTTCGATTTTCAAATTAATTGAAGTGTTATTTCCACCTGAGAACCTCTTTACTCCTAAAGACACAAATCCCATCCTACCCACCAGAGCAGGTCAAGAAAGAAACCCTAAACGAAAGACATCCTGAAAAGAGTTGAGGGAAAAGATATGCGCAGGAAGGGAAGAAGCTTTGAGCCATTCACGCCAGCAAGGCCAGGAAGATCTTGCATCAGGAACACAGTTACAGTCTTGACAAAGGGTCATAAAAAAAAACCTTTATTCAAACAATCAAATAGAAGAAAACCTTGAACTTGGCTGCCACTGAATACAAGGAAGATGTTCAAATGTACGGAATATACTTGGAAAGAGGAAAAAAAGAAAAGAGGTTTTAGTCGTCAAGAGGATCGCTTCGCACCACCACCGTCGGGTTCCCGTCAGCGCCATCACCGTTGATGCTCCTCCTTCGAATCTACCTCAACTTCGCATCGGACATCTCCCAGCAGCCGCACTCCATCCCAACATCATCAGCGGGAGCATTAAAGAGCACATCAACATTAGGAGTCGTGCCGATTGATTTCAGATATTCAGGTTCGTCTGTGTCGGAGTCAAGAATTATCACGCCGTCCTGGACTGGGTAATCACACTTATCTTCATTCAGAGGTTGTTTATGCTCAACCCTCCGCCTCTTCAACCGCGCTGCATATCTCTCTGCCCTTGCGCTTACCAGTACTTGCAACGCTTCCTCGCGCCTCCACCGCTCATCCATGACAATCGCGGTGAAAGTGCAGATGCGTCCCCGCAATACGCAGTGCAGTATAGACATCCCCGTATAGCACGGCCGACTTCACGAAGTGGAAGATCGATCTTATCCATTACTTCTTCATGCGCATGGGTTTCGGGCTTGTCAACTTCGAAGCTTCTTTATGGAGAAGCGACAGAATGATCGTCCACCGCCTCCATGATAAACTGCAGAGGAGAAGATGTTATGAGCACAAAAAAAAAAAAAAAAAAAAAAAAAAAAAAAAAAATCAATCAATCAATCGATCAGTCAATCAGGAGATCAGATAAGTGCGGAACAGTACCTTAGATATAGAATAAACGACTGCGTGAGATGATTCTTTATAATCTCACAAGTCGACAGAATCCCAGGAGAAAAGAAGTCTTTACTTACCACCTATAAAGGCTACCAATTCGGGATAGCAATCAACGATGCTTATCAGATACATCTGGGGAAAGTTGTGCGTGACGAAAGGGAGTACACCTGACCCAAGGAAGGGACCAAGCTCGGATATATACAAGGGGAACCAAAGCAACTCACCGAGATCAAGTCCCGCTTCCTTCACAACCTTGATCGTAACCAACCAGCTCTGTGGCAACGCCCGACGATGTCTGGGCTCATCCCAGTAAATATCTATTCACCCTAGCTTGGTCATTTCAATTTACAAATTTTTCACCATCTCATGCCTACCCCACAATAGTGTAACCATTATGTGCTAGGCAGAGGACTTAATGTTGATGGTGGATTTTCATTTAAGGTTAAAGTTGTAAAAAACCGTAAAATCATGCGCCCGACATCTTGTAAAAGATAAAGCCATTGATAAGTGTTGATACTCCCTCACTTAATTCACCTAGAATGGAGCATGTGGCAACAATCCCATTCTCAGGAATACACGAAATTCATCCGGTTGGAGCATGTAGCAACAATCCCATATACCCCGTGAATTTCTAGCATTATTAATTAATGCGCAATCAGCCTTGTATTTCTGTACTCATTATCGCCAGTGCGGATGACAACCGAGTGTTACTCTTACGAGAGAAACACGAACCTCCAAGCATTATAATGAAACCATGTACGAAATACCCGTACTGGGATGACTCTCGGTGTGTTATACTAGCCCGATTGAGCCCTCTCGGTGTGTTATACTAGACCGATTGAGCATCCGGATCGATCAGATCGACCGGATATGATCACGGTCATCCAACTCCACAAGCATGATTGGATGACCCAGATCAATTCCATCACCCCCAAGCGGTGTATGGAATATCCACCGCCGAACCAACGCGGATCCCGCATGGTCGGCCTCCCCCAGATTGGCCTAGCTTGCCAAAACGTCCAAACCAGAGCGTATGGGCGGAAAACCCTAAATTAGGGTTTGCGGCATATTACATGTGTCGCAAAAAGTCTCAACCATCCATCTTCGCGGTATAGATGGAGGGTGTAGATGTAGATTCAAAGGGCCCAGAGCATATCAACACAATCACCGTGGGGCCGCCTACATACCTGACCATTCTGTCAGGACCAACCATGGTTGGTAATCCTGATTCGCACCCCGAATCAAGCATTGACGCACGGCCTTGAAACCCAAAATTAGGGTTTTGAGCATCACGAGCATCCATCTTCTCCGGCACGAATGGAGGGTCCAAGATTAGATTAAGCAGGTCGGGTCATACTAGCATGACCACCGTGGACCCATCTATCCCCTCACCCGATCGGCCAAGGCATATCATGCCTGGTTGTTCCATGACGCACGCCCAAACTAGCGTGGTCACACCTCCCAAACCGCAAACTGATCTCAACCGCTCAACTTCGCTGGACGATTTGAGTGGCCCAGATCACGTTTTCATGGGAGATCAAAGTATAGGCGTGAACACCAGCCTACCACCTTCACACTGCACCGATCAAGATTGGTCACCTTGGAACGTGCGCAAGTAGGCATGACGTTGACGCTCTTGCGACCGGTTTTTCGTCACAAATTGATCCCGACCACTCAACTTCACCGGACGAATTGAGTGGCCCTAGATCATACTTTCGTGAGGTAATTGGTATAGGCGCCTATACCGTCATGCCGTCCTACACGCATGTACCTGGTCGGCCTGGCCAAAGTCATATCCCAACGGGATTCGACCAGTCAAGAGGATGCTTGCGCACCTCTTATAAAACCCTAATTCCACCAACGGTCGCAGATGAGTGTCTCAAAGATCATCTCGTCCGTCCAACTTCACTGCTTGGTTATACAACCCCAGTCGTGGAGTTAACTGGTCAGTGAGGATTCATGGTAATCACCACCCATCACTCTACCACACCGGGATGCAGACCGTGCATAGAATACACATGATACTTCACAAGTATCAACTTCCCGAATAACGCAGTTATTCAATTTAGCATTACGTGCTACCTTTTGTGGATCCCACGATCCACACACTCGAGACATCAATCATGTCACAAACTCGGGGTGATACATAATGGGTATTGGTCTCGGCGGTTTACAAGATGCACAGGCAACGCGTCATCACAAGAACGTGTCGTAGAAGTCATGGATGGTTAGAGATGACATGAGAAGTGGGCAAGACTGGTCGTGTAACACCAACACACACCTCCACTACTCCATCACTCCACTTCCTCCACTTCCCACGAGAGACGTGAATAAGGTTCAAATGACTTGTATAAATAGATTCTCCTTCCTATTTTCCAAGACAAGAGAAAAACAGGAGACAAGAGAAACAAGTCAAGTCCAGACAACAGAGGCAAGTGTTTATACAATCGTATTCAAATACCGGAACTGATTGCTTACTCCTGCAAGCCAGTTCAGCTTTCTGATACAAGTCATTCATAGCCAACACCTTCACAATATCAACACCTTCTTCGCTTCCCTCCCTAAGATCAACCTCATCTCCTTCACTTTGTGATCGAAACAAAGCAGGAACGGCCATTTCTTGGTTTAGGACGGACTTGCACAGATTGATTTCCGAATCTACAAGCACTCACCGCGCAGTGCATTTGTTTTGGGTTTAGATTCATTCCTCATCCACACACCCCAAATTACCAAAACCGACAGGAATAGTTTTCACCCATAAACAATGGGTAAGAACCGTTTCTGCTGATTTTGGTAATTTCGGGTATGTGGATGAGAAACGAATCTAAACCCTAAACAATGCACTGCATGGGAGTACTTTTGATTCGAGAGATCAATCTGTATAATCCTATCCTAAACCAAGAAATGGCCGTTCCAGGCTTGCTTCGGTCACAAAGTGAAGGAAAAGGGTTGGTCTTAGGGAGGGAAGCGAAGAGAGTGTTGAGACCAGAATCATTGATTCTGATGGTGTGGTTGTTTATGACTTGTATCTGAAAGTAGAACTGGCTAGCAGAACGAAAAGCTACCGGGTGATTTCTAGATACTATGTTGTTGCCGACCAAAACTTGTTCTTTGGTGAAAATAGGTGAAGCCTATTTATACAAGTCATATTGAAACGTACCCTGGTCTCGTAGGAAGTGGAAATGATTGGGTGGAAGAATAAAGTAACTTGTAACCGTCAGACATTATGCTTCCATGATGAAGGAAGTGAATTCGTGTAACCGTCACACATTACGCTTCCATGATGAAGGAAGTGAATTCCCTTACACCATTACTTTTCACCACCACTAATTATCCCGCTTCATGACACTTTCTTGTAACGGGCGCATTACACGCCGCACGCTGTAAACCGCCAGACCAATACCCTAATGAGCATCCCCCAGTTTGTGACATGTTTGATGTCTCAAGTGTTTTCGTGGAAAACATGTAGCACTTTGCTACGTGTGGCAAGTCAAAGTCAAGGGACTTACCGCAGGAAAATAGCATGTAAGGCTATTAGGCTCGTTTTGGCTGGTCGCCTAAAACTTTCCACAGGTTTGTCAGTTCGGTGGCGAACTTCGGTGGCTGAGATCGCATCTCATGAAGGATGATAGCCGTTGATTATGGATACCTTGTGTTGGCGCCTGATAATGGCGCAGTGGCATTTTGGTGTACGCCAGTGGCAATGTGGTATGGCTGGCATGGCTCGTGCATGCCAGTGGCACGGTGATGCAAGTGGCGCCTGGCGTAGCCATGGCCACTAGATGTAGACAGCTGGTCGCCTGAAACTCGCCACAAGTCTGTCAGTTCGGTGGCGAACTTGGATGGCTGAGATTGCATCTTATGAGGAAGGATGGACATTGATTATGGACATACCTCGTTGTATAGCAAAGTGGCGCCATTGGCATAGTAGCGCCTGGCGCAGCCATGACATAGCGGCATGCCGGTGGTGTAGCCGTGGCGTTGTGGCGTGGCCAAAACTAGGATTTGGCTCCGTGACCGAAGTTAGGGCTTGGAGGCGTGGCCAAGGCTAGGATTTGGCGCCGTGGCCAAGGCTAGGATTTGACACCGTGGCTAAAGTTAGTGCTTGGCGGCGAGACCAAGGCTAGGATTTGGCGCCGTGTCCAAAGTTAGGGCTTAGCGGTGCGGCCAAGGCTAGGATTTGTCGTCGTGGCCAAAGTTATGGCTTGGCGGCGCGGCCAAGGCTAGGATTTGGCGTCGTGGCCAAAGTTAGGGCTTGGCGGCGTGGCCAAAGTTAGGGCTTGGCAGCGTGGCCAAAGTTAGGGCTTGGAGGCGTGGCGAAGGCTAGGATTTGGCGTCGTGGCCAAAGTTAGGGCTTGGCGGCGAGACCAAGGCTAGGATTTGGTGCCGTGGCCAAAGTTAGGGCTTGGCGGCGCGGCCAAGGCTAGGATTTGTCGTCGTGGCCAAAGTTAGGTCTTGGCGGCGCGGCCAAGGCTAGGATTTGGCGTCGTGGCCAAAGTTAGGGCTTGGCGGCGTGGCCAAGGATATGATTTGGCGTCGTGGCCAAAGTTAGGGCTTGGCGGTGGTAGGCCTCGGATGTGTATGTATTTTATGGCCTACGGTAATACCGCAAGTGCACGGCGTCTATCGGAGACGCGGCAAGTACGGGTCGAACCACAGAGACTTGTGGTGCTCTAATTGATCTAAGGCTTTGCTAAACCGAGTTCTAAGTGATAACAAGTGACAACGAGATGGTTTTGCGAGATATTTTTTGCCGATACGGCTGTTTTGTAGTGAAATAAACCTAAACTAAGGTAAAAACAGTGACAAAAGGGTGCTTGGTCTTCATTCCACCACTTGGTTCCTAGTATGTGTTCAACTAGATTGAGTTTTCTTGTTCCTATGGTAGACAAGTGAGGTGTGTCAATTCCATCACCTAACTAAGGAGTTTCACCTTGTGATCCTTCAATATCAGTGAAGTTACTAACCCAGAGCATTAGTTATCTAATCAAGTATAACTAATCAAAGGAATTAGTATTAGGGCCTAAGGGTTGAGTTGCAATACAACAACACAAGTTATAGTCTAACTACAATGGATCTATTTAAAGTATCCATTGTGAGAGTAAAGTGTTGGGTATTAAGATTGAAGTTATCTCTAAATTTAAGCACTCAAGACAACACAAACCGAGTTGAATTCATACATGGAATTAGGGTTTCATGAAACCCTAGCAAACTAAATTAAAACCGAAAGATACTGAAAATTAAATCTAATTGACAAGATCGGCTAATCCAGCGTACCAATTTCACTCTACTACCTCCTATTTATACATGCAACTCCTCAAAACAAAAACCCTAATTTCATTTAAAAATAGAAATTAATTGGAAAACTCTCTCACCCATGTCGCTCCAATCGCTCCCTCTTTGTCAATCGGCTCTCGCATCGACTACTCTAGCTTCCTACGATTTCTCAATGAAACCCTAACCTATCTCGTCTAGTTCTCTTTTAGCTTCTAGGAGAGAAGCTACAAAAGGACTAAATAGCAATAGGTAGGTGGAGTGTCAGGAGATGATGGAGTTGGTGGCGGTATGGGTGAAGAAGGTGGAGGAAACGGCTGTGGCAGGAGATGGTCGGGGGGAGGGGGTTTTGCAGAGGTGAGGGCGACGGGTGGAGAGGAGAAAAGAAGAGAAAATGAGTTAGGGTTACGTTTTAGGAGTTTATATAGGTGTTGTGGTGTTGAGCAGGTACATCGAAGATCGATGGGACTGGCCTAGCGAGCGTAGGATTGGCTGGAGAAGATCTTAACGGCTGAGAGAGGTAGCCGGTTTTGGTGTGATATGGTGTTGAGCGAAGTATCGAACATCGATGATAGTGGGGGCAGCGATCGTAGGATGTAGAAGATCGAAATCTCGACGGCTTGGAGTGGACGGGCTCGGACCCGGGTCGCGGGTAGCTCTAGCCCATGTCTTGTAGATGTTGGGTTGCAAGAATTCTGCGCCGCGGCGGCTTTCTGCTCCTTGGGCACTTGACTCCAATTCTTTGCTCTTTGGCTCCTCAGATTCTCCGAGCTTTATTTATTACCTAAGAACACAAAATTAATTAATACAAATATTTATTCTTGAAAACAAGGAAAACACCGAATATGGGATAATATCCGCTTTCTAAGCGCAAAAGATGAGTAAAATGCCAATAAAAAGGTGTATAAATATGCACTATTTAGCACTCATCAAATACCCCCAAACCTGAATTTTACTTGTCCTCAAGTGAAACAAATTAGAAATCCTAACTATACCCCCGTCGCAGTCTCTCGAATGCATTTAGCGTATGCACTAAGCCTTTAAACCCTAGGTGTCCCTAGTGGACGAGTTGTAGTCTCGTGAGGGTTTACAAGAGGTGTACCCACAAAACCTTCTCCAACTTCGTGAGTGTAAAAGAGTCTCAAGCATCCAAGAAGCATGAGGACATAGGAGTTTCGCATGCTAGTAATGAAGTTAGAACTATCGAAGAACGCATTCTCATCCTTAAGAGTTGAGCGAGAAGTAACCATACCATATGAAAGAATTCGGATTCGATTGTGATCATAAGCCTCGACTTCTCGCCTCACCATTAGGATTTTATGATAATTGCACTCAAAAAGATCGCTTTTTTAGTCTCTCATGTGTGCAGCAGGAGTAAAGAGAGAAATCCCGCACACGTTGTAGGTAAGAAGGATAACCTTCCGAAATAAAATCTGGAGACTCCACGAAGTGTGGACAAAAAGGATCTTTTTTCCGATGATCTCTAAGAAAGGAAAATCAACCATTAGTAAGGGGGGAGTACTCACTCACTTCTCACCCGATCGGCAATTAATATCACTCTCTCATAAGAAACCATAGAAACGTCTTCAATCTTCGGTCTTCGGTCTTCAAATGTTGATGATGAACTTCTAAACTTCACAAAACTTGACAATTTTTAACTTTTCTACTCAAATTCCTTGTTGTTTGGATTTTTCTTTTGAACTCTTCTTTACCATGGTGGTAGCAAAAATAAGAAAATAAACTACAATATTTTTTTTTTTTTTTTTTTTTTTTTTGACTTTTGATTTTTTGATTTTTTGATTTTTTTGATTTTTTTTTTTATTTTTTTTTTTTTTTTTTATAATAAGTGAAAATAAAAATACAAATACAAATAATGAAACAACTAACTCCATGGACAAAGGACTTTATCACTCAATTTTTCCACAACTTGTATTGTCTTGATTTTATAAATTTTATTAATTCTCATCCTATTTTCTTTTCGTTTTCTTTGTTGCACGTAAACCTTGGACTATCTTAACTTTTCTTTCAATATTTCGATTCCCGCTCGGTTGTCGACGATGATGTGTTTCTATGGGTCTTCTTGATTGAGAGAGAGAATGATGCTAACTACAAATCGGTATTTAGAAGGAGTTTTCATCTTTAGACGTCACCCTCATGATTGACAAAAACTAGCACTCAAGAGATCAAAAGTAGTGCTGAAAATGGTGCGAAGTTGGGTAGCTCACCATTCCTACCCCGAATTTACGTACGGTGACACACACTCTAACATGACTTTTCTAGAAAGTTGCAAAAAATGAAGGTTGGTGCCTCACTTGATGTAAAATGGGTAGTCTCCACTATGGGTGATCACAATTCTACTACCGAATATCTAAATAGCACCTAATTCGCCCTCCGGTATGGTTAAATCCAACTTTAACGCTCTAATCAACTAAGGAACCCGATTGCGTTCTCCTTAGACTTCTAAGTTCGTTATTTCAGCCGATTCTCTATGTAAACATAGCTAAAAGCATGCTAGTGATTCTAAAATCTCTAAAAGTTGGAGGTTTTTACAAAAAGAGTTTTTGAATTTTTTTTTTTTTTTTTTTTTTTTTTTTTTTTTTTTTTTGTAAAATTAAAAGATAAAATAAAAGACTAAAAATTAAAAAGACTAAAAACTCTATATGCAAATGCACCCCCAAACCTAAATCAAACATTGTCCTCAATGTGTCAACAGATAGGAAAAATTTAAACAAATCACGTACCACGAGAACTATCCGATAAGATAAAAGGGAAGAGATTCTAGGATAGGCGGAGCAAGGTTGAGCTTCATTCGTCATGGCTAGAATCCAACATTCTCAACGGAGATCATATCGGATTAGCATAATATATGTGCAAGAAGCCTCAACCGAAGCAAGAAAAGAAAAATTTAACAAGTCCTACCGGATATATACAATGAAAATGCACCATTGGTTTATGTGGGAATTTGGTTTGTGTGGGCTGATTGTTTGGTTTTTGTGGGAAAATTTGGTTTAAATGGGCTGATTTGGTTTATTGGGTTTTTGGTTTGTTTGGGATATACTGACCGATTCTTTGAAACTTTACAGCCAGATGCAAATACTCAAAATTTGGGCTTCAATTTGGTTGCAGCCAGGTTGGGTCCAGTGAGTTAATGACTCAGTTCGATTAACCAAAGCAAGTGTGGGCTAAAAGTTTTGGTTTATGTGGGCTGGTTTGTTGTGGGCTAGTTGTTTGGTTTTTGAGGGAAGCCCAGTTTGTTGCAAAATGTGTAGCCCAGAAGTGGATTGAGCCCAGTTGACAGTTTGGTTTGGCATCCCAGATTGGGTTCACTATATGCACAAACCCATCGATGTGGGCTCGGGTTTTGTTTAAGCCCAAGAAGCAGAGGTTATGTGGGCTCAACCTATTGCCAATGATTGCTCTTTGAAACAAGAACCCTGTGTTAATGTATTAAGCCAAGTTATAATGCTAAGCCTAGTTGGGTTAGCCCAGGTGAGCTGGGTTTCATTTGGTTTTGCAAAACCCAGTTCTCAGTTTAGGTTTTTTTGCAGCTCAGTTATGTGAGCTTCACTGTGTATCTGGTTATGTCCGAGACACGCCTTGGTAAGCTATGTGCAAAGTTGGTGGTGCCAAGCACAAGAGAAACACAAACTCATAAAAGAAATGACCCAATTTCCCAAATTTGAACACAGCACAAGAAACTCATTCACAAAGACAGACAATTTAGAGCAACTCACAAAGACCGCTCTAAGTGCAACCAAAGACTGAAAGCAATCACAGTCACGATTTAACAAGTTTGCACGGTGAATGATTACTGGGGTTAGCTTACTGTGTTTCGCTCAACAGCCTTCCGTGAGGGCTGGAGCTCAGGTATCAATGGGCTTGCAAGCTTAACAGATCAAGATGGGCAAAGGTTCAAAGGCAACTTGTCCAGTTGATGTCACTATGGCTAAAGGCTAACTTGTTTAGCTAGGTTGCAAACAGGCTCGACAGTCACAGGGGCCGGAGCTCGTGGCAAATTGAAGTTATGGGCACAGAAAAGATAACAGATTCGGCCAATTAACACACGAGAGAAAAGACAAGAAGTATGGGCACACCAAAGAAATTGAAGTATTGAGCTCGGGGTTTGCACACTTGTTTCGTTGTGCTAACCTCGACTATCCACGCCCTAACTCACAAGTGCAGGGGCTGGAAGTTAGGTGCTACAAAGACGAGGCTAATGCAACCAGCTCATACAAATTCTCAAGGTGACACAGGTGCACAGATTATGCAAGCTTAAAAACACAAAGCACAGGGCTGGTTGAAGAGGTTCAACAGGGTCTGTTGACCCTTTTGGTTTTCAATGGGCTTGCAGGTTTAATATGCACAGAGCAATGCTCACAAGCACAGGTTCACAGGTCTAGCAAGCAAGCATACATAGCAGAGCATAAGGGTTACAGATCTAGCGCAAGGTTATGTGCTAAGATTAATCAGGCCAAGTTGCAACAAAGCCCCACAGCTTCAGGGGGCTGGGGGGTTGCACAGTTAATGCTCAGTCAACAAAGCTCGGCGGCAGGTTCAGGCAGCAATAAAAATTACAGTTCGGGTCGGGGTTATCACCGACAAGCCAAGCTTGCACCTTACACACACCACAAGACAAGCCAAGATTCACAAATGCACAGTTTTGGCTAACCTCAAGTCTTGAGTTTTTCCCTTGCCTTCCTTCCTTTGGCTTGCACAAAGACAGCTCAAGCACGGCCCAAGACACGTTGGCTCAACAAAGAGATTAGTTCTCTATAATGAAAAACTATGTTCAACTATGCGGCCAAGATGGTCAGATCTTGGTGTAACTATGCAGCCAAGATGGTCATGTGCTTTTGACCGACTCGGGAAGATTAATTTGGACCGTATGCAGGGGCTAAAAGTGACAAGTGACACTAAGCTACAAACTACGAGAGGCTTATAGCTCTAGTCAAGAAGCCGAGATGCGAAAGAACAAAATTTCTGTGATTTATACTAATGCGGGGTTAAGTTATACTAAATGCACTAACGATGCAAGACGAGATGCGAGGAATGTAAAGCTTGGACAAAGGTAAAGGATAAAATAGAAAAACTTTAACTAAATTATAGTAATACAGGTGAAAACAAAATCGTAAAGTGAGTATGTACAATGGAGGATTGGAACTCAAGTAAAACAAGCCACAGTCAACAGGCACACGCCAAGTCCCGCAACGGCGCTCAAAAACTTGGTAGGCCTCGGATGTGTATGTATTTTATGGCCTACGGTAATATCGAAGTGCACGGCGTCTATCGGAGACGCTAGCAAGCACGGTCGAACCACGAGAGACTTGTGGTGCTCTAATTGATCTAAGGCTTTGCTAAAGGCGAGTTCTAAGTGATAACAAGTGACAGAGATGGTTTTGCAGATATTTTTGTGCCGATACGGCTGTTTTGTAGTGAAATAAACCTAAACTAAGGTAAAAACAAGTGACAAAAAGGGTGCTTGGGTCTTCATTCCACCACTTGGTTCCTAGTATGTGTTCAACTAGATTGAGTTTTCTTGTTCCTATGGTAGACAAGTGAGGTGTGTCAATTCCATCACCTAACTAAGGAGTTTCACCTTGTGATCCTTCAATATCACTGAAGTTACTAACCCAGAGCATTAGTTATCTAATCAAGTATAACTAATCAAAGGAATTAGTATTAGGGCCTAAGGGTTGAGCTGCAATACAACAACACAGTTGTAGTCTAACTACAATGGATCTATTTAAAGTATCCATTGTGAGAGTAAAGTGTTGGGTATTAAGATTGAAGTTATCTCTAAATTTAAGCACTCAAGACAACACAAACTGAGTTGAATTCATACATGGAATTAGGGTTTCATGAAACCCTAGCAAACTAAATTAAAACTGAAAAATAACAGGAATTAAATCTAATTGACAGCACTGGCTAATCCAGGCGTACCAATTTCACTCTCTACTCCTCCTATTTATACATGCAACTCCTCAAAACAGCAAACCCTAATTTCATTTAAAAACAGAAATTAATTGGAAACTTCTCTCACCCATGTCGCTCCAATCGCTCCCTCTTCTCACAATCGGCTCTCGCATCGACTACTCTAGCTTCCTCTCGATTTCTCAATGAAACCCTAACCTATCTCTCGTCTAGTTCTCTTTTAGCTTCTAGGAGAGAAGCTACAAAAGGACTAAATAGCAATAGGTAGGTGGAGTGTCGAGGAGATGATGGAGTTGGTGGCGGTATGGGTGAAGAAGGTGGAGGAAACGGCGGGGTGTGGGAGATGGCGGGGGGGGGGGTTTTGCGAGGTGAGGGCGACGGTGGAGAGGAGAAAAGAAGAGAAAATGAGTTAGGTTACGTTTTAGGAGTTTATATAGGTGTTGTGGTGTTGAGCATGTACATCGAAGATCGATGGGACTGGCCTAGCGAGCGTAGGATTGGCTGGAGAAGATCTTAACGGCTGAGAGAGGTAGCCGGTTTTGGTGTGATATGGTGTTGAGCGAAGTATCGAACATCGATGCTAGTGGGGGCAGCGACCGTAGGATGTAGAAGATCGAAATCTCGACGGCTTGGAGTGGACGGGCTCGGATCCGGGTCGCGGGTAGCTCTAGCCCATGTCTTGTAGATGTTGGGTTGCAACTGTTGCGCGCGCGGGCTTCGGCTTTCTGCTCCTTGGGCACTTGACTCCAATTCTTTGCTCTTTGGCTCCTCAGATTCTCCGAGCTTTATTTATTACCTAAGAACACAAAATTAATTAATACAAATATTTATTCTTGAAAACAAGGAAAACACCGAATATGGGATAATATCCGCTTTCTAAGCGCAAAAGATGAGTAAAATGCCAATAAAAAGGTGTATAAATATGCACTATTTAGCACTCATCAGGCGGCGTGGCCAAGGCTAGGATTTGGCGTCGGGGCCAAAGTTAGGGCTTGACGGCGTGGCAAATGCTAGGATTTGGCACCGTGGCCAAAGTTTGGGATTGGTGGCCAAGGCTAGGATTTGGCATCGTGGACAAAATTAGGGCTTGGCGGCATAGCCAAGGCTAGGATTTGGCGCCGTGGCCAAAATTAGGGCTTGGCGGCATGGCCAAGGCTAAAGTGGCTCGTGGCATGTTGTGGACTATGACCAAAAATTAGGGTTTCGGCTAATGCTATTGAAGCAAAAGTCTTGTTTCGATCATGGAACCCTAATTGGAGTCCGTTATGGCATTGGCCACGAACAGAAAGTGGATTAGCACATAGTGGCGTCATTTTTGGCACTTTTCCATGTTACTGCGGCAGAGTGGCATGTAGGCATGGTACTGTGGCAGAGTGGTATGTTGGCATGCCAATTAATATGTTGTTGCGGCAGGGCGCGTTTGTCTTTCCAGTTAGTATGGTGGTGCGGCAGGGTGCATTTTCCATTTAATGTATGGTGGCAAGTTTAGAGCGACTTGATTGGTCAAGAAAAGGGGGCGGCCAAACATAAGGCATGGCCACACCTCTAGTGCTCGTGGCGCATTTTAAAGTGACCTGATTGGTCTGTAGGAAGGAGAGGGGCCGGCCAAGCATGGGCGTGGCTGCACTTCTGGTGTGAGTGTGGAGATTTTAGAGCAACCTGATTGGTCGATGAGAAGTGGGGCCGGCGAGTAAGGGCCCAACCACAACTTATGTGCGTGTGGATAGTTTGAGGCGACCAGATTGGTCGAGGGAAATAGGGCCGGTTTAGGATGGGGCATGGCCAATGGCAAGTGGTGCCAGCTGGCCCAAGGCATGGCCGCGCCTCCCTTTGCTGCTGCGGCTCCCTGTTTTCTGATTCTGGGCAAGGTTTTGCACCTACTAATCCATGGCAGATTAATTACCTAGTTTGCCTAGGCTTAGTTTCGACAAGCAAGGTCTGGTATACCGTGCAAGGCGTAAAAGTAATTGATTGAATTCTATGTGTTGACATAGAGTTCTTTAATTTCATTGCCTGAAAGCAGCATGCTTTCTGATTGAATACCTTATGCAAATACCTTGTCCTTGATATTTGGAATTTCGTGCTACTCTGCTGCGAGTGAACACAAATCGTCGTGTCATATCAACATTAAGGGTTCAGCTGGGGAACATAGCATAGAAAGCATTCAAAGAAACTTATATTAAGTGAATATAGGCAAGACGCCGAAATTTACAGAACATCTGGGATGGTTGCTACATGCGCCAGTCTGGATAAATTTCATGTCAATATATTGAACGACTCAATAAATATGCCAGGGGAGAGGTTGACACTCGTGGCTCCGTTTCCTTACAGAGTGACGTCACATCAGATGCAAGGTTTTACAATTTTAACTCTAAGCTAAAAACCACCATCAACAATAGGTTTTCAGAGAAAAGTTCGGTTAGGAGTAAAAAAATTGCGACGTAACCGAACTAAAAGTTCGCCTAGGAAAAAAAGGAAAAAAAAAAGTTACGACGTAACCGAACTAAAAGTCCGGCTGGGAAAAAAAAATTGCGAGGTAACCGAATGATGCATAATGGTATTTCATATATACCATTTATGCCTTTTTATTTCGTATTTACTCTTTTACCCCCTTATTTCCCTTATTTCCGACCTTTGTCCTTTTTGTTTACTACTTATTGATTAAACCCTAGCTCTACTAGTTGGAAGTTTGGTTTTGTTTAGAAAATTGGTGTAAGAACCCTAAATCCTTCCTAAGAGAAGAGCCTCCAACACTTTGTTATTTCCAATTTGTAATTGGGTAGAAATTTCAATTTGTAAGAGATGCATCTATTATCTTCTAGTTTCCAATCTTAGAATTGGTAGAAATTTGAAGATTATTAGAGAAGAACCTCAAATCTTTGTATCTTCCTTGTTCCAAGGGTAGAAGAAGCATCATTTGAAGGTTGGTTATTTTTATTTCATGGTGTTTTGTTATAATTTAACATCCAAATTCAATTATAAGTGTTACTTTACATTAGTTGGTATCAAGAGCTTTGGTTTGATTTTTTGGGGGAAGGTTTGGTTAAGATACTAATATCATCATCAAGTATTTTGGGTTGTGTTTCTTTTTCTTGGTAGTTTTCTTAAATTGGGTATTTCAATCTTGTGGTGTTTTATTATGATATCAAAAAGAAGAATGAAAATGGATGGGGAAGTAAAAGTAAGTAATGTTCAAGTGATGGGATTATTGAATAAAATGAGATATGAGATGTTTGATGAAATGCATCAATTAGTAGAAGAGAAATTTAAGAAGTTGGAATGTCTTTATGTGGATTCATTTGAACTTCCTAATGACTATGGAGATGAAGTGGAGCTAAAGAGTTCAACTTCAATTGGTGGGTATGAGCATCAAGAAGTTGCCCACAAGATGTTTGATAAATTGTCTCCACCAAAGTTTGATAGTTTCTCAAGTTGTGGGGAAGGTGAGATTGGTAATGATGTTGCCCACATGGTATTTGATACAATGTCTCCACCAAAATTTGATAGTTTTTCAAGTTTCGAGGAAGGTAAGTTTGGTAATGATGTTTACTTTGATCCTACGTCGCCACCCATATTTGATGAAGAACCTAATGAGGAAATGGAAGAAGAGTTTATCACCGGTTATCAAATACAAAGATTGGGTGTTATAAACAAATACTCCATGCTTGAACTTGACGACGATGATCGAGGGACAAGGCATGACGCATTCCATACCACTTGTACCATGAGAAGAAAGGTAAGCACGCTTATTAATGATTCCAATAGTTATGTTTATGCCATATCCAAAAATGTCATCCAAGAGATGAATTTCAATTTATTTTCAAGGATGATGTATTGTGGATGTACCATATCGATATTGAAGCACCATTTATAGTCCATCCTAGAATTACTTTGAATATGCCAAGTATGCCCATGGTTCTAGTATAAATTAGAACACATAAGGCTAAAAGAATTGAGTTTTTGAGTTTTAGAACATTTGTGTGAAGAATGAGAGGTTCTCTTCTTTCAAACCTAATTGTTATCTCTAGGGGGAATTAGATTATCTAATTCTAGAGTATCAACTAGATGCCTCTCATAATCTTATAGTTTCCAATTTAATTGGGTAGAAATTGTAAGTTATTTGAGAAGAATCTCCATTATTAGGTTCTTCCTTTATTCAAAGGGTAGAAGAAACTAAATTGGTTGATTATTTATCCATTTCAAGTTATCAATTTCAATTTATTTTCATTGTAAGCTTCCGCTTCTCATCATTTGGTATCAAGAGCTTTGGTTTGATTCTCAAGGGGAAAAGGTGTAATTGGTGAAGATATTTTTTTTTTGAGGTGAACACTACTAATCTCTTTCTCAAGTATTTTTGGGTTGATTGATATGTTCTTTGATAGTGTTTTCAAAATGGGTTGTTGAATCTTATATTGATTTCACCATGGTTTACAAAAGAGGAGTTAATTTGGGTAGGATTCATTCAAATGATGTGTTAATGAATATTGTACATGAAGTGTTTGATGATATGTATCTAAGAATGGGAGAAATTTGTGAAGAATATTATTGGAAACTTGTAAGTCTCCATAACCAAGAAAGGAATCTACCTAATGATTGTGATGATGTAAGTGAACTAGATGTATCAATTTTGGTTGGTGGATATGAGGATGAACAAATTGCCCACAAGAAGTTTGATGAAATGTCTCCACCAAAATTTGATAGTTATTTGAGTCATGGGGAAAGTGAAATAGTGGGTAATCTTCCAATCTATCAAGATGGCATGAATGTGGATCAAATCTTTAATTATTTCACTACTATGGAGCAAGTTCTATCATGTAAGAACCAAGAGAAAGAAGAATACAATCTTTTGTGTTCAATTTTTGATGGGGTAATTAATGGTAGTGAAGTAAAAGATTTTGGTGTACCAAGGTATGATATTGAATTGGAAAATGCTATGTTAGAAGCATCTCGAGAAAAATTTCAAATATGTGAACCGACTACCGGAAGCAAGCCTTCACTCAAGCTACAACAAAATGGGGAGGCAATATATATGAATCCAATTTGGGCTTTCATTGAAGATAAGTTTCTTGGTTGTAGTCTTCGTGTAAGGTTGAGAGAAATGCTTGGTGTTTCTTTACTACTTGGGGATGCTCTTAACTATGACCACAAGATGCTACATTTGGTGAGTAACTACAATGGAAGGTGTAGAGGTAGAATTGTATTCAAACAAGGAAGAAGTTCAAGCACTAATGGAGAATATGCTTTGGAGAATTCGTGGACAAATTTGTTCAAACAAGGGGAGGATGATGTATTTACAAATGAAAAAATACTTGGTGTGTCATTACTACTTGGGGATGCTCTCCACGATGACCACAAAATGCTACATTTGGTGAGTAACCACAATGGAAGGTGTCGAGGTAGAATTGTCTTCAAACAAGGAAGAAGTTCAAGCAAAAATGGAGAATACGCTTTGAAGAATTTGAGGACGAATTTGTTTAAAGAATGGGAGGATGATGTATTGTGGATGTCCCATATCGATATTGAAGCACCATTTATAGTCCATCCTAGAATTACTTTGAATATGCCAAGTATGCCCATGGTTCTAGTATAAATTAGAACACATAAGGCTAAAAGAATTTAGAAGCTTCATCAAGGAAATACAAGAACAAGGTTGATCAAAGACGACTCGTGGTTGAGTTTGAAGTAGGAGATCTTGTTTATGCGGTTCTTACTAAGGAACGTTTTCCCGTGGGTGAGTACAACAAGCTCAAGGCAAGGAAGATTGGACCATTTCCAATTGGAGAAAAGATAAATGATAATGCTTATCGACTCAACTTACCAAGCTCAATTCGTACGCCCGACGTCTTTAATGTTAAGCACTTAGTTCCATATTGGGGTGACAATGCTATGGATGAAGAGATGGACAATTCGAGGGCTTAATTTCACTTAAGGAGGGAAGGATGATGCATAATGGTATTTCATATATACCATTTATGCCCTTTTATTTCGGATTTACTCTTTTACCCCCTTCTTTCCCTTATTTCCTACCTTTGTCCTTTTTGTTTACTACTTATTGATTAAACCCTAGCTCTACTAGTTTGAAGTTTGGTTTTGTTTAGAAAAGTGGTGTAAGAACCCTAAATCCTTCCTAAGAGAAGAGCCTCCAACACTTTGTTATTTCCAATTTGTAATTGGGTAGAAATTTCAATTTGTAAGAGATGCATCTATTATCTTCTAGTTTCCAATCTTAGAATTGGGTAGAAATTTGAAGATTATTAGAGAAGAACCTCAAATCTTTGTATCTTCCTTGTTCCAAGGGTAGAAGAAGCATCATTTGAAGGTTGGTTATTTTTATTTCATGGTGTTTTGTTATAATTTAACATCCAAATTCAATTATAAGTGTTACTTTACATTACCGAACTTTTCTCTGAAAGAAAAAACTCCATTAAAGCTGAGTTCGGCTAGTTCGACAAACTGTTTCACATAATTCCTAGCCGAACTTCTCTCTGCAACTTCCATTTTCAACTCATTTTGATGATTACTACTTATTTTTTCAACCAAGTAACGGGTTTGTGAATTTTTTTTTTGAATCGAGACGATGAAGCGGAAAGAAGAGAAGAAAATGAACCTTCTAATAGTAACGAATTTGTGAAAAATTAAACTTAATGAATTTGTTATAATTTTGTTTTGATTTTGTTTTGTTAATGATTTAGATTAGGTTATATATATATATATATATTGGATTAGTTTTAATTTTAATTAGGCTAAGGGTAGGTTAGTCATTTCCACACTTTAGGACACCCCTTATAAGTATAGGGTAGACATTCCTATCACAAAGTAGTCCCCCTCCATTTTTAAGTAGTCCCCAAAAAACGGTTCCAAAATTATCCCTGTGATCGAGCACCATGACCTATAATTGTGGCCCAAGACTCTTGTGGGTCAATTTTTTTAATTAGTCTTGTGATAAAAAAAGGTTCTACCTATTTGCCACCCACGCTTTTCCTATTTGCCACTCCCATAGATTGTCACCCCATTTATCATATTTACCACCCACATATTTTAGAATATATCCTAAATACTACTCCTTGACTTTTTATTTACGGCCAATATTAAATCCACCCAAATACTAAACCAAAAGAAACAAACCCTAAAACAACTATTCGTCTTCTCCCACCACCGTCACCTTCTCCCCCATCTCCCCCACCGATCTCACTTCACTTTTTTTTTCTTTAACGAATTTTTTCAAATGAGAAGGGGATAACTTATTAATTAAGTTGGTAATTGATACATGTCGTAAATTATTCCCATTGATGATGATCGTTGAAGTTGTTCGGTAGATTTTTTTTAATAGATTCATCGTCTTTTTCTTTCGGTAACTCCTAATTGCACAGAGGAAAATGTTGATATTATTGGTAATCAAGCTAACGAGGAAATGGTGCGTCTAATACCTAAAGCATCAAGAGAAAATTAATTAATTACATAACTTTAGTCGTGAATTTCGTTTGAAGTATCATGGATGTACTTCTCGACCCAGCTTCTCGGTTTGTGATACACTGTTTACAATTGAATATATGCTAACGTGATCGATCATATACGAGAAGATGATTTATTAAATTTTTACTGGTCAACCACCTTTTCTTTCTCTAATTAGCTTTAATTTGGGGAGTAAGCTTACTTGTTGGATGAGTGATTCATCTAATTTGCAAAAATTATTTGCCGATTAACTCGTTTATTTCTCGACACATTTAATGATCAAATATCAAAAAAAATCATAAGCTTTTGGTGAACAACAATGGTTAGACAGAGTTTATTAATCTGTTCATAAGGGAGATTAGGGAAGAAGAAGAAGAATAAGATTGACTAAAGTTATAGTCACATTATATTTGACTTTTCTGCGGGTGGTAAATAGGAAGAAATAGAATTCAAAAGTAAAATTGTTTTAGAAATTCTACATAGGTGGCAAATAGGAAAAGTGTGAGTGGCAAATAGGTGAAACCTAAAAAAAAAAAAACCATTATAAGAAATCTAGCGAAGGAGTGAAACTCCGGTGTGCTCAAGCCTCCGATTTCAGTCGATAGTTTTTATCACTTAAATGCTTACAAATATCAGTAAACTCTGATGTTAATAGGAATGCCGTGTTGTAATTGTAATCTCGGCACTCATAGATAAGATGTACATTCTAGGAATTTGAAATTCCTTCCTGTGTAGTTTCTGGCAGACATCAACATACTGAATGGATATATGTGCATGTGTTAGTGGGAGACGTATTTTGCAAGTATGCTGCCGTAATGTAGTTTGCAGTGGGAAGGATACTTGGTAATGTTTGTTGTACTGCAGGAATTGCAATAAATCTGGAGAAGTTAGGTTGTCATTGCACTACAGCAGTGAGGGGCTAGTGTGAATACTTCATTTAAGTTGTTTATGAGCACCTAACCAGAACATTATTTTTGCCACAAATTTTAAGTTGAATGCACAGATTCTAGTATTCGCAAGTTCAAGAACTAGCAATTATGAATTTTAAGTCATAACCAGTAGGATACAGGACAAACTACAGTCAACATGTATTATTCTCCAATGTAGAAGGCAAAATTAAGGTTGTCAGGGGTTTACAAAGATGCCAGGAGGGTCACCCTAAGAGGAATGAACCAAGAAAAAACACAACAGCACGGAAGAACATCCTGAAACAAAACTCGGAACTATAACAAAGATGCAGCAAGATCAAATGGCTCATATCTGCAGCATGTCTTCAGTTATAATATCATATCCGAATTTTTCAAACATTTTTTGTTGAAATAATTTTTCTGATATTCTCTCAAATTCTCTCCATCGTTATGTAAGATGAGAAAATATCTACTCTGCAGTTCTTCCAAATAAAGTTCAGAATCTCTTACTTCCGGCAGTTCATTAGTTAGTAACCATCCATTTGCACCTGCCAATGCCTGCCTTAGCATTTCCTCCTGACTAGCACTGAAACCCACAGAAAAATCATCTGGCACTTCTCTTGACATATATTTGTTAACAAAAAGCCACACCTTCATTTTCGCCTCTAGCTTCTTTCTCTTACTTTCCTCCTGTTCTGGATTCTCCATATCTCTTCCAAATTGATTGAGCTCGTCAGTCGTTAGAATCACCCGCCTAGCCAGTTTTCTACGGCTTTCATCCTCAGCAACCTCAGCAGCAGTTACATTTAAAATCCCATCATAATCAACAGCACAAGTTACTGAGATGTTTGGTACTCCCATTTCATTTGCATGTACTCCTTCAAATATGAAATAACCGATAAGATTGTTCTTCTCCATTATTTCCTCTTCACCTTCATGAACCCCAACACAAAATCTATGTTGAATGTTACTTGCATCGGTGAGACGAAATCTTCTTATAGTTGGAATCATTGCGTTTCTCGGAATCAAGATACCCAAACTTGAAGTTCTTAAACTTAGCGGCGCAGCATCTGCAATCTTAATGCCCTTCAGTAGCGAATTACTAAATGCTTCATCACTTGTGCTTGTCTACAAAATACTCTTAGCATATCTCGAATTCTCAGAATTCTTGTACTTCCACCAACAAGAATAACTTCATGAAATTGAGAAATCCCTGAAACTTGAAGACACTGGGAAATTGCTTCCTGACATTTATCAAACAAGTCCTTATTCCATCCATCTTTTATATTGACAACCGCAACACTCAATGTTCCTCCACCAAGATCAAATATCAACACATTCTCTTCATCTTCTTGAGTGCTTCTTGTTTCAACACCATGCTGCTGTTGGTGTTCTCTTGATTTCTTCTTCTTCTTAAGCCATCCATAAGCAAGTGCAGTTGCTGAAGTTTCATTAATAAGACGTGAGGACCCAAACCCAGCAATTTTTGCTGCTACTTTAGTTGCTAATCTCTGAGCGTAATTATAACAAGACGGAACGCTAATCACAGCATTAACAATTACATCTCCATTTTCAAGACCTAGAATTTCTTCTTCTTAAGCCATCCATAAGCAAGTGCAGTTGCTGAAGTTTCATTAATAAGACGTGAATCCTCAAAGCCAGCAATTTTTGCTGCTCGTTTAGTTGCTAATCTCTGAGCGTTATTATAACAAGACGGAAAGCTAATCACACTAATTTCTTCTTTGGAACAGAACCGAACCGTATATCGAAACTTTTGCTAATCAGAATGTGCGGAAAGTGTTACCATTTTTTTTTCTTTCTAGAACCACCTTTTCCTTGGCAGTGATTTAGATACATGGCTTTTGTTAACTTGTATACCCGTATACATGTTAAGGTTTAATTAAGAATTATTTAATTTCTTTGGAAATTGTGTTTTTTCGTCTTATTCTACTAGAAAATGGTTTTTCTTGCACTAAAAACAACAAATCTTGTTTCCAATGCAAAGAATTACTGTTTTCAATGCAATAAAACAAACAAATCATGTTTCCAATGCAAAAAATTATCGTTTTAGTAAACCTTAACGTGTATACGGGTATACAAGTTAACAAGACCCTAGATACATTGTGCCGCAACTATAAAATATTACTTCTCTCTTTCAATTTCACATTTTGATGCATCTCTGAAACCTCTATGAGGGACGCGTGTCGAGTTAACTTTGGATACTTACTAGAAAAGATAAGAGGGGTAAAGAATGTCTCATCAAAGTAAGAAGATGGAGATGGAAATGTGGAAGTGGAATCATTGCGAAGATTTTTTTAAAGATTTGACTAGACATTACAATGTCCCGTGAGTCATCAACAGAATAGCTCTCTTATTAAAATAAAAATAAAAATCCGATAGCACGATATTAATTTTGGCTTGATTGGGGTATACCAAAACTAATTGGAATATATCCAAATTTAAATTGAGGTTAAAACCTGGTAAAGTTACTTTAATACCCTACACTAATTAACCTAAAATTAAACCCTAAACTTAAAAATTAAAAACTGATTATCTATCTCATTTGAAACTAAAGTTTCGATACACGTATTTTTAACAAGACGGAAAGCTAATCAGACGCAATTTTTGCTGCTCGTTTAGTTCCAATCTTAAGTGAAACTAAAGTTTCGATATACGGTTCTGTTCCAAAGAAGACATTAATGTTATACGGAAGACCACGTATTTTTAAAACTCTCTCTCTTGCAAGCTTTGGGTCATATGAAATCAAACTCTCCTCTGACCCCTCCTTCCGTGTATAAAGGACTTCACCATTCTGGAACGTCTGAATCGCCCTTCCATATGTTAGACCTAGCTTTCGAGGAATGTACAGATGCTTGGTCCAAATATAATCCTTCATTGTCCACACAACATCATTATCCTGGTCATGGTAAAGTATAAGGCAAAGTTTCCCTTCCCATATACCCAAAAATGACATGTCATGGGTAGCAAAACGTTTGTCAGGAAATGGTGTATAGCGGAATGTCTCATCACAAATATCAAAAGAAACAACATATGGAGGGGTTTCAGATCCAATGCGCTGAACACCAATCCAATGCAGAACACCATCAACAAGTAGACCACGCTGTCTATACCAATAGAAGGTATACGGAATAAACCCAAGGCTTTTCCATGAATTTAGTCCTAATGTATAAACTCTAGCTTCAGAAACACATTCCCCTTGAATACCTACAATTCGTAACAACTTATAATCATCAACCTTGCAATCAAAACCAAACCCATACGAAGTCCGAATACTCTGTAACTCCACCTTTCCTGATGCATATGGAGGATATTCAATTGGGGTTGCTGGAACTTGTTTGAACTCTTTCGTACTACGGTTCCAAATGCAAATAATACTAGTGTCATGACATGGTTTTATGCAAACCAGACCATTACAAGAACCAAAGGTTTGAGGAAGGCAATTACAATATTTTCTCCGAACGTGATTACGGTGCAAAAATGGACTACCATTCCCAACAGCTTTTCCTAAAAACGGTGAAGATAGCGATTGTGATGCTGATGATGATATAACATTATGACTTATGAAAAACATGTGAGGTTCTGTAGATAACCTTTGATTATTGCTAACCAAGAGATTAAACCTATTCATCTGAATAGCATGTTTAAGATGAAGCTTTATAAAATCAGGGTTTTGAAATAGAATGCACCAGTTTTTGGAAACACACCTAAATCTTGAAATAGACTTGACTGGTAGCCATGACAGTATGTTCTCAATGATTTCTTCTGGTAACAATGACAGTATGCTCTCAATGATTTTTTCTCGTAACCTTGACATTATTTCTCCTCCTAACAGTGAGCGAAAATAGAGCAAGGTCACTATGTTTGGAGATCAACCACCTCAACTATATTGGTATAAAAGTTCAATGGGCAGGAGAGTATTTATATGACGAGATATAAAATCCTAGTCTAAAAGCAAATACCGGAGATATAAAGCAAAAGTTAAGTAACTAAGGAACGTAGAACCCTAGTACAACTCCTAATATAATCCAAAGATTCCAAACCGAAATAAATTCAGATTGGTGTTGGTGTCCCGTCCGAACAAGGGAATTTAGTTTCGAGAGAAATCTGTTTGACATAAATAAGAAGGTCAAATCCCGGTCAACACATGGTCAACCATGGTGTTCGATATGTAGAGGCAATAATGGTCGCCGGGGGGGGTTTATAAAGATGCCAGGAGGGTCAACCTAAGAGGAAAACAAGAAAAAACACAAGAAAAACAAGAAAAAACATAAGAACACTGAACATGGAAGAATATCCTGAAACAAAACACAATCTATAACAAAGATGTAGCAAGAAAACACCACACTTCAGTTATCCGTTATCCGATATAAAAAAAGTGTCACCGTTTTATCATAGTTATAAAAAGGTATGAGGTTTATGTCCATGATAGCCAGGGCTATCAGACGGACATCATTTAATGGGGACCCTGATCCGAAGGTCTGGAAGCTCCGGATGGAGTTTTCCAATGAATGGCTAGGAGGAAACTTGCATTTTTGTTAAGTGGGTCGGTGTAGGTGAACGAAATTGGGATGGGAGGGAATTGTTGTTGTGTAAAACCTTATTTTCTCAAGATTTCAAAGCACTCTCTTTTCTCTTTTTTCTTCTCTGAAACCACTTCGAGCAGAATACTCAGGTTTTATCTGTTTGATCCGTAGGTGTTAACATGGTTAAGGGGAAGGTGATGTAGTGCTTCAAAGAGGCCCGAATCTCGAAGATAATCCTTCAAAGGTGACGTAATTGCAGCAACAAGTCCTGCTCAGAAGATAATCTAGAGAAAGCATATATGATTGTATCATTACCTAATTTTTCAATTTTCTCAAATCATATCTAGGGTTTTTGATTTGTTGTTATTTCGAATTGTGGATTTCCTCCTGTTTGTGGATCCAGATAATTCGTAACATTGTTGCAATTTAGGAAATTAGGTTTAGGCAAAATTAGTGTTTTTCCAAATTGGGGTTTTCTGGGTTTAGCAAATTCTAGGGTTTTTTGCCTTTACGTCTCAGCCAGCAACTGTTGCTGATGATGATGTTACTCCTACTCCTCCACCCTTTGCACCTGCGATAGTAATTTCAACTCCAGCATCAACTTTTGATTCCTGCCGAGGTAAATCTCTCTCTGTTGAATTTTTGTCCCTTTTTGCTGTTCATATTGATTTTCAATTGATACTGTTCAAATTCGTTTTATTTTGCGTTTTCTTCTGCAGTCCAAAGTTGTTTATATGTTATTGTTCTCTATTAATTTTTACTCTCATATGAAGTTCCCTATAGTACCCATGCTTCATTAGAACATAACCCTGACTCGCAGTTCCCATGCTGAGACTAATGCTTGCAGCAATCCCTTAATCATGGAGGTTCCAAATTCCAGAAAGAGGAATCAGATTTTGCCATTTTAAATCGAAATATGAAATATTTTCGAACTAACTTCATACAATTTTCTGTGCAATTCATTTATGCAGGGACTGTGGTTTGTCCTACAGTTTGGGCATGTTGTTGTCTATGTTATCGCCTAAGTGACATGAAATCAGAAGCGCTCTTAAAGATGCAGTTCAAGCCATGTGAGCAACAATTCCATATTTACTAGAAGATGCCTGTTTTGGACTTGGAATGGAGCCAAGTTGCACTCTAAGAAGATTTATCCACCGAAGCAAAAAAGAATGCGGCTTCTTTTAAGTAATAGTCAACAAGTGAAGCTTGGTAAAATCTCTATCATGTATCCTTACCTAATTGATCTTCATGTGTTGGTAGTTTGGTACCTAAGAACCTTATCAGGAAGTTTGAAGCGTATCATTGACCAGTTGAACCATCTATCTGCAAAGCCTTACTTTTGTCCCGCAAAGAATGAAAAAGTGCCAACTTCAAGCTCTACACAAAGGTTAACTCTCACACTTAATTCAAACGCTTTCAATAAATTCTTTTTTACAAATTTGGAGGATCTACTATCAAGGATCGGCAATACCTACCTCACGGGTAAGATTTGTATATCCCTCATGGACATCTGTTATTTATCTATATCTGAATATGGTTTAGGTCATTGTTGTTCTGTTTTATCATATGTATAGGCATTTTAACCTGAGTGGCCACTCCTCAAAAGATCAAAACACCAAACAGACAGCAATCTCAGATGTGTGAAATGACAAGCGAAAACTTAAGGTACATTAACCTGAAGCTTAATTCGAATATGACAGTAAAAACAAAAACAAAAAACGAGATAACGCGCTCCTAGGAGTAAGATTCAAAATAAAATACAAACTTCAACACGGTGTATATATAGATATTTCATGCTTTGCGTTATTGGTTAACAACTTATTTAGAATTATTCAGAGTTAAATATTTGAAGTATAGGATGTTGACATGCTATACATTTTTTTACATCTTTGGTAGAGAAAAAGACAGTATACCAGAGGATTTAAATATTTATTATTTTTAGAGGTTGTAAACTTGGATCCAAGATCATGACATCAATTTGAGATACAATAAGTAACTCTCTCTTACACCAAATATTTTGCAGAATCACGTATAGAAGCAGTAGAGTAGATTATTGTTTTGTATTCGCCTATGTTGTATGTGATGAAATTAAAATCCTAATAGACTTTGTCTTTTAAGTGTGGTGAATATCTTATTCTACATTTTTGTTATCTACTTGTTGTAATGTCCCAAAAAAATTTAATTAAGTAGATCACAGGATCGCTATATGCATGGATGTTGTTTTGATTCTCAAATTAAAAGGTTGGTCTTACCCACTGCAGATCCTTCATTCTGATAAAAGAAAAGCAATGTTCACTATAATCCATTAAAAAATTGCTTTCAGAAAGTGAAGTTTATCAGACCTCTACCTTCTCCCTGTACGCCTTCATAAGGTATAGATTGCCATTATTAGTAATTCCAGTTAAACTCTAATACATGTAACATAAAGAAATTCATAAGAATCATGAGAAGCAGTAAATGCGCAAATGAAATTTTGTGCTCAGGTAGCCTTGATAGAATCAGAGACCAATGGTGCACTAAACTATCTTCAAAGACATCTGTAGAACTCCAATTCTGCAAGTTAGCAGTGGAATTGATCATTTGTCTTCTTATGCACCCATAGCTCTATGTATTTAGCTCATTAATCTTATTTATCTGTAAAGCAATAATGAACTAATTTTACACCATTAGTTCGCTTATTACACTTGGCCGTGACTTCTTTTGATTAAGAAACCAAATCCGTTAATGTTATTATCTCGATTTATTCGTTTTTGGATTTGTAGGTCTTGCTACATGATGTAATATCCATAAACAATCGATGTGGTTGTAGCTTGGGCGATTTAAGAAGAAAACTCCAATTCATTTCAATGTCAGTAATATCCATGTAAACTTGGTGATGTCGCAATCGGGGTTGTGAAAATACACAGAACGAGTTGTTCAGGTGAGTTTTCCCAATATGGGTGCTTTTATTCCAATAATTTAACAATATTCTAAGAAATACTAATTAGGGGTTGCTCACTGGAAATATTAAGACTAATCTCAACAACTGCTTGATATGCCAACATTATTCGAAGGGTTGTCTGTCTGTTGACTACCTATTGTAACTATAGTGCAAGTTTAAGTTTTGTTAAAAAAAAAATCCTCTATTATATCTTTCTTTGTCTTAAAGGCGAATCACAAGATGACCACCTAATTGTATAACGGAAGGGGTATTTATATGACTAAATCAACCATTCTAAGTTTTCCAGGTAGTATCTTACTAATTTCACATCCCAGTGTTTAACGGTTTGCCATTTTTAGACGTCTGTTGTAGTGCATGCTGAAAATTTCTGGTGACTCAAAAGATACTTTGAATTGGTGTCTGCAGAGGTTATATTGGTATGCTAACTTCAGATTGGTGTATTTGCAGTTTATCTTGGATCAATTACAATTTTCTGAAAATGTATGGAAACTGAGGTAACCAACAATAAGATGATTTATTTTGATTATCTTCAAACTGCTATAATTCATATCATTTTATTGCTTTTTGGTTGTACACTCACATTTTTGGTGATATATTACAGAATTTACAGTCTTATTTCTTTTAAATTTCTTGAATTTATTCGATCTCCATTTATTTGTAGGTATACCAAAAGTTGACACAATTATTAGCCTAAACACTCATCGCACTCGAAGGCTCCATCGACACCATCAATATTCCTTTTTGGGGGTCCAACCAGTTAACTCACCGGTGCACATGAATAAATTCAACATGTTGAAATTAATTACATGATCTCAAGTTGTGTTGGGTCATATGAGTTTTTCTGAAGATAATTAAGAATCATTAGCCTCCTTCACCATCGGAACCACCAGGCATGTTTTAGTGGAATATAAGTAAACGCATACTGTCTCCTTTTATTTATTCCCTATGAAGCTTCTAAATTAACATTAGTTATCATTTTTATTTATTCATTTTATTTGTTATCAAAGCTCCGTCTTCTTACGAGCAACAACATGTCATTTCTTGTTACCCTTTTACGGAGAGGGAACATGAAGGAAAGAATTTGAAAACGAAGGATGGTGCATATTTATTTCTTTTTAAATCCAAAATGCACTTTAAATTCGAGGAGGAGATGATGCATGAGATTGGAGAACTTCAATCTAATTTACTTTAATTGGGAAACAAAATTTCTCCATCCAGGTATTTCTTCTCTTTTGTCTTCAGATTTCAATGGTATTTAGCTAAATTAGTTTTCCCAAAGTCGATTTTTGATCTACACAAGTGACACTTCAGAGAGATTTTGGGTGTCTACAGTTTAATAGTTATCCATACATGTATATGTTTAGTGTTGTTCAGGATCAAAAAGTACTTGCTGAATATGTGTAATCTTCATTAACATTTTGAGTTGTGCATACGTCTTCTCCAATTTTCGCTGGACACTTCATTGTATTTCTATAATTCCATTCATATCCAACTCTTTAGCTCCTCAGAATTTCATATGATATACATATACACAATGTCATAAGATCATTTCTTATCTTAATGTGCCTTAAGCAAGTTGTTATTTTTTTTCATTTGGAGTCGACATTATTTGTTCTTGATTTTTAGAAGCGAATAATCTCCACTCATATCATTTCCATTACCATAAGCATGTATTTCTTCTTTCAGTTATGCATTCCTTACTCCTGCAGTCTTGCCATTGATGTAATTAGTTATTTTCAGTTGTTATTTAGAGGAGCAAAGAGCACAACTGCGGTGACTGACTCATGTACAATTAGATGTGATATTTCCAAGTAAGTGTGTTTTTGTCTCTATTTTGATCTTTGGGTGAGAATAAGTTAATTCTACGGGGTTTTGTCGTAAAACACCGTAGTTTATAGGTTGGGATTTTATTGCACTTGAATGGCTTTGATGATGGAATCTAAAACCCCAATTTCTCTTGCAATTTTTTCCATTAAAGATAAAAGTGCTCACGAGTCACGACTTGAATGGCCCTATGGTATAATGAGGTTACCCTCGGTTATATTCATTGCTTTTGATCTTCACTAAAAATTCCTTTAGTTAGAATCAATTAGTTTATTTTATTTTGGCATGTTCCTTCTAAAGAATGGTTTAATTTTATTTATATTGGAAACGAGGGGTTTTTGAATCATTTTTGGTAGAGATGTATGATGATTTTTGGCTTTCTATTTTTCATGGTATTGCTGACTACAATAGGTTATCTAATTTGATTGCGAAAAATTATATACCGTGCATATGCAACATTATTCTGCAGGACCTTCTGTTGATGCTATTTAGAATATGGTTGAGTACTTAAATTCACTCCCTGTTGGATCTTTTTCAGGACTACATAACACTAACGTTAATTCAAAAACATTGTTGAGGCCACTGGATGATGTTGATATGGAAGAAAAGTCTTCTGCGTAGTGTTATCCCTTCAACTGCCATCTGTGATATCTACGACGTACATCAAATGCTCAATCACTGCTTTGGAGTTCATGAATAATATAGCTCAATACATATAGATAATATGTATATGTATCCTATCTTGCTGCGATTGAAGTGATCTTTATTGATAAAGTTAGTTTTATGTAAAATGTTGCTCTACTTTTTGGTACTGACCTTTTAATTCTATTCCTTTTCCATGTCATAATTTTTATCCAAGCGTCGTCAACTGGATTTTTACACCTTTGAGGAGGAAATTACATTCTAAGTTGAACATTCCTTTAAAATTGGAGGTTTAAATCACTGGGGTAACATCTGATTTTTCTTCTTCTTTGCTCTCTTGCCACCCATGCAAGTAGATCTATTTACATTAATGGAAAAATGGATCAATTCAATTTTACTTCTTCATTAGTTTTTCCGAAATTAAAGTTGTGAATGTTAAATGCTTTAGTAATTTTAGTAAAATTGAATTGATTGGTAAATCTATTTTTCGAGGTATCAATGTGCCCAAATGGATAGTATGCCTCTTTGCCATATTCCTTTGAATAATGTTGTTAATGTTGATGTCACATGCAGTCTTGCATTTCACAGTTTTATCACTATGTGATAAGGTTTTTGCTACTAAAGTTACATTAGCGGAGGGAGTCATGACCCTTAGGTTTTGGTGGCTTCTCTACTTAACTATGAACATCTTGGGAAAGTGGTTTAATAGCGAATCACTCTTAACTCAGTTTCAGCCTTTACTCTGATTGTTTATTAGTTATCTACATGGGTCATAAATCTAACCTCCCTCTCTTACATTTTCGTGTTATATACCCTTGCATCTCTTTTTTTTCTTCAAGTGGAATCCAATATAGCTATGGAATATTGAGTGCTGAGCATGAAGATTCATGATTTTCTTAAATTTATTATTAGTACAATCTTAAAACATTGTGTTAGTAGTTGTTATTATGTAAGAAGAGATTTGCCTTTTATGATCTCGAGTAGCTAATAATTGCGGCTCATATCCTTGCATGTTTTGCACTATTGGTTTGTTTCCCCTTAATTAGATTACGTAAGAAACTATATGACTCTCATCTGAAATTTTCCATGCAAGAAGCCCAACAGTAGACCTCCAGGATCATATGGTGGAAAATCAAATATTCTTTGAAAAGTCGAAGAGATCCGTAAACGTGTATTTTAGTCCAGTTGAGTTTGTGTTAAGGTGTGGTCCCCGACTTTCAATGCGGTTTTCCTTTACGTTGAAGAGCTCTAATTTCAGAAATCTCTTTACGCCACCTTCAACAGTTAAAAATATATATCTCAAGTCTCTGTTACCCATGATTATAGGAGCGTTCACAGCGTCAATTGAGCAACCAACAGCAACACCATCAAGTGCTCCATCTAGAATTCTTAAACCTAAACGAGTAGGTTGATATTGATACTATTTTCAGTTTTATTTGTGTAATTGATATAAATTGTTTACCCTTCTGACTTTTCTTTCTGATGCCATGTTACAAAAGCAGCTACACTCCAAGCAAGTTAGAGAGAAATTCAGATAAGAACCTTCAAAAGCAAGTTAGAGAGAATCTAGAAGGTAAGTGCATGTTTACCGCACTTCGTTGTTAATACTGGGTGTATTTTGTCCATTTTTTTCTTAAAAATGCTATTGCTAGCGGTCAGATGTATAAAAAAAAAATTCCAGATGAGCTGCTCAGGCTTCACAGGCCTGATTTGCAGATATACATGCTCAGGCTTCCGCTTCATAATATATCAATGAGATAGTCAATCAAGTGCTACCCCTGCAAAAAAATGGTAATGAAGCCCCTCAAAATCACTTTCAATCTGACCGCAAGTCCTAAGGCGAAAAACTTTCCTCCCATCACATAAACAGAAAGTGATTTATAACGGTCAAGGAGGTACAAAAAACCGTAAATGGGTGCAAAATACTGAGAGGGTTATTCTTAAACTAATTCCCTTCCAGCTCACCTGTGTATATATTCGTTTACATGGTAAATACTTCGGTATTAGTTGAATTGTTCTATATCACTTTTCTTTATGTAGAAGTTGTAGGAAGCAACTACCTACAATACCTGTGAGCGCGGAAAGATTTATTGGTTTGTTGGTCTTTGCATCTCAATATATCCAGGTAACAACATGTAACAAAAATATGAAGTCATTTTTTGGCATTAACAAAGCTTTGTTAACCTAAAAACAGGAAACATAAAGTTTTTTAGCACATCACCTTAATGACTGTATATTATTCTCTCCTCCACAGCCAAGAAGTATTTGTCCCTGTTGCTCCTCTTTTGCATTTCAAATGCACATAGTAATTACGTAATTTATAGAAGACAACGTTAATATATTACAGTATCCGTAGAGATATTTTATGTGCTTGACCTACTCAATAGATAGTAATGCTCAGTTTGCGCTTTTTATGGGTATTTAGGACTTGCTGCTTATGTTTTCAAAATAAATGTCCAACGTTCTAGGCATGTATCTGAATCAGTTGAGTACTAAATAGTTGGGGTGAACCAAGGAATAATAGTGGCGAATCTTCTTTAGAAATGTATTCCCTATCAGAAGGTCTTAAGTTGGCATAATGATCTGAAATTTCGTGAATTCATCATGATGTTCATACCCCTTATTATAGGTTGCACTATTTAGAGGGAGTTAAACAACTGGATGCTCCTTCAGAGGAAAAATCACTTGGTGAATTGGAATAATACTCACTTTATAACATCTATATTTTTTATAAAAGCTTATTTTTGGCTTTTAAGATTTTATCCATCTTTGTAGGATCTATCAAAGGTGCATTTTAAGGATGAGAAACGGGTTTTGCATTAGTTTGTTGAAGTCTGTTGTCCAGTCTGAAGAGTTCCTTACAGACTCTAAAAGTTGTGTAAAAAAGTGGATATTGCATTTCTCAGCTTAGGTTGGTTTCGATTGTTTTCACAGTTGGTTACTAACATTTTTGGGTCTGATTTGTTCTTTTTTAATTTATTGAATGGATGTTGGAGAAGTTTTTTGGGTCCTAATTTTCTTCCCTTTTGGTATGTCAGCTTGATGTAGTTATGATGATGCATCTCCTTTTTGACTACATATCATCTGAACAACCCAATGGAAATACTTGAAGAGGATGAGAATGGACTACGATATAGACTTTAAGATCATGATGTTAGGGTTATATATGCATATGCAGCAGGGTGTTAGGTACACTCTTTTCTGGCTATCCCTTCATGAGATAACAATTGGAATTGTATTTTTTGTCTTAGCTCAAATGGCAGAGCACATGGTGTTTACCATGTAGTTGTGGGTTCGACTCCCATAGATGGCATAGTTGTATGAGTAAGCCAAAACGTTATACGCATTCCGTATAGAGATGTAACCTGACATAGGCATACACATGTCAAAGAAAAAAATATCTCCATATTATAGATATGGCGCGACATAGATATAAATGTAGAAAACTTTTCAATTATGTACATTTTCTCACTACAACAAAACACACGTTTAGTGACAAAATTTTATACGACTAATAAAATTTTGTCTGCAAATCTAGTGTTTAGGGAGGAATTTTTTTTTGGTCACCATATATATTTTTTCCGCGACAAACGGTAAATTTAGTATTTAAAGTTGTCACTGTAAATTTTTGTGACCAAATATAGTGACCAAATCTGTCTCTATCTCAGAATATTTTTTTTGTGACCAAATATAGTGACCAATTCTGTCTCCGTCTCTAATTATTTCTTTGTGACCAATTATTTCGGTCACGGAATTGGTTTATAGCGACAAACGAAAATTATAGTCTCCAAACATATTATTGCCAACGATCCAAGACTTCTGTCCCTGAATGTATCTTACACTGACAACATTAGTTTGTCGCCGAAATGAATGCCCGTCAAATAAGGATTTTGCCGTTAGAACTATTAGTATCCAAACAAATTGTTGTCGCAAATGAACTGTTTTGTAACGACGGAAAAAAAAATGGTCTCTGAAAAAACTATTGCTGATAATGTGCAACTTTTGTCCTTATATCTATTTACACAGACAAAAATTGGTTCGTCATCTAAATGAATACAAAGCAAATCTGAAATTTTGCCGTTAAAATTTCAGAGTGGCAAGACAAATTGTGGTCACCAGATCCAAATATTCGGTGACTGCTTGTGATTTAGTCTGCTCAGTTCTAGGAATTGAAGTGGTGCTGTTGCTTCGAGTATGACTGGCATCCACAGGAATACGTGAAGAACGGTTGTTGCCAGGACACTCCTCACAGGCAAAAGTGTATTCCATGGTTGTAACCTTCTACAATTTTTGCTGATTCATCATTCACACAAACAATAAGCAGACAACAGAAACGGAACTTAGTTTACCACCACAAGACAGAATCATAGAGCAGGGAATGAAGTAGAGTAACTTACTGGAAGCTGCATCCGAATCACCTAGAACTGTTCTGAGCAACTTGTGGACTGCAACACAGTCTTTGAGCCTCCATTGCTTCACAGGACCTGGTGCTCCATTTCTAATAAAACACAATAAGGACCCACTCAGTCTCATTCAAATGCAAGCACATAGTATCAATCCTAGCTGGAAGGCCTTAGTTCCCTGATCAGTGTTCGCCTACTGGCTAAAAATGAAAATAATACTAGCTGCTAGCTTTCACTTCATTAGATAAGTTAAAACCCCAAATTTTGGTTCAAGTATTTGGAAATCAATTCAAACCAACAGCAAAAGCAAAAGTAAGATGCAAGAAGCAATTACTCTCTGAGATCTTCGTGCAAAATGTACCATTGCACTAATTTAGTCAAGAGAGTAGGAAATAAAAGTTGAGAGCCAAATATGCTGCTTCACAGACCTGTATAAGATTTAGCAGCAGCCTGTAAGCCTTATCGATAGTTCCATAATCATTTTCAATCTGCAATAAAAAAAAAAGAACTTACTTAGTAGAATTTGAGGGAGAGGGAAAAATAATGTGTATCAGGAATCTAAAAGCACATGAAAACTAAAGAGAAACTTACCTGCATCAGCATATGGCTTCCCAACACCTAAAAAAATCAAAGCTAAAAACCACATAATTGACTGATACAATATAGAGAAGAAGATTGAAAACTTAGGGAATCTTAAAGATTAATTTTATTGCTCATAGAATGAAAGGTAATACAAAGCAGGAATAAAACCAAACTAATTGAACACATAGACCAAACCAATAAAATAAAAACAAATAAACTAACTTAAACTGCTGAGCATGAGTCTCGTAAGTGACAAACTAAAACAGTAAAACCAAATTCAACTTAGACTACTGATCATGAGTGTTCGTAACTGTGACATTCAGACCTAAACGATTCAGCACATCCTGTTGGAATAATGCCTGGTCTTCTTTCATCTGCCGAATTTCTTCTTCTTGTTTTCGCACTTTTTCGCGTAGTTCTTCAGTTTCTGAATTCGACTGCATAACAGCTACATGTCTTCTACTTTTTTTTCTTTCCCAGGACCTCAGCACAGATCTCGTCTTCATCCCTAGGTTCCGATCCTTCTCCCATGCTTTGCTCTTTGAGTGCAATCATTCGATCCTACACAAAAATCATGTGTAAGTAATAAGAAGAACCTAAATATACAGATTTGGATACAGAGGCACGCTAAACAGATCCCAGAAAAAAGCCAGTTATGTTTCATGGATGATGCAAGGATATAGTTTCAGATGAACAAAAACGGTGCAACTTAACATTTGACACGTTTAATCACATGATGATAACTTACATATCGACTGCGTGCCTCGTCGCTTAGCCAGATTCAATCGTTAGTCGTTTTATTAATCACACGAGAGTGTGTGTGTGTCATGGAACAGTTGGATAGGGGAGTGATTTCCCGATTCCCTATTCTGTTTCATGAAGAATAGGATCAAAAAAAATTTAAGCAATTTCATGTGTTGCAATAGATCATACTATTCAACTAACCAGAAATCAGTAGTTAGGGGTACAAATGAATACCTGCTCAGGACGCACAACAAATGCCATGGAACCACTGCAATGGTTGTACTGAACCTTTTCCTTGTTTGCGGATCCAGCTAACGATCGTTTCTGCAATTTCATTTAAATTATCAGTACATACATTAGTAAAGCGTATTTATAGCCACCAAATCTAAGTCAGTGTAATACCTTAAATTCTGGTGAAGAGAAGTGGTTGCAAAGCCACTCCCACTTATCCTGGGGAACATCTTTGTATGGCTTAGCTTTTATTTCTTCGATGGAATGAGAGGAATCGACCAAACTCTTGAAATATGAGGACATCAAACTCCTATGACTGTTATACTTTTTGCCCATTGATCGGTGACTTATTCCCCTTACATTTCGTGTTTTGGTAGTTGATTCTTGAAACCAAAAAAAAAAAAAAAACATGATGAAAATGTCAATAAGCTAAAAAATCACAGAACAAACAAACATAACATAACAGCAGTATTTGACATTTCAACAATATTCGTGATTTTTCATACCTGTAGAAGCAGTGATTTGGGGCGCCGTTTATAATAGGACAAACTGAAAAGATAAGTATAGAAGTGTAAGTAACATAACTAAATGGCCAAAAAAATACGGATGCTTCAGGATTATCAAAGTCTAAACATTCTTGTGGAAATAAAAAGACGGCAACGTGACAAATGGCTAAGCCAATCCACAAACCAGCAGAAATGTTGAAACTAACTGCATTTAACTGATTACCACCAACGCACAAGGCATCAACGTATAAAAACCATTTACCCTAAATTGTAAATTCCAAGTATACACAGCCAATATCATTAAGTAAGACCAGCATCAAAACTTAGAACTCTGAACCCCTAAGAAATTACTAAGATACTGAAATAAAAATCTCTTGACAGTAACGACTTGATCGCTGTTCAGAGATGTCACTACCCCTATTAAAGTTACTACAATGTGGCAAGTCAGTCTTGCCATTCTAAGCAGAGAAATTTCACAAAATGTCCAAAACAGTACCAACTACTTCCATGTAAGGAAAAAACTGGAACATCAAGCACAAAGCAAAGGCAACTCCAGAAATCATTTATGTTTAGTTGCACAATAATATGGTAATACCAAATAATCTAGTGAAAAAAAAACAGATGACCTCGTTTAAATCATAGCTCCATAAACTCTGCACGATGGTCATGCTTCATTTACAAAAGTTGGGTGACAATACTTTAGAAAAACGTCAACAACCACATTGTTATGAGACATAACTGCAAATCCTATTGCAGAGAAAATATATGGAAAAGGTAAATAAACAAAAAATCAAAGTATAATCAGCGCATATTTGTAAATCAGAATAACCTGCAATCAATTCCCTATAGATGCATTATCCCATAGAATAGCTGCAGTCTGAGCTTCACAGTTTAGCTTAACGCCTTAACTTATTAGGTGCTTAATAAAAGTAGACAAGAAAGTATGTGCTACAGTTTTCTAGTAGCCATCAACTCCTTCCTGCCTACTTATAAGTACCATTATAGGACATTATAACAAGCAACATCTTCTTAGGGAATTACAGAAGTAAGTAATTGGCATTGATTTGATTCCATGGAAGAGGAACCCATCAACAACCATACTCAAAAACAAAAACAAAAAAGAAAACGCAAAAGGCTAAAGGCTAAAGAATCACAGATGTATATTACTTACAATCAAAGTACCAAAAAAATGAGATTTAAAACACCAAATTAGATTTCCGTCACCAAGTAACCAGTGTGTGGAGTTCTAAACCAATAGATTCGTTGAAGAAGAACCCATCAAGCAATCACAACACCATTGAAAATAATAAGGGTTATAAAAGCAAAATCAAGGAAAATTGTAATGTAAAAGAAAAAATATAAAGACTACCTTGAAGATAAGAAACAAGATTTTGAAGAGATTATTGGTAAATGTACAAGTTTCATCCATGACTTAGGTTTATATAGCCTACTGAAATTCAAAACCCAAAACAAATTAGCGTGAATCATCCCGCCAAAAAAACTAGAACCTCAATTTTACTCGGAAATTAGTTGCTTGATTTAGGTCTAAATTTATTTTGGAGGGAGTATGAAAATCAATGAATCGATGAAAAAAAATAATTTTGCTCAACTTTAGGCGGAAATTGGTTACTTAATCCGGCAAAATCGGTGATTTGGTTTTCCACTTTCCTTAATCTTGAGAGAAAAATACGGAAAATTCCTAATATGAAAGATTTGGAGAGGAGAATATCTTAAGGTTAAGGGAGCTAGAAAAAAGAAAAGAAAAATAGATACTAAGATTGTGTGTCGTGGTGTACCATTCCACACAAAACTCACCTCAAAACTGTCGAACCCATTTTAGGTGTTGGCAAATGAAATCAGTTTATTTGAAGAAGCTCCACTCCATCTCTATTAACGTCTCTATACGGTGAGACACCATCAAACAACTACTGCTCTGAGAATACAAAATCCATGAAACCCCAAAATTCAGACCTAAATGAAACCCAAACTCCATCATCACTATCAACTCATGAAGCCACCATCTTATTTCGATACCACCAAAGCTCGGTCGTTGATAAGAAATGGCTTTTAATTTTTGTATACAAAACTTTTCTCAATAATTAGAGAAAAAATAAAATAGAAAGAAAAAGAAACGAAGTGTGTGATAGAAATGTAGGACACGTCACATTTACACCTCTAGTGGACTCCGCCACGTGCTGCTTACTAGAAAATTTCTTTGTATTCACCCTGTGATGAGTGGTGCTTGCTTGATGAATAGGAATAACATGGATGGACACTTTTATTCTTATTATGGACCCCATTTCTTAGACCTATCCTAGGAATAACATGACCACTTTTATTAACCGATTCTTATTGTACGATATCATAAATCATTTTTTGGTTAACCTATTAACGATGATTCTCTTCTTCACCTTATTGGTGATCCTATTTTATGTTAATTGTTTATAGTTAAGATTTTAAGTAACAATTTAAAATTTTGTGGTACGTATAAATAATAATTCAGTAATTATTATTTTAAGTAACAGTTCAGAAGTCTGAGTTAAATACTAGCTAGCTTGAGCAAGATCCTGACATCTCGATTTCACAAATGACCTAATTGCTAATCCTTTTGCAAGTACTAGCATTTGAGCAAGGGATATCGAGGTATTATCACTGCTTAAAGGAATAGGCCACGGAGAAAAGACGAGTCGATGTTGAAAAACCTCTCTGCAAGCAAGATATTTTATGATCAGGAAGCAGTTTTTTGTAACATTTTGGATTTTTTTTTTGAAGAGGCAAAGATAATATAAATAAGAAAGGGTGACAAGATAACACCCTCAAGAGATACAAGAAGAAAAGAGCAAAGAGCTTACAACAAAACTACCTACAACAGATTTTCCCAATTAAATACAAAAATACAAGAAGAAAAGAGCAAAGAGCTTACAGCAAAACTACTCTCTACAACAGATTTTCCCAATTAAATACAAAATCATCAAGTTTTATATTTCTAAAAGAAACAATATTAATGGACAAACTAAGAAGCAACACTTTGATATCTATAATAAGAGAGCTAACTGGCTTTCTCACTTGTTTCTTAGCAATTAAAATGTCGTTCCTTTCCAACCACACAACCCACCATATAGCAAAAGGCAAACTAAATCTCAAGAAAATAAGAGGCTTGTAGATACCTTCACCATTTTGGAAGTTACTTATGTTCTCGAGAATATAAAGTTCGTCTATTTGGTATAAACAGATGCCCAATCCGAAACCATTGGAAAAAAAATATATCATAAAATGCTTATATTTTTATGTAAAGAATTGATGTGACATAATGATAACTAATTAAGCTAGGATGAAGATATATATAAGTTTTCTTAAATAAATATGTAATGGAAATAAAAAGAATTACGTTTGATACACACTTTCGTAGGTTTTAAATATATATCCATACAATTTTGGATACTTATATTTTGGATAGGATACCTTTGTGTCTTAATTTCGTATTGGAACAAAAAATAATCGAATATCAAATCCAAAAATTATTTATAAGAAATATCTAATGAGTTTTGAAGTTTTTAGTTATTAAATTACACTCTTAAGTTTGTCTAAAGACATTACATTATAGTTGTTTTTAACTTAGGAAAGGATCAAACTCATTTGTTGTATTCTATGGTTATCTAGAGATATAGGAAGACATCCTTTGAAAACTTAAGATCTAGTATTTCTTGAGAAGATATAGCTCTTCCATTTCTCAAACAAAAATAAAAAATTCAAGAGCCGCCTTGCTCAAATTTTGGTAGTAGGTAATTGAATAAGATGTTTCTACATCATTTTTGGTGTCTTTTGACATATTTCTTCGCCATTTTGGGGCAATTTTTCTTCGTCGTTGTGGGGCGAGTTCTTCAAGTTTTAATGGATGGTTCGTGGCTTGCTATTCTCTATTCAAAAACATCGACGATTCATTACAACATCACTTTGAATCAACATCCGTGTTCGTGTGGATCGACAAGTTTATGGGCAAAGTACTCCTTTGTTTTAGGAGTATCTCTTATTGAAGAAGAATGCAATCTGATTAAATGGTCGGAATTTATTTTCAAATATACCAGCATCATTTCTCCCTTGTGCATAAAAAATTTCTGGATATCTTTGCGGTTTGTCGCTCTTTTTCTTGTATCAGGGTTTTGATTATCTTGTATTTTGAGGTTTTTGTTATTCTTGTAAGCGAACATGTAATCATTATTTTGATTTGAATGAATTGAAATATGTTGATTGTCCAAAGAAAATAAAAAATCTAGAGATATAGATGTTCAATTATTTTTTTACAATGCACAATTAAGACTAAATCATTTCATTTTATTTGATATACAACTATGAGGGTGCTATATGTACTCAAAATGATAATACTGACATTATGCATATTTCAATGTGGAAACCTTTAACTGCTCCCTGGCTATAAAATCAACTTAATAACTTATATAAGTCTAACTCCAAGATTAAATCTGATTCATGAATTTGTTTGATCTCATTCGAACCTCGTGCTTCTCACGCGTACATTTATAGTTTGCTGACTCGCGAACTGAGTCAGACCTAACCCTTGATTCATGGGACCAAGCCATAAACTCACATATTTTTGAGTCGGAGGAGTCAAATCTGACTCAAAACAAAAAACACACTGGGTCGATCCATATGAATAAGATAATTTCAGTCAGATCTTGACTGGTCGGATTAAAAAAAATAAAAACATTGTTTTTTGCCTAATCCGTAGGAAAAAATATCAGACTACGAGTCCAATTTTGTGCACACTCCTTTAAAGAGTGTGCACATAACAAACCAATCATATTGGTTATCGAAGACCAACCAGTATCCTATTCAATTAAATTAGTTTTTATGTCGTTTTAACTTAATTTTAACTTAAAAAAGGTAACATATGAAATTATACTATTTTTTGATTCTTAAAAAAATATTGTTTTAGAAAACAAAATAGGCAATTAATTTTAACGATTAATATTGAACGGAAAATAAATTAGGGTTACATAACGTTGTTATTGATTAACTGATCTGGATTTCATTGTTCTGACAAAAAACGTGATGATCATCTTATTTATTCATATTGTATCATGGTTGTTTTAATTTAATGGAGTCTAAAGCCGATCAGCATCACAAAAACATTTGGATTTTTTTTTTTTACGATTGATTACTATATTTTTTTTTGAAAAAAATGTTTTTATTTTCTGTAAATATTTTCCGTTTTTATTGGAAAGTATTGATGCAATTTTTTTTTTTTTTTTTGAAGCAAATATTGATGCAATTAGATTATGCTACCAATTTTTTTAAACTAAATATTTATGTCTCCATATAATGTATATTCTTTACCATTTTTAGAATAAAAATCAACGGAAACAAAAATAAAACATTAATTTTAAAAAAAGATAACACTAGTTAAAACAAAATTTTACTCACCAGACTACACCTTTGACCAAGATCGGCTGTCGATGACTTTTATGAAAATGAAAACCTCTTTTTTTCCTCTCACTTCTAACTTTTCTTCTCCCTCATCTGGTTTCTCTTTCTCAATCTCTCGTCTGGTATATCTTCATCAATCGTAAGAAACAAAAATAGAAAAAAATATAAAGGGAAGAGTTCTAGTAGAGCACACCAGTAGCAAATCAGGTGATGCACCACCTTCATTAGATGCTTATCGTGTTCATGTCTCTTAATCAATGGTAGATTTTCTACAAATTTCGTCAAATCTCAGTTTTTAGTCTGTATTGATCTCTAATAAGGGTTTTGATTTCTACCAGTTGTCTAACCTTCTGTTGATTCTTCCTTAGGAATTTGATTATAATCAGGGTTTTGATTTCTAACTGTCGATTCTTCCTTAGGGATTTGATTTATAATTAGGGTGTTGATTTCTAACTGTCGATTCTTCCTTAGGGATTTGATTTATAATTACGGGTTTGATCTATAATTAATTAGGGTTTTGATTTCTAATTAGGATGCCGATTCCTATTTCTAATAAGGGTTTTGATTTCTTCCTCGGGGTTAGGTTTTCTGAGTACATGACTTCATCACTGCAATTCGATGGTTGGTATTGTGCGTTTGTTCATCTTTTCAATTTGGTTATTTTATTGGTTTTGTTTTACTGATTTTGTGTATTTTTTTTAGTTCAGGCACCAAAGAAAGAGAAAGCTCTACGACCATCTTCAAAGCCAGCTTAATCTGGTGGTGGATTTCAGATAATATATTCATATATACTGACTGGAGGACCACGAAGGCTTCCTTTCACTGTCCCCCCTCAAATATTATTTGCACTCAAGGTTTGTTACCTAATCATGTACTCATGAGTGCCAACCAATTAGTTATTATTTCTATAATTTATGCTTCATGTGAGCTGGGTGCTATGCATTTCTCGTTTCCTTAGACATGCTTTTCTTTATTGATTCAATTGATTGTAGTTGGTTAGGTGGCTGCTAGATTGGGATGGGGATGTAGTTGGATTAGAGTCGGTTGCAACACCTAACAAAACCATTAAGCTCTTGCATCAGGTAATTTTTTTCTTGTCTCTTGTGAGCCTTGCAAGTTTTCTTGGTTGTCTGAGAATGATATGTTGATCTTTGTGCCCTATCTTTGGATAAGAATTGACGATGCATATCATACTTGTATGAGGTGTGACTGAATCTGACAATTTGTTAGTGCACTTAATAATGTTGTTCATTCTGTGTACATTTAATAATTGGTCAATTTGTTAGTGCATATCATACAATCGGGCTCTATCACCTGTCCCAGCTCCGGAACCGTCTTTAAGATGTATCTGCAATGCGCAGAGGTAGGTCATAGTTTTAAAACTATCATCATCATTTTCAGGAAGGAGCAAACCATCAGACAGACTCATATCTGTCTATCTGTTTGTATTATTTACCTTTTAGTTATTTGTATGCCAAGAATGACTGTAATCTTGAAGTATTCATACTATTTGAAGAAGAAGCTGTAGTAATAGACAGATCTTTACTCGAATTGGCAATTGTATAACGACAATTTAAATGCGTTGTATGCACACTTATATGTATATGTCTGTTTCAATTTTTATTAAACTCTTCTCTCACGTGCTCTCCTTTAGTTGCAGCCAAAGAGAAGCCAGGTGCTTCTGTTTCACTAGCTTGAAGACGAAAAGCGAATAAAATTTGTAAGCAACACAAAGTTATATCATCAACCTGTAAACTGACATGTAATTTTTATATAGGATAAGATGATTCATCTCCAACAAAGAAGCATCAATGAAGGAGAGCAAAGAGGTGAAACTGATATTTGTACAATGAGGTTCTTGGATTAAAATTTAAAAGAAGAGAATCCGGAAGATGCAAGCAGATTACGAATCATTCCACCAAGAGATATCGATCCACCAAGAGATATAGTATTTCAAATTTTTAGTGTTCAGAATAATACACAAGAGATTTCATTTCTAGATGAATTTCAATTTATGCTGGTTTTATTGTTTTTAGGTTGTTTGCCATAGTAATGGTAATCTCATATTTAAATATTTGATTTAATAAAAACTTAAATCTTTTTTGCTCCACATCTGTTATGATTTTATGATTGCAATAAAAAAAAATAAAAACGAATAAAGAAAATTGAATGAATTTTGATATTATTTTTGTTTGCGGTTCATAAAAAATTTGTAGAGACGAATAATTTTGTCTTTGAAAAATTTTGTCTTTGAAAAGGAAAACAAGTAGTCCTTAATAAGGTCTTTACGGACCAAAAAAATCTCTTTAATGAAGAAAAAAGTTGTCGGAGAAATTCATTTTTTAAGGCAAAATTAATTGTCACTGATTATGATATTTATAGGCGATTTTTAGAGGGAAAATTTGTCTTTGAAAAAAACATTTGGATGCAAAGTGAATTGCCACTGATAGAATATTTAAGGACAAAACATGTTGTTTTTGGAGACAAGCAAAATTGTTTTTGAAAGTTCGTTTTAACGGCAAAATGAATTGCCCTTGATAAAAAATTTAGAGACAAAAATAAATCTTTCAGAAAAGAGAAATTTTGTCTCTGAAAATTCTTTCTAAGACAAGAAATTTGGTCACTAATAAAATATTTAGAGACGAACAAATTAGTCTTCAAAATTTGGTATTCAGGGGCTATTGATTTTGTCTCTGATTAAATTAATTAGAGACAAAAAAATTTGTTTCAGATAATTACTATTAAAGACAAATTAAATTGACACAAAACGTTCGCTTTTGAGACCATTTTTTTGGTCATAAATAGTTAGCATTAAAGACAAATTAAATTGACACAAAACTTTCGTTTTTGAGACAATTTTATTGGTCTTAAATAGTTATCATTAAAGACAAATTAGTTTGTCCTGGAATTTATATTTTTGCGACAAAAATCTTGCTCGCAAAAAAATGCCTTTCGGTGTCAAATTTTTCCGTCATTAAAATAACTTTCACGGACAATTTTTTTTTGTTGGTGAAAGAGACTTTTATTGACAATAAATTTTTAGTTGTTAATTAATTTTTCTCGTGACCGTTCGTAATTTGGCCGTGAAATACTTTCCAGGATTTGGGTATTTGAGACAACTTCGTGACAAAAAAAATGCATCTCAGAAAATATTTCGAGACAAAAACATGGCATTTCCTGACAATTTTTTTTGACACTAAATCTCCATTTTCTTGTAGTGTCTCTATCAAACAAAAACCAATATTGTTTTCTCAGCACTTCGTTCTGGAGGTCAATATTTTAGCCCTACATTACACTTGAGTTATCCTTTAACACATCAAGTCATGTTGACCATTTACTGCACTTAAGTCATGTAACGTATTTGAAGCCAATATTTTAGGAATATGTTCGTCTTATAAAGATCCACATACCCACAAAATATGAGCTGATTCCGGAATGTATAGCTCCACCATTTATTACTTTGAAAATTGACCGTCGAAAGTCGACTATTTCTCAACCGTTAAAATGAAGATTGGTGTATGGTAAAGTTTGATATTTCGGAATGAGCTCATTTTTTTTAGGTCTGCAGAATTTTGTAAGACGAGCATATTCCCAAAATATTAGTTTCAAATACGTTACCGTTTGATTTTGGTTAAGAAAATGTCTTTCAACGTGTAAGATAGTGTGAAAATAAGAGTGTGAGGGGATTCTCTCTCTTAATTAATATACAAATTCTAGATGAAATAGAAATATTTATGCTTATAAGTTTTCTCAAATCAGTTGGTTAGATATTCCAAATCATACCTATATTTCAAAAAGAATTTCCTTTCATAAGATAGAAAAATGGATTGTGGTTTGTGTTTGCAACCAACATGAGCCGGCCTTGAGATTATGAATCTCCGCCTTTTATTACCGTAATTTATAGTCTGTAAAATAATAACAACATACTTCTAATATACATTAAAGGTTTTTGTGTTAATTGATGTGAATATTGTGTTCTTGCCACTCAGGACTCTTGGACCCACACTGTTGAGACAAAAAGTTGTGAAAATTTGCAGCCACCCTGCAGAAGTATATAGTTCAGCACGTAGACCGCTTCAAGAAATTTTAGCTACAAAGAATGCGTCGATTGTAGTTTCATATTATATTTTTCTTAATATTCAATTTATTTGGAAATATCAATAATCATTTTCAGTCTGAAATTAACTATCTTATTACCATCAATCATTGATAGTTGATAGATCCAGATAAATCATTTTCTCAGTACTTTTTGAGAAGTTAATCCCTGGAGGTTTAGAGTTTTAAACATGTAAACCACCGGATAACAAAGACATATTTGAGAATGTTGGAAAATTTTCTGGGAAACAAGTTAGATAAGAAAAATATGTTATCAGATTTAAGAAATAGAGAAGAACAACTATGAAGAAACCTCTATTCCGTGGACTATTCTTTATGGAGCAAGCAATGTAGATTAGTTTTGAGAGGGTGTTTGAGGCAGATACTACTGATGAGGATATCAATGCAAACCATGAAGACTTAAACTTCATCAATTCAAAGATGGCGGAGCAGTTGAGTACCCTAAAACTGAATAAGTCCGAACTTGATATCACAGACTAACACTTCAAAAATTATCCTGAAGGAAGCTGAAGCTAGATATAATTGTGTCGATATGGAAGTCCCCACGCTATGAAGGTTAAAGCACATATGTTTGAGAAATAAAAGAAATATTACTAAGCTGGCAAAGTAGGGTTAAATTGAAGGTTAAGATCAATTGTTAATTAGGTTTTAGGGAATGGATTGCATCCTCTTATTAGTTACTTCCAAAAATAAATAAATTCACACTGATAACCAAAAAATTCAAGGGGGATTTTGTGTTCCCCCCCCCCCCCCAAAAAAAATAAAATAAAATAAATGGGTAATTTGCATTACCCCCTTTTTTAATTACTAATTGGTAAAACCCCCTTTAATGTGGATGTGCCGTAAACGGCCAGTTAAATCTTGCACATGTAGTGCACGTGCTTACAATAATAAAATAATGAAACGAAAATCCAAAATTAGTTACACGTGTTTGAAGATCAAAAAGAAAAATAAAATAAAGAGGTATCCGATCTCTTTTATCTTTATCATCATCTCCGTCGTCTTCTCCGCCACTTCTCAGCAACTGATTTTGTTTGGGGAAAAAAATACAAATTAACCTCCCTCAATTTCTATTAGTTGCCATCATTTAATTCCCAAATCAGACGACAACATGATAGAACAAAGAAAATCAAGATGAAAATACCAAAAACCAAGCCCTAATTTAATTTGAAAAATACCCAACACTAAGCCCTAATTTGATTTGAGAGATGAGATTCAATCCAACATCACCACCCATAACAACACCAACGATAAAACTAGATGACCGCTGCCACGGTGGGAAGGCCGACCGAAGAAAAAAGGAAACACTCCTGCAATTGGACTGTAAAAGAAAATTTATGGCTAAAGTGAAAATATCATTTTTGTTGAAACGGAGAGAGTACATCGTTTTATTAGTTGCAAAAGAAAATTAGTTGATGCATAAAACCAAAATATGGTTACATAAAATATTATGTATCCTTTTGTGGTAGTTTGCACAATGGATCTCCATTTTATTTTCAAAATTGTGCCTAAAATGATAAATATTTTTCCAAATTTTTCGTAAAAACTCTAAATTTAATATTGTTGTTTATACTCATTGCGTAGATTTTTTTAAACCTTTCCAACGAGATAAAATTTGTAAAATTCCAAGGCACGGATTTTTAGATATGTTATATTAAAGTTTGGTTGTCAATTATACCCCTAAAGAAATAGGATACATAAGGAATTATAATAAAATTTGGCTCTTATATCTAGTTGCCCTTCTTTTTTAGTTTATTTACGAAAATGTCTAATATCTTCTTTGCCTTCCTCTTTGGTTTATTTACGAAAATGTCTAATACCTTAGTGCCCTTCCTCTTGAGTTTATTTACGAAAATATCTAAATGAAAAAAAGAAAATTTTGATATAGAGGGGCAGTGTCGTCCTTTCATCGTTGAACCAAATCCAATCTTTTGTGTCTAATTGGAAAAATCACGCTTCACATTGACACAAAGTCACCATATATAAAGTCCTCCCTCGTTTCGCTCGGTCGGCCTAATTAATGTGGGTATCGGTCGGCCTAATTAATGTGGGTATCGAAACATACGAAATTGATATTTTTATATATTCTATTTAATTTTCTCATATTTGATTTGCTCAGGGGATCAATTGATAGGGGCAACAACAGCAAAATTGATTTGCTCATCGGATTTATTAATTGATGATCAATTTATTGATGGGATAGTGCGTATGATGAATTATCACATGATAGATAAGCTCTTGAATTAAGATTTGCACAGTGCTTAGTTAAGTAAAACAACCTTTTGAACTCTCCATTAATGGCGTCACTTATAATCCAGAATTATGCTTTAACTTGGATAAAAATTTGGTGATTGCTTGAATGGTGTTTGAGTATTGTGAAAAATTTGGATTGATTTTTAATGTTTCAGTGATGCAGAATCTGGTGATGGAGTAGAACGACAGGAATGAGTTACAGCGACGGTGATGTGTTCATGTTTTTTTTTAATGAAAATGAGACTCAAAATGCGCCACGTATAGGAGTATTATTTTAGTGTCACACGGGTGCACTTCACGTGTTGGATTTACCTGGCAGTTACGACGCATCCACATTAAAGGGGGTTTTACCAATTACTAATTAAAAAAGGGGGTAATGCAAATTACCCATTTATTTTGGGGGGAAACGCAAAATCCCCCAGAATTCAATAATTACTATTGATGTTGACTCTTGTTACCCCAAGATTTGTCATGGAGATGTAGAAATCGTATATAATTTGCCAAAAGAAAGAAGCTTGAAATCCATGGACGGGTCAAAAACATATTTATTCAATTTTGGGTGTAGTTTTTAGTAAATGTTTTTTTTTTTTTTTTTTGTTATCTTGGTCAATTTACATTTCTGGCGAAGGTATTCTATAACTCCAGATTATATTGGTCATATTAACGTGTGGTTCACCAGGTTTTTGGTTAAGTCAGAAGACATTAATAATTGCTTGATCATTATTATTATTATTATTTTTTTTAAAATTTTTTTTTTTTTTTTTTTTTTTGTTCTAATAAAAATATTAATTTATTATGATTAAATAAAATAATCATACAAAGCTATTGGTTGTCAACCTAGCAAAAAGCTGGGCACCAACCCCTTCTGATAGCAATGCCTAATCTATGGAAAATAAAACTACCAAAACCACTACTAGCGTCATTACTAACAAGACAGTTCTTTAGAATTTAAATCTTTTTTTTTTTTAATTTTATAATAGGTGCATTAGTGCTGGTATGATCTAATTATCTACCGTATTATTTTTTTTCTTCTTAAACCTCTCTCATGATTCTATATTGAAATAGGTTCGGGTGGATCATGATTCCACTATTATAATTATCTATATGTAAGAAACAATTTCATCCATTAAATAAAGATTAAATTTCATCCATTAAACAAAGATTAGAGATGTATTCGCCATTATAGGTTAGTTCAGACTTATCAACAAAAATTCTTAGACATAGGTTGATCTTCTTTCGAGCTTCAATTCGTGGTAAGATTTTACTATTGTACTACAATAATGTTAGTATCGTTTACATTATTACTGTCTTAGTAATTTAAATTATTATCCATGTCAGGTTCGTTTGTTCATAGTAACAGATTTCCTGAATTGCCTTTTTAAAGAATTTATACTTATTACTTCCAAACCACGTTTAAGCTTGCATGTTCTAATTTTTTAGATAAAAACGGCCAACATCATCCGCCTAAGCTATATTTTAATTTGACCGTCAATTGTCACAGGTGATGTTTACGTTTGATCCATCATTACCATTTAATTATCCTGAAATCAGAAAATAAAAAAAACAGCGAGGATTTTGTTTTAGGAAATCGCCAACGGTGATATCTAGATAAGATAAAACGGACTATATCAGTGAAGATACCTGGATAAAGAAGTATATTAATGATATTTTAAAATATTTTCACGGGACATACCAAGCTAGAAACCATATGTCGAATACCGAACATCACATGATGTATAAAACTAACCAGGGGTTGAGCCGGGGCCGTAAGGCCCGGTGATACCTAGTCATTGTTATGAAAAGGTATGAGGTTTGTCTCCATGATATCTAGGGCTATTAGACGGACAACGTTAAACGGGGACCCCGATCCGGAGGTCGGGATTCTCCGGATTGAGTTTTCCATTGGACGGATAAGAAGGCTAAGAAATTTCGGATGGGAAGGTAAGGGTGAAAAATTACGCGGTGGGGGTGTTTTATTTGTGCCATACTGTCTGTCATACTAAAGCTTTTTTGTTTTTCCAACTGCGATCCCTCTTCTTCTCTCGCGCAGAAAAGCACGAGTTTTTGCTTCTCTGTCTTTATTGCGGGTTGCGACTCTTCGTTCTGTGTAATAGATGGTTTTATACCCTAAACCTCTCTCCATCTCTCCGTGTTCCCCAGTTTTGGCAGCACATACACAAAAAGAGAAAGAAAAAAAAGTCAACAGTTAGCAATGGTGCCACTATCGACCCCATGGAAGATTTTGAAGTTCATCTCGATTGTGATTCCACTATTATAACCAAGTTCATAGACGAAACAATTCCATCCATAGACGAAACAATTCCATCCATTAAAGAAGTAACCAACAACGTACCTTTAGTATTTAAATATCATACATTATTTTCTGAAGAATTACATGTGAGTTTACCACCTTTTAGAGATGTTCAGCATTGCATTGATCTTATACCTGGAGCTTATTTACCTAATCAAGCTCATTATAGGTTAAGTCCTACTGAACATGGCATTTTACAGGGTCAAGTTAATGACTTATTGACTAAAGGATTAATTAGACCTAGTAAATAGCCCTTGTGCTTGTCCTGCATTTCTGGTACCTAAAAAGGATAATGGATGGAGAATGTGTATAGATTGCAGAGCTTTGAACCGTATCACCATTCCTTATAGGTTTCATATTCCTCGTATTGAGGATATGATTGATCTTTTAGCAGGGTCTATTATTTTCACTAAACTTGATATTCGCAATGGTTATCATCAGATTAGAATAAAAGAGGGAGATGAATGGAAAACTGCTTTCAAAACGAGAGAAGGTTTATATGAATGACTTTTCATGCCTTTTGGTTTGTCTAATGCTCCTAGCACCTTTATGAGATTCATAAATCAGGTTTTACAACCCTTTCTGAGTAAGTTTGTCATTGTATACTTTAATGAAGTATTAATTTTCAGTAGAAGTGCAAAAGAGCATATCAGTCATCTTTCTCAAGTGTTCAAAGTTTTGTTCGACAATTCTTTGTTTGTGAATTTGAAGAAATGCACATTTATGTCCTCTGAAGTTACCTTCTTGGGATATGTAATCTCTTCCAAGGGTATTCATGTGGATCCTTCTAAAGTTCAAGCTATTATGGATTGGCATGTTCCTACTTCTATCAAAGAGGTGAGAATTTTTCATGGATTAACTTCTTTTTATAGACGTTTTGTCAGAAATTTCAACACCATTGTTGCACCTCTTACTGATTGTTTAAAACAAGAAAATTTCATATGGACTGAGGAAGCTGATAAAAGTTTCAATACTCTTAAAGAAAAACTATGTTCAACTCCTATTCTTGTAATGCATGATTTTTCTAAGCGTTTTCAAGTTGACTGTGATGCTTCTATTATTGGAATTGGAGCAGTTTTATCTCAGGAAGGACATCCAGTTGCTTACCATAGTGAAAATAATTCTGAGACACAGAAAAAGTGGTCTACTTATGAATTGGAATTTCTTGCACTTGTACAAGCTCTTAAACAGTGGCAGACCTATTTGGTTCATTGACAGTTTGTCATTAATACTGATAATAATCATGCGTTGAAATATCTCCAGACTTCATCTAAGGTTAACCGTATGCATGATAGGTGGTTATCTACAATTAACAAGTACACTTTTTCTATCAAACATAAAAGTGGAAATCTTGATCAAGTTGCAGATGCTCTAAGTAGACGACGACATCTTTTAGCAACTATTTGAAATGAGAGTTTTTCCTTTGACTATATCAAAGAGATCTATGCCGAGGATGATGATTTAAATCACTTTGGGAACAATGCAGCTCTTTAGCTCATGGGGTTGATGATTTTCTCATTCAAGATGGATTATTGTTTAAAGGTAATTTTATTTGCATTCCTAATGGTTCTTTGCATCTTCATTTAATACGTGAACTGCATAGGAGTGGACTTGGTGGTCATTTTGGTAGAGATAAAACTATTGCACTTTTGGAGGAGCGCTATTATTGGCCTTCACTTAAGCGTGATGTAAAAAAACATGTTATGAGATGCATGGTTTGCCAACAATCTAAGGGTACTGTTCAAAACACCATCATTTATACACCTTTACCAGTTCCAGAAGCTCCACGGGGGGACATTAGCATGGACTTTATTCTTGGTTTACCTCATACAGCTAGAGGAAATGATTCAGTGATGGTTGTTGTGGATATATTTTCCAAGATGACTCATTTTATAGCCTGTAAAAAGTATATTGATGCTTCAAATTTTGCATCTTTATGTTTCAGAGAAATAGTTCGATTACATGGAATTCCTAAGTCTATTACTTCTGATAGAGATACAAAATTTCTGAGTTATTTTTGGAAGACATTATGGATGCGTTTGGGAACTAGTTTGCAGTTCAGTACTACTTCACATCCTCAAACAGATGGACAGACCGAAGTTGTCAATCGTTCTTTGGGAAATTTGATTAGAGCCAAAATCATTGATAACAACAAAAAATGGGATATTTTTTTACCTCATATGGAATTTGCATTCAACACTTTAATAACAGATCCACAGGTAAAAATCCATTTGAAATTGTTTATTCAAAGGTCCCTAATCATGTAGTAGATTTGGTTGTACTTCCTAAGTTACATAATTCCAATGTCAAAGCTGATAATCTGTTGGAGCAAGCTTCTCAACTACATCATGAGATCAAAACAAAACTTGAGGAGTCTAATGATAAATACAAGGATGCTACTGATAAGCATAAAAGAATCAAAACTTTTAAGGAGGGAGAGTTAGTCATGATTCATCTGTGCAAAGAACGTTTCCCAGTTGGTACCTATAACAAGACTAAGATGAACAAGTACGGCCCTTTTAAAATCTTGAAGAAAATCAGTGACAATGCTTATGTCATTGATCTACCTAAGGAATAGAACATCTCTAATGTTTTCAATGTTCAAGAGCTTTCTACCTTTCATGGTGATAATGAACTATTATTTGTTTCCAGCAACTCAGAGACGAGTTTTTCTCAAGAAGGGGGGACTGATGTCGGACATCTACCTATTTTCAATGTCGCTCTTGTTGTTCTTTCGAGAATGACATATCATGGGGGAGAGTTCTTTTTGAACTTGTGCTTAATTGTCAAATCTTTGTGGGGAGTGCGGCTGTGGAATATTTGAGGGGTTATCTTGTATCTTTAAACTCCTTGATGAAATCATTTAGCTTCGGCTTTATGATTGCATCTAAATAAGATAATATGTGTTTCTTTCGTTTGGTCATGAATGTCTCTTTCAGAAATTTCATTAGGATCCCGTTCTTGTACCTTTGCCAATTTTATTGACAAAAAGGGGGAGAATTAATATGTAGTTCACACTACAAATACATATGGTTTTCGGATCATTAATTATGTAAGGGGGAGTGGTTTCCATGTGAGATGGAGTATTGTCTAAGGGGGAGTGATACATATCACCATAGTATTGTTGTCAAAGTTGTGATACAATTGAACTTTGATGTTGTATAATGATACTATGACACTGTATAACAATGATTGAGAACTATTGTTTTCTTGTTGTTATAGGTATGGATTTTCAACAACGATGATGCTAAACTTACAACCTTTGGGATCATTGGAGCACTTGGAAGTGACGAAGATTTCGAGTAATGTTGAAGATTAGGCATGTGGAATAGGAGCTACAAAAGTTAATTTATTTATTTTTTGTATTCCATATGTATTAATAGTTTTGTCACTAAAATTGACAAAGGGGAAGATTGTTAGATCATTGCTCGGTCGAACTCGCATGCGTTGCTATCTCAAGCATGTTTGTCAATGTTAGTAATGATCGCTGTCGTAGGCGTCAAAAATAATTTACACTTTCTTACTACTCAAAATATATAATGAAGCAAGGGCAAGAAAGGATCGTTCCCACAGAGAGGTCTTGGTTGTCAATATGTTTCGGTATCCTATAAGTAACACGGGGGATTTTCTGATTGTGTAAATAAAAATAAACAAAAAGCAAACAAAGCACGCAAATCAAATCGATGAGGTGAAAATATTGGATAAAGGTTTCATCTTCAATTGTAAATAAGTTTTTGGATATATGAATAGAATTCGTATTTAATCTCGCTATCATCAAAAGCCCTAGAATACCTTATTGCAAGAATACTCCGTAAATTTCTTAAGTCATCAACACACACATTAGAGCTGCGTATGTGAAATCTACCTAAAGAATAACCTAACGCCTTGCGCTAATCAAGTTCAATTCCTAGGAGCATTAAGTTTCAGAAATATGCTAATCAATGCAACTATCACACGTTGCGCATGACAATTCGGACAAAGGTCAATTTCTACATATGACTACGAGGATGTATCACTACAAACCATAATCATATCATGCTTCTCGTATTCAAGGTTATCTCTCGATGAAAACCCTAAAATAGCTATAGATATGGATGTGAGTTCAATCAATTCTAGACTTAACTAAACAAACATTCAATCATATTGCAATACATCAATCATGCAATTATTATAACCCGTAGAAAGTGAACAATGATTTTGAGAGAAAACTAATTCATAAAAATCCATAACTTGTTTTCAAAATCCAACTACATCTTTAACCAATAATAATAATTCAACTACTTGGGTTTTTGGAAATCATCACAAAGAGTTTAGAAGAATCTATCATGTGAAACCCAAGAACACAAGTAGAAGTCTCCCTAATGGAGATATATTTAGGTTTTAGAAAGATTTTTCTATTTATATGTTTCTTCCATTCCAAAAGGATACTCTTTCCAATATTAGGTTTTCTCAAAACCCATCTCCAAGTGGTCCACCAAGCCCATGTGTGAAAACATAACTTCTGGATTTTTTGGGTTCAAAACGGGCACGGATTGTCGACGTCATCACCGGAATCGGCCATCGGTCACGCCTGATTCCGGTCACCCAAAATTATCTCCGACCACCCGAGCTTGTATCCGACTATCGTAACTCCTTTAAACTCACTATCATTCTCTGCAGTTCATACACTCGCAATTAGAGCCATATTTCACAAATGCACCATCTAAACTAACTCTTGGATTCTTGCGAAAACGCGCCCAAAAGCGTGACTCATAGCTCATATACCCTACGCCGCCAAATCTTACATCCGACTGTACCCCCTTCATGATTCAAGAAACTTTACAATTCCCACTTCCCATTCCGAAATCCGACAACCGGAAGTAGCACCACCGCCCGCCATTTCGCTCCGTTTTCAGCACAATTTCGAATTTTGGTTGCGACTTCGCTACACAGCTCGTGCCATTTTTGCTTTCATCCTCAGTATATCACAAGCTAGCCACAATCACCTGCAGTTGCTTACTAGACATTTCAGCTGCAAAGTAACAGCACCAGTGCACCATCACTGTATTCTTCCCATGACAATCACCAGTTCAGCTACACCACATCCAGCACCAACCCATGAGCCATTCTCTGCCAGTTCTGTAAGCCACAAAAATATTGCTTCAACCCCTATCGACTTCACCACTGCATTGCCAACTTTCTTAACTACAAACGTTACCAGCCTCCTGTCCATTTTTCTTCTCTTTTCGCAGCTGCAACATCGCGGCCTGTGTCTCAATATCAATTCCACCACCAATGCCAGTTAATCCACCAACTTCATTTCCTGTAAACCTCATCTGCAGTTCACTTCGCTTCAACTCCACAAACATTCGACTGGTGGTAGTTCAGTTCATCTTGTGCAATCATAACCTGCACCTGTAGGTACCTGCCCTAGACATACATCTAAACATTTCAGCTGCAATACCACCATCTGTTTTAGATCTACCAATCAACTCAGCCATCTTGCAACCGCACTCTCAACCTCAAGTTCGTCAAACCCTGAACCTGAACTGCCAGCTCATTGGATTCTTCAAACCACCATCAGTCACACGAGACACCAATGCCGACCAATTCTTGGCAACAACACCATCAATACCTGCAACAGCGACCTGTAACTTCATCCCGGTTCAGTAACATTTGACAAGCCAGCAGCATCCAAACTCCACCTGGATCACCAACTCCAGCACACGGCTGCTTCTTGTGCACCATTTGCTCTCCCATAGCTCAAATGTGCTCAAGCCATTTGCTTGAGTTAAACACACTCACATCACATTCCCTGTAGCTCAATTCAAACAAATTAGCTCTTGACTGCAAATCCTTTCTCAGCTCAAAACATTCCCATTTGCACCTTCAATTCATATGAATGCAAAGTAACCCATTCATTCAAAGCTCTAAAATCTGTTCTCTACACAAATAACAGCACAACAACATAATGGCAACAAGCCTTCTTCTTGACTGATTCCTTGGCTTGTAGTTCAACTAGAACTCGATCCCAAACTCCTTAGCCAAGTCATTTACTGATTCTCACCCATATTGCCGTGTTTTTCTAAACTTGTAAATCGAGTCGTACCCTCCTAAAATACCTCACAGACTCTCCCAAAGTCGTGCACAAGAGCCCTGTCAAGCTTGGAGAAGTAGACTGGTCACAACTGAACTTGCAATGAAGAGTTGCTCGTTCAGGCATTCTGTCAAACAGTGGGTGTGCCATTTGAAAACTGATAATGGTTGTGTGCCAGCTGTATATTTAAAATCACACATCAACTCCTTCTCTGCAGAATTCAAGTATAGAAGAAACCCATTCTCATACATCATTCACAGAACTCAGAAACACACTTCAATCTTCATCTTTGTTCATCATCATTTATCAATGGCAAAACTTGTATTACCTTTCTTCTCTGTATTTCTCCCATCAAACAAAACACAAACTAAACCTAATGCTTGTTTCCTTGATGAATTCGGTCCTCCCTTAAAAACACTCAACCATACCTGAGCTTGTCGGCCTGAACTTTTGGTTGCAGCTCTTGGTTCCTGGTTCTGAACCAAGATGGAACGGGTGTAAGACATTCGACCTAGCTTCTAGTTATAAAGGAGTGGGTGCCCCTTAACGAACCGTAGCTTTGTCTTTAGCAATTTCACAAGAAGTTACCCCTTATCCTCGACTGGGCTCCAAATAACAATTTCCTATGAAATGACAGTGTTGCTCGTTTTGCACGTGTTTCTTCTTCTTTTATTCTCGGTGACTCCATTGCACCTAATAAACTCAAAATCAAACATAAGAGATGCAATTCCCAAGGAAAATAGCAAAGAAAGCATAAATACTAGATATAAAATTAGGTGTTTTAGACACCTATCAAGTAATCAAAGCTATAAGTCTTGATTTCTAGCCTATTATAGCTAAAGGTCTCGGACTAGGATAAAAGTGTAGTTGAGCTCAAGACTCCATGGCAATCATCATACAAAACGAAGGACTACTCAAGGAACTGGTGGAACTTCATCGACTAAAAGGTATGTGGAGACTTAAACTTATCTGTCACTCAAAAGTCTATTTACTCAGGGAAAGCCTTTTGACAGATATGCTAAACACGCTGTGTCTTACTTCTCTAGGATGAGCGTCTGTCAAAGAAAGAAGGATAAACAGAGACAACATTCATTTAATGAGCTAAAGGCTCATACTTGTGTAAATTAATCACAAGGTTGATATCTCACCTACAAAAAACCTAGCTGTGTGGGAATTGAATAGGTATACTCCTAACAAAGTTCCTCTGATTATCTAGCTAATCTCTTATCGTTTTTTAGATGGATAATTAGTCAACACTTTACATGAGTATTTTTTTAATCCTTCCTTAGTTATTAGCTTTTATCCTTTGTATTCAAACTTGTTTTTGAAAAATAAAAGTGTGGGCTTTTTCTGTGCAAAACTTTGTGAACCCTCCACTTACGGGTACACGTACGGGTTTAGGATCCTTTCTCAATCCAATCTTGTAAACCCTAAGTCTCTTAAATCTTATTTATATACCTATCCTATTGAGTTGAACTTTTCACTCTAGGCTTTTTATTATCAATGGCTTCTTCCTCTTGCTCATGGGATTTACCTGAAGACTTCGTTGATGATGCGGTATACTTCGAATTTGATAAAGAGAAGGGAACCTTTGTTGAAGTTGAAGGATCTTTTCCTCAATCTCCTGATTCCTATTCGGATATTGAGGAGATTGAAGAAATTTCATCTGAAGTAGTTCTTGACTTCCTAAAGAACTTTGAGTATGCAAAACAACAACTTGTTGATACAATGAAGTGTCTTGATGCGGTAAGAACTGAGTTGAAAACGGTTAACTCTGACCTTGTTCTCATAAAGACCCGTGTTAAAGAACTTCCCATCAAGGATTTTCTCTCCAAACGGGTAAAGAAAGCTGTCGTTCACAAGCTCGAAGACCTCAAGACTCATGAGGATCCTAAACCGTCTGCTTGACTTCAGTTCGTGTTCGGCTTTGGCATAGGATTCTGATTTTGTTTTAAGCTTTTTTTTTTTTTTTTTTTTCTAGTAAATCTTCTATTTTTTCTGTTTTTGTTTTGAAGAATAACTAGAGTTTGGAATAGCCATTATTGTGATTACACATAGCTATGTCCAACGTTTTCATTTTCATGTTTTTAGATTTATTGGTTTAAATTCTAAATTTGTTTGGAAGATGATTTTTGCAGTATTAATCTTTATGGTTTTATATATTTCAATTGTTATGGGATATGTGTGTTTGCGTCCGTGAACTGTTATTGTCCCATACCTTGTCAAAAGTAAAGTCTTTCGTATGTCTATATGCATATATTGATAAAAGAATGAATGGACTTTTGACAAATACAAAAGTTAAGCCTATTATGTCAATTATTGATGGAAGATAGGTTAAAATCTTTTGTTTACAAGGATTATGTCTATTGTATGTCGTTATGCGAATAGTGATGGAAAATAGAATGAATCCTTGTGTATTCCGCATTAATTGATCTTCCCTGATCCATACTTTATGTATTACTGTGAGGCTCCGTAATGTGTCTTATGTTGAGCACTAAACGACCAAGTTGATTATTTTTATGATTAGCTTTGTTGTTGTTTCGTAAGGTACTTTATGTCGAGCATTATCAACTAAATTAATCATCTTGTTTGGTTATTTAGTTATTGCTCCATAAATTCTTTTATGTCGAGCATGACCAATTAAATTGATTACTTTTGTTATTAGTTTGGTTGTTTATTTTGATTAAATTAATCATGGGTTCTCTTGTGGTTAATTTAATTGAGTGTTTTGGATTCAAATTCATACTTGTATGTGATATGTTATGTCCAAAGAAATCCTTCTTTTCTTTTGAAATTAAGGTCGCTCTTGTTGTTCTTTTGGGAATGACATAATATGGGGGAGAGTTCTTTTTGAACTTGTGCTTAATTGCCAAATCTATGTGGGGAGTGCAGATATGGAATATTATAGGGGTTCTCTTGTATCTTTAAACTCCTTGATGAATTCATTTAGCTTCGGCTTTATGATTGCATCTAAATAAGATGATATGTGTTTTCTTTCTTTTGGTCATGAAATGTCTCTTTCGGAAATTTCATTAGGATCTCGTTCTTTTGCCTTTTCCAATTTTATTGACAAAAGGGGGGAGAATTAATATATAGTTCACACTACAAATACATATGGTTTTCGGATCATTATGTAAGGGGGAGTGGTTTCCATGTGAGATGGAGTATTGACTAAGGGGGAGTGATACATATCACCATACTATTGTTGTTAAAGTTGTGATACAATTGAACTTTGACGCTGTATAATGATACTATGACATTATATAACAATGATTAAGAACTATTGTTTTCTTGATGTTATAGGTATGGATTTTCAACAACGATGATGCTAAATTTACAACCTTTGGGATCATTGGAGTGCTTGGAAGTGACGAAGATTTCAAGTAATGTTGAAGATTAGACATGTGGAATATGAGCTACAAAAGTTAATTTATTTATTTTTTGTATTCCATATGTATTAATAGTTTTGTCACTAAAATTAAAAAAGGGGGAGATTGTTAGAGCATTGCTCGGTCGAACTCGCATGCGTTGCTATCTCAAGCATGTTTGTCAATGTTAGTGATCAAAACTATAAGTCTTGATTTCTAGCCTACTATAGCTAAAGGTCTCGGACTAGGATAGAAAGTGTAGTTGAGCTCAAGAACTCCATGGCAATCATCATACAAGACGAAGGACTACTCAAGGAACCGGTGGAACTTCATCGACTAAAAGGTATGTGGAGACTTGAACTTATCTATCACTCAAAAGTCTATTTATCTCCTAGCTTGAGACAAAAGTCGTTTTTCTATATAGACTTTGATTATACACATTTGTTATTTCGAGCCGAGTTTAACTCGCCTATCTATTTCTCAAAATATGTGTTGGTAAGATTTCGCTTTAGTCGAATTGATCTTTACCTAGTGACGAAAGTCATGTTATCTTTCAATCACTTTGAAAAATTTTCTGACGAAAAATGGTCTGTGAATAACGACTATATAACGTCCTATGAGAATGTTTTAATGATTGAAATGAGAGTTTAGATTACATAACCATTATTAGGATATAAGCATTGTTGTGGAAACACATATATGTATAAGTCCTTATTCCTTGAACCAAAGTTTGCGAACTTTGTTGATCAAGAGAAACAGAATGTGGCGTGAGCCAAGTCTGCGAACTGGCGGAAGTTCTCAACCCGAGAATTTCTACTGGAGTTTGTGAACTCCTTCCGTGAACTTAAGTCCGCGAACCCAGTCCGCGAACTTGAGTTGGTTATATCTAAAATCGGTTGTTTTTGAACTCATGTTTAAATAAACTAAGGAATGCTTTTGCAAACCGTGGCTATAAAGTTCATGAACCGATTGAGTGAATCAAACCTTTTTTGCTTCGATTGTGTCTTGTGTAGTTACATAAGATCTAAGCAATTGAACAACTCTCTAACTAATTCATTTGAACTAGTTATGGTGAAGAAGAATATGGTTGATATGAAATTGCTCATATGGCTAACCATTTGGTTAACTATTGTTGAACCAACAAATGTTCATGTTTGGGTACGGTTACATAAACCCAAAATAGTACATTTCATTTGTGTGTAACAAGCTAAGTTTTCGATCTAACGTTTGAGAAATATTAGCTTGAATCTAATCAGGTTTTTCATCTAACGGTGAATATTGAATGCTTTGTTACCAAGCTAACATTGATTACAAACCCTGATTTGAAAGACTATATAAGGGAGAACTCTAGCAACTGGGAAACCTAATCCCCATACCTTACGTGTGATACTAGTTGCATAATCTAGAGTCGATTCTCCTTTAACCTTGGGTTTTCTTCTCTAAACCAGGTTAATGACTTAAAGACTTCATTGGGATTGTGAAGCCAGACCGATACTACTTTCTCGTAGTTGTGTGATCTGATCTTGATGTTTCTATCGTACAAATACAATTGTAATAATTGGCTTGAGATTTCTATCTCCGATAGGCAAGATAAAAAGAAGTCACAAACATCTTCGTCTCATCGTTTGTAATTCCGCAATACCTTTTTCGCTGCGTCGATTAAGATTATTGTGAGGTGATCGATAATACTAGGCTGTTCTTTAGGAATATAAGTCCGGGTTATCTATTGGTTCCTGTTCACCTTGATTTATCAAAAGACGGAACAAAACTCATAGGTATATTCGTGGGAGACGGATTTATCTATTACCGTAGACTTTTCTGCGTGATACAGATTTGTTTATTAAAGTCTTCGACTTTGGGTCGTAGCAACTCTTAGTTGTGGGTGAGATCAGCTAAGGGAATCAAGTACGTAGCATCCTGCTGGTATTAGAGGCGTAGGAGCATAACTTTACCTTGGATCAGCGTGAGATTGGTTGGGGTTCAACTACAGTCCAGACCGAAGTTAATTTGGAGTAGGCTAGTGTCTGTAGCGGCTTAATACAATGTGTGTTCAATCTGGACTAGGTCCCGAGGTTTTTCTGCATTTGCGGTTTCCTCGTTAACAATATTCTGGTGTCTGTGTTATTTCTTTTACGCATTATATTTTGTTATATAATTGAAATATCACAGGTTGTGCGTTGTTCAATCAATTAGAATATCCGACCTTTTGGTTGTTGATTTAAATTGATTGACACTTGGATATTGGTCTTTGGTACCATCCAAGTTATCTCTCTAGTATTTGATATAGACTCGCATATTTCTATTTTCTTGAGTATATATCAAATCGAGAGATTGAGATATAAACTCTTTGATATAATTTTTAGCTAGATTGAGTCCGACTGTCTAGTTGATTCTCTAGAAAGTATATTGGAGTTTGTCCATACAGATTGCTAAGCGAAATAGTGGGTGTGTTTGTTGTACCCCCGCTTTTTCAAAAGTATTATGGTTCACTATTCTACCAGAAGCTATGCACTCTCAGCAACAGTTTAATTCCCCGCAAGAATGGATCAAATCTTGGAGTCAGGACCAAAGTATCATCTCTTTTAAAAAACAGAAAAATATCCTTTTAGAAACAGTAATAATGTAGCAAATCTGGAAACATAGATGCATAAAAGTTTTTGAAGGAAAAACTGCACACCCTAACAACATTATAATGAGCATTAGAAATTTCTGCACAAAATATAACACTCTAGGCTGTGATACTAACTCTACATGCAGGAAACAAGTCAGTAAAAATAGGAGAAAATGTGAGTAACCTCCTGAGAATTGGTGGAAGTTCAATTTTGATGCAGCTTTTAATAAAGATAACAAAATCTGTGGGATTGGTCTAATTTAAGAGATTGTGCAGGGAGATATCTGGAGGCTATGGTGAAAGTGACAAAAGCAAGAGATGTTGAACAGGGAGAATGATTAGCTCACCTAGAAGCTGTGGAATGGATAAAAAGTAGGAGTTGGAAAAATGTTATCATTGAAGGAGATTATAAAACTGTCACTGAAGCCGTGACTTCAAATTTTGTTAATTCTAGCTGCCAGGATCATAATCTTTTTTCGGATATTAGTAGGACAGTAAAATCTATCAGTAATATCAAGTGTGTTTTCTTTCCTAGGACTGGTAATGATCGTGGCTGATGGACTAGCCAAATATGATAAGAATTATGAATATAATCAAGTGTAGGTTG